>CM053587.1:223891832-223984253 GCA_028646515.1 Pseudochirops corinnae
GGAGTAGTTTAGAGAAAATGCTGCTGTTAATTAGAATAATGTCAGGATCAAATGAATGCACTCTGGATTGTTGTTGTTGTTAAGATAGAGAAGTATGTGTGTATATGTGCGTAAAACTAGATCTCCCACTGTGATTCAAGGTACTCAGGTTCAAGGATACCATGAGGAGAGAACAGAATTTCAGGATCCAGTGAAAATTCTAGTGAGAAGATAAGCTCAAAACCAAAGTTCTTGAGAAAGAGGTAACACCTAGACTGTGGAGGGAATGAGCTTTAGAGAAGAAGGCCTCTTACACTGCTGCAAAGGAAGAAAGGACACATGCAGAGATAGAAGAGGAGGACAAGGAAGAAGGTCAAACCAAACTGCCTCAGTCTCTTTTAAGAGGTAATGTCATTGGCTGAAAGCAAGAGCTGGTGGGAAACAAGGTTTGGAATAACCAGACATCTTGAGCCAAGGAGAGGTAGGATGAATCTCAGAATAGTGGCCAGGGCAGAGTTGTAGTTGGATTTCAGAAATTTTTAGTCAGGCTGTAAGGGGAAAGGCATATTTTTGCTCCATTGTGGTACTTCTCTAGAAAGGCTTTCTCTGAGTCCCTGGGGATTGGCTGAATTATTTTTCCATAGTCTTTAGGAGTGACTGGTCATGCTATTAATTAATTTTTTTTCTTTTCCTGTGCTTTTTATCTATTCTGCTTACAGATGATGCAGTGTTGTAGCAAGGGAGAAGGAGAGGCTTTATTTTCCCCTCTCTGGCCCAGGAGCAAAAATGGTGACTTGCAGAAGTTCATAGCAGATGGAGGGGAAGAGGGGGTCTGGGATTCCAAAGAGAAAAATCTTTGAATCAGGGTGAAGAGAGAGTCTATTATAAGCAAAAACATGGCCAAAGATTTGAGTGATCTCAGAGGTAGAGTTGTTTCTTGTAATGAAGACATCTACAGTTTCTTCAGGTTGGATTTGAATATGTAGGTCAGTGCAGCAAAGGAGGGCAAAGAATTTGGAGGCCAAAGTGTCTTGATTTCCTAGGTCATTCATGGGCATGTGGAATTCATTGAGGGTGATGCTGGAATATAATAGAAAGGGAAATGTCAGCCAAGTGCTTAAATCCTCAAGAGGATGGAAATGGAGCCAGGGAAATGGTAGATGATGTCAGTGATGATTTGACATGGACAGTAAAGGAGATGCCTGAACTTGAAGTAAATTGGAAGTGATGGGGAGAACGTGGTTTAGTGATATGGAAGGGGTACTTGGCTTATCTGTGTTCCTTCCCTTCCCATTAAATCTGAAGGCATTTCAAGAAAGCAGAGCTTCTATTAGACAAGCATGGGCAGCAGTGGGGTAAGTGGTATTATCTGGGGATAGCCAAGTTTTCTGTAAAGACCAGAAGGAGAGAGTTAAGAAATAAGTTTACGACAAAAAGTAAGTTTGTCCGTAATGGAGCAGAGGTTGCCTGAGGCCATAGTGGAAAGGAGTGGAAAAGGGGCGGGCTGGTATGTGTGAGGAGTGGGAATAGGGTAAATGGGTATAGACTAAATGAATATGAAATTTCAGGGAAGAGCAGTAAAAAGGGCTGTAAGTGGTTTGGGAACCACAGATCCCTGCCCCCCATCCCCGCCCTCCCCAAGGCATGGAGGAATTAAGACTATATGAAGTGTAAACTCATTTAGATTAAAATAAACCCCTTGAGGGCCAGGATCCCATCTTCTTTTACCTTTGTATTCCTAGAGTCCAGTATGGTGCCTTTCACTTATAGGCACTTAGGCATTAGTTGAATTGAATTGGATTGACCCAAATTAAATTGAGCAGGTGTGTTGCAGGATGAGACACCTAGTGAAGGCCTGATTCTAGGGTTGTAAATGAAACCCTGGCTGGAGTAGCCCTAGTGTCTTGCAAGCTTTTTAACCAGCTACAGGGCCTAATCTTAGGATATGTTTTGTGACTTGGAATCAAGCAGACCTGTGCTCCAATGCTGCCTCAGACACTTACGAGCTGTGTGAGACTGGGCAAGTCATTTAACTGCAGGACTTTTGTTACTTGGCTACTGGGAAGATCAGACAACTTAGAGAGGTATATAAATATCACGATTATTATTAACCCAGCAGCAAGCTGTGATTTCTACCAGAGTAAGGAGAAAGAAGTTACCTTCAATAGTAGAGGAGTTACTTAAAACCAAATGTGCAAGAAGAAGATAAGGGCAACTAGGTAGCATAGTGGATAGAGAGTAGAGCCTGGAGTCAGGAATACCCGAGTTCAAATCCAGCCTCAGATACTAGCTGTGTGATCCTGAGCAAGTCACTTCACCCTGTTTGCCTCAGTTTCCTCATCTGTAAAATGAGCTGGAGAAGGAAAGGGCAAACAACTCCAGTATCTTTGCCAACAAAACCCCAAATGGGGTCACAGAGAGACTGAACAACAACAAAAAGAAGACTACAGACTAGAAGTTCTGTTGAGGCCAAGCTATGTTCATTTTTTTAAAAAAAGTATTCTCTTATCTTTGTTTCCACTTAAAGGGAAGGGCTAGAAATAGGGATGAAACGGAAGCCTCCTACCTTCTACGTTTTGCCTAGGCTCTGCAGTTTGCACTTCAGACCCTCCTCATGTGGCAATTTTTCAGTGCCACCTCCTAATTTCAGAATCACCCAGCTGCACGGGACTTTGAGAAGGACATCTGGTCCAGCCCCTTGCCACATGTAAATGCTAACTGTGCAGGACAGATGACTGACTAAATCAAGCAAATGAAATGCATCTATTAGAAAATAAGTCTGCATTTGACATGTAGATCTGTTTTATAAGTCTATAGAATATATCAAATTAAGCCTGGTTACTTTGTAACCAAGTGACTAAATGAAATTGGCTAGATTTGGGTGGGTATATTTTGCTTTTTTTTTTTTTGGAGTGGGGAGGGTAGGGCATTTGGGGTTAAGTGACTTGTCCAAGGTCACATGGCTAGTAAGTGTGTCAAGTGTCTGAGGCCGGATTTGAACTCAGGTCCTCCTGACTCCAGGGCCGGTGCTCTATTCACTGTTCCACCCAGCTGTCCCCGGGTGGGTATGTTTTTAAGGTACACTATTTTTAAGGCCACTAGAATTGTAGAACTTGCAGAAGAATATTATTAATCAAAAACCACTTGCTGTTAACAGACAGAGAATTGAATTATGAACAGACTTTAAAGAGTCGGACCCAATCTTGGCTTTTACCTAGGACTGGACTGTGTGATCTCAGATACATTGTAACTTCTCAATGCCTCAGCTTTTGCACCTATAACATACTTAATCTATCGCAGCCCATTCTTCTACCCTGCCATGAGATCAAACAAATAGTATCTTCAGCCTTTGACAAGGGGCGATGATCATGTGGAACAGTGCTGTGGCAGTTGAATTCATTACTGTAAAATTCACTTTTGACTACAGGTGATATGGAAAACCAAATTAGTGTAGGGATAAAGTAAAAGGAATAAAAGTTTTCTTTTGTTGCTCAGACAAAAACTCATGGAAACAAAAGTCTGAATTCAGCCCTCCTCTTTTGTATGCGGCAGCAAGATACAGTGGAAGGAACATCATCTCAGGACGTCAGGGACCTCAGTTTGAGTCCTGACTGGAAACTTGCAGCTATGGGACCTTGGGCAAATCATTTAATCTTTTTTTTTCAAGTGCTAAGTTTATTTATCTGTAAGATGGAGGAGCTAAACTAACTGACCTCCAAGATCCCATCCATTCCAAAAATCTATGATGCATCTTATGCTTATAAGAAGGCTTACCACCAAACAATATATGGTATGATCGTTACTGAGAAATCACAACCTACCCCTTAACTTCTTGTCCATCTCTTAAAATAAAATACAGTATTTCTGAACAGAAGCACACAACAGTTTCACTTATTTTATGTTTCCTAGTGAAGGCTTGCTTAATTGGACAGACTATACTGACATAATGCCACACATAAAAAAAAGTGAAAAAAAAATTCATTTGGTTATGTAGGTTTTTCTGTCTACATGACGCTCCACATTTGGGTATTTTGGAAATACTCATATCTTTCAGTGAAACTTTTTAGTTTTTCATCCAGATATTGGCATCACTTGAACAAAAGAGGAGACATTCTAGTCTTCAAGTGTGGTTGTTGTTTTTCATTTTAACTTTCTGAATCAACACCAGTGTGCCTAAAGAAAGAGGAGAGAACAGTCCCTTGGGATCTTATTTTGGTGCTCTTGTAATGTTCATTTCTAGAAAGTTCTCTTTGGAAAAAGCTTCTGAGAAGAAATTTCTGTGGGGTAGCTGGCCCATGTGGATTCCAGAATATGCCAAGCTCTTACAAATGTCCATTTCCAAGCTCAGTTTCACTGTTTTTTAAACGTTTTTTTTTTTATCCTACCATGTCAAGATGTGTTTTGTAAGAAACTCTGTGGAAGAGCCGAGTTGCTTACTCAGTAACTGATGCTGTTACCAGTCAATTCTTCAGTTCCTTTAAAACGTTTTACATAGGTTCACTTGATACCAGCAGCTGCCCTGTTGCATCACTGTCTGTCACATCCTTCCTTTTATTTTAAGTTGAACTCCCAAAACCTAAAGCAAGCAGTGGCTCTGGCTCAGACCTCTTTAAGAAATATACGTCAGCACATTTTAAAAAGAACTAAATTCTCTCCTTTTATCACTTCACAAAATTCAGTTTTATTGATGAACTCAGTCGTGATGTTCCACAAATCATCTTGTGTATTTTTCCTGTATTTTAGTTTTCACTTTCTCCTGGAATGCTAAATATGGCTGGGGGAATACTTCTGTGTTAGGCTTTAGAGCTGTGAAGCTATTCTAGGGCTGAAAAGTGTTCATAAATCTGCACCACAGATGGGTATTTCTGTATAAGGCTCCTTTTTTGTGTGGCTCGAATTTCCCTTCCTTTTAAATCCACCCGATGAATAGACAAGATTCATTTTAAACAAAAAGAAAGTGTAACGAAACTATTCCATTTTGGCCTGTTGGGAATCTGGAGTTCTCTCCTACATTCCCCACTAGCTGAATCTGTAGAAAGCTAATGAGAAGACTTAATATTGAGAAATGAGAATAAATAATGAGCTGATGGATATGGACAAAATATCCTCCAAATCTTAGTGTTAAATATTTATTTTACAAAAGGAGATCCATAAGACACAATGGAATTCTATCATTACCCCTCACACATCCTAGGGTATTTGTTGTTGTTGTTGTTTTTTTAAGGAAGAATATTAAATGAAAGAGGTCATGGGACTGAAAGCCACAAAACAAAATGACATTGGGCCTTGGATTGAGGCCAGGGAAAGGGAAGCACTGAGGATAAATTTGAATGACACAAGCTGATGACTGCCATTCATTGTCCAAGAGACAAAAAGGCAGTTATTAGTTAGGTTTTAAATTGACTGATTTCTAAACGGTGGTAGACGTATTTGACTGACAATAACATGTGGTATTTTAGAAGTTCTGAATTTTAGTAAAAACCTTATTGTTTTCTTCTGTGGTACAGGCCTTCCTATTCCTTTTACCTCAGTTACATGCAGTCATTTAAATAAAATATAAACCATATCTCATTTTTTTCTTGATTTATACACACACGCACGCACGCATGCACACACACGCACGCACGCACGCGCACACACACACGTGTTACTATTTTCTCCCCGAAATTTCCTAAAAGAGCCAACCAACTTTTAAAAAATTTGTATTGGCTGCTAATGAAAACTATATTCTGCATAGAAAGGTATGACCTTTTAGGAGAACCAGACTTTCTCCTTTCAAACATTGGAACAGTTTAGCCTATGTGTGGATGAAAGAGTACTAGTAACTAGCATTTATATATTGCTTTAAGCTTGATAAGTGATTTGCCTATATTAACTCATTTGATCCTCAAAACAGTCCTTGAAGGTAGGTGCTATTATCATCCCCATTTTACAGAACAGGAAACTGAGGCACAGAATGGTTACTTGTCTTTCCTCAGTCACACAGTTAGTAAGTTAGGCAGTGTTTGAGTTCAGCTCTGTCCAGCTTCAGGTTCTGTGCTCTACTTCCTGCAACACCTAGAAATGCTGAATGAAACAATCCTTGAGCAAATGGCCACAGCTGACAGTTCTTCACTGATTTCTCAGTGTGTTATGATCTTTTAAAAGCTGTGCCCAAAATCGTGGAGTATTATTTAAAAAAGCAAATGTGCATGTTATATTTCTCCCCTAATTTGAACACCATTTCATAAAAGGAAAAATACACAAAAATCCCAGGCTCTCCCCATTTCCAGGACTCTGTTAGTTTTTTCCAGCCTCAATGCTTCAGGTTGGGCTGATTTCCTGGGGAAAAACAACAGCAAAATAAAATAAAAGGCAACATATCTGGATTCAAACTTGGTTCACCTGTTTCCCACATTTTAATCCTTCAGGAAGCCTTCAAAGAGGCAGTGTGGCTTATTAGAAGAGCAGGTTAGATGTAGAATTAGAGTCAACAAGTATTATTAAGTGTTTACTGTCCCAGGCATTTTGCTAACTACTAGGGATGGAAATATAAGCTAAAAGAAAGACGGTCTTTTGCCCTCAAGGAGTTTACAGTACTTTAAAAAAATTTTTTTTAATATAATTTTTTCTTGTTTTAAATAGCATTTTATTTTTTCTAATTCCACATAAAGACAAATTTTAATATTCATTTTTAAAAAATTGAGTTCCTGTTCTAGAAGCTTACATTCTATTGAGAGGAGAAGACAGCACAGAAAAAGGGGCTGAAAAGGCAGGTACCCATGTGTGGGATGATAGTATAGTCATGATAGATGGCTGCTCTGAGCCCTTCCTCTAAAGGGAGGTTCTAGGTAGAACTGAACAATGGGAGAAGGCAGCTAAGGCCTGGAAGTATAGTCTGGAAAATAAAGGATGACTGGTCAGAGGACCTGAGTTTTAATCCCATTTTTTGCCACTTACTAAGTATAACCATGGGTATGTCTTTTAACCTCTCTGGGACCCTGATTTCTCATCTATAATATGAGGAAATGGGGCTAGATGACCTGTAAAGTCCCTTCCAACTCTAAGTACTATGATCCCATGCAGTCAGGTGGTGCAGTGGACGGGGCACTGGGCCTGAAGTCAGGAAGACCTGAATTCAAATGCAGCATCAGACACTTACTTAGCTCTATGACCCTAGGTAAGTCAATTTGCCTCTGTTTACCTCAGTTTCCTTGTCTGTAAAATGGGAGTAATAATAGTACCCACCTCCTGGAGATGTGAGGGTTGAATGAGATAATCGTAGCAGCATTTAGCACAGTGCCTGGCACATAGAAGGCATTATATAAATTATATAAATCTTAGCTATTACTATTATTATTTACAAGATTGATCACAATTATTTTTAAAACAGAATGTAATATTTGTACTTAAATCTTAAAAATGAAACAATTCTAGTTCAATTCTAGTTAAAAATGAATAAAACCAAATCGACTAAAGAAATTCACAAATTTTTTTTTGCTCCTTTAAAAAAATTATTTTATTTTTAATTTATGGGATAAAACAAGCATTTTCATAACACAGTGTGATAAAAAAGATGATTGCCCATGAAACTACATATCTGTTATATAATTATTTTTCTTATCCTAGTAAGTAACAAGTTTCATATATCAGTAGAATGCAAGCTCTTTGAGAGAGGAGACTTTATTTTTGTCTTTGTGTCTCCAATGTCTAGCATATAAAAAGCAACTAATAAATGCTCTTTGGACAGAATTGAATTTATCCGTGATTTTTCCTCTCAGTTATTTCAGGTTTGTTGGAAATTCCGATATTAATCTTACAGCAACAGTTTGAGGAAAACTTTGAAAAAAATGTTGAATTTCCAAATATGCCTGGCAACTTGGTGTGGTTAAATTGTAGTCAGAGAGGGGAAGATGGGCCTTTATGAAGAATTAACATTTGTTGTTTTTTTCCCACTGTTCTTCAAGCCAAATGCTGAGTACCTCTTTAATTGGAGTTCTCTTTGGAAACACCAGATATTTTTCTCCTTAGGGAAATGCCTACTTACATACCTTAATGCAGTCATTAGAGTCTATCCTCCTTTAGCAGATCTGCTCCCAAACCCTTGTTATTTTGCACATGATGACAAAAGTGAAATTTTACATCACTAGTTGCAAGTGAAGGTGTTTGAAGGCTTCTAGTCCACCTCTTTAGAAGGAAAAAGAGGGGAGAGATGGGTTGTCAGGTTTTTTTTAATCTTCAGGAATAAATTCTGTTTCTTTGAAGCATTTTAAGACACATGGCAGTAAACAAATGACAGTTAAAGAAGACAATTTAGAAATTAACATGGTGAATTTATTATATTTTAAAAACTATACATGATAGAAAGTCATAGTTTTGTATGTAATCCTCTTTTTGAATGGAAATAGTCATTTTTTGCTATTTAAGTTCAGAATAACTATATATGTTATATATGTATTTATGTATGTGTGTATGTATGTATGTATGTATAATAGTAGTGGTTCAGGGGTTGGTAAGAGGTAATCTGGCTGATGAGAACTAACTAGTATATTTCTCCCAGTTTCTCTCCTCTCTCTCTCTCTGTGTCTCTCCCTCTGTCTCTCAGTCTCTGTCTCTGTCTCTCTGTCTCTCTCTTGCTCTGTCTCTGTCTGTCTGTCTCTCCCCCTGCTTCCCTCACTCTCTTTCTCCCTTTTCCTCTTCCTCACCTCCCTCCCCCCCGCCCTCATTTCTTTCCCCTCCCATTTTAATACATATGTTCTGCCCCTTTCCATTTCCTCTCTTCCGGTATGGTTTTCTTTCTAGGCACTGCTAGGCTTCCCCGTAGTGGGAGGGGTTCCTTTAGAGATGACTACGGAGTTGTGTGGGCCCAGCTTTAACCAACAACGCAATTGTTAAATTTTCATTGTGAGCATTTACACCTTGGAAATCTGTAAATGCTATAACTCTAGGCTTGATTTATTGTTTTGTTGATTGTCTAGACAGTGATGGAGAACGTGTTAATAGTGCAGATTAAACTTAAAAGTGAGTTGAGTATGCATTCTTCCCCCCCAAGCTGGTATGTTAAACATTTGATGGCGTGCTTCTGGATGGTACCTAAACCACATCCCACCGGATCCTGTGTCCAGGATTAATTTTTTCTTCTTTCCTTTTGAGGAACTGTAATAATATGTATCAATAAAATTTCTGTTGTTGAGCTCAAGCTCCCAGCTGACAGTCCCAGTGATTAGAAAGAGAATCTATTTCTCCCTCTCCATCTGTTCCCTTGGTCCACCATAGCCCCTCTTTCACCTGCATTTAATCTCCCAAGGACAGTCACACTCAATGAATGATACCTAGAGGAACCAGTTTCTTTTGCAAATAAATACCAAAATGCAGCGAGTGAACAATGAAGATTGAAACGAAGGCTGGGGACCTAGGCTTAGCACAAGGGCCAGAGCGATTGAAGAGGACCAGGAAATAGCAGTTTCGCCTGCTTCGTTCTCAGCATCAGAGGCAGCTCTGACCGTTCCGTGCTGGCCCCAAGTGGTTTACCCATACTTCAGCATCTCACTCCCGGTTAATTCAGCGACAGCAACAATCCCTTCCATTCTTCCTCATTGTCACTCCTTTGTGTCGGGCAGAGGAACTCACGTACTCCCCCGTCCCCTCCCCTTGGGCTTGTTCACTTCTCACTTCTCTGGAAGTTTTAGCTCCACTCCCTTTCTTTAGGATGAGAGCAATATTTGAGAGGACTGTTTTTTCAGACACAGTCACAGATTCTATAGTCAGTCAACAAGCATTTATTCAAACATATTCTATTGACCAGTCACTGTGCTAAAACACTGGGCACATAAAGACAAAACAAGTCCCTCCTCTTTAGGAGCTCACAGTCCAACGGGGGAGACATATGTAAACAGCTATACACCAATAAGCTACATACAAGAAAATTGGAGAGAATCAATAAAAGGAAGACACTGGCATTAAGACGCATTAGAAGAGAGCTTTTGTAGGAGGATTTTAGCTGTGGCTTGATGGAAGCCAGGGAAGCCAGGAGGTGGAAGTAAGGAGGGGGAGCATTCCAGGCATGAGGAACAGCCAGAGAAAATGAGGGTGCTGAGAGATAGAGGGTCTTGTTCAAGGAACAGCCTGGAGGCCAATGTCACTGGATCAAAGAATATGTGTCAGGGAGTAAAGTATAAGAAGATTGGAAAGGTAGGAAGGGGCTGGGTTAGAAAGGGCTTTGAATGCCAAACAGGGCATTTTATATTTGATCCTGGAGGGGAGAGAGAGAGAGAGAGAGAGAGAGAGAGAGAGAGAGAGAGAGAGAGTGTGTGTGTGTGTGTGTGTGTGTGTGTGTGTGACAGAGAGAGACTGAGAGACAGAGAGAGAGAGACAGAGAGAGTGTCAAACTTTTAATTTTAGGAAGATCACTTTGATAGTTAAATAGAAGATGGACTGGAGAGGGGAGACATTTGAGGCAGGAAGATCTATTTGAAAACTATTGCAATAGTCTAGGCATGAGGCAATGAGGGTTTATACCAGGCAGATGGCAGTGCCAAAGGAAAGATGTTTTGAAAATAGAATTGACAGGACTTGGCAACAAATGGGATATAAGAGAAATTGAGGCAGTCAGAATGACACCTAGGTTGTGAGCCTGGGTGACTGGGAGGATGGTTGTACCTTTGAAGTAACAGGAATGTTGGGAAGAAGGGCAGGCTGAGGGTGTAAGGGGAAGATAACAAATCCAGTTTTGGACATGTTGAGTTTAAGATGTAATTAGGGAGTTAGAGATTAGAAGAGAAGACAAGCAGATCTGAGGATCATCAGCATCGAGATGATAATCAAATCCATGGGAGCTGATGAGAGCACCAAGTGAAATAGTATAAAGGGAGGAGAGAAGAGGGCCCAGGACACAGTTTGGAGGGGGTTAATGGTTAATAGTTAATGGTCATGACCTGGATGAAGATCCAGCAAAGGAAATTGAGGAGTGGTCAGGAGAAAGCTCTGTCATAAAAACCTAGGGGGAGGAGAGTATCACAAAAAGGGTGAGAACTGAGAAAAGGTCATTAGCCATGGAGATTAGATTGGTTGGACCCATTCTCAACATCAGTTTCTTAGATAATAGAGTGCTACATTAACATAATAATAACAATATAACATATAATATATGATATTTATATATAACATTGTATAATGGTAGTATTATATATAAACAATATAATATATATTGGTTTTTATGGTAGTTTATTTAATACGCTTTGGTGGGTTAAAAAATAACATTCAGTTCCTTTAGAGATGAAGAATAATTGATATTACTCTTGTAGTATTGGTGAACCAGCCTATGAAAGCCAATCCTTGAAGCTTGTGCAGATTTTCCCTCACTGATTTCAGTCCAAATGACCATGTGAATGATTCAGGAGTTGGTACTGTGTGAGCATGAATTTTCTCATTGGCAGCAGAACTGGAAGCTCTAATGACTCTGGGGTGGCTGAGCTGGAGCTGAGGATCCCTCGATGTTCTCTTTTTCTTCCCTAACTTTGTGTCTTCAAGGAGACAGGACTACTTTGAATTGCTCTCCTGAGTGGGGTAGAAGAGAGCCTTCCTAGTCTTCCAGCCAGCCAGTGGCAATTATGAACATATATATATATATATATATATATAGCTACTTCTACTCTTTTGTGTTTACTTCTCTGTGTAGGTGATTGTAAAACAACCTTGAGATGGACATGCCCAGGGAGCAACCTTATGAGCATTGTAAAGTCCAGAGAGACTGGAGCATTAAGGCTGGTATCTTTCCTTTCCTCAGAACCCAAGTAAAAGGGGCAAGGGAGGCAGCCTCAGATTGACCCAATCTAGTAGCTCCTCAACCAGTCCATAAGAGATGCTGTCTTCTGCAAGGATATGAAACTGAGCGTCTAAAGACTTATTCATCACTGCTGCCACACCTTGCAGTAAACTTGATGAAAACAAGAGGGAAAAGTTGCTTCCAGGCCTAGGAGTTGGGAGGTTCTTCTTTGTCATGAGTTCTTTACACAAATGCCTTACTACCATTATATTTGAATTGTAGCCTACTCTCCATATGGACTCAATGTACATTTGTGGGAGTGTACCCCTGGATTTTTCCTTTTTTCTTTTGCTTTTTTGAGGGGGGAAGGCAGGGCAATTGGGGTTAAGTGACTTGCCCAAGGTCACTTGGCTAGTTTTGTGTTAAGTGTCTGAGGCTGGATTTGAACTCAGGTCCTCCTGACTCTAGGTGCTCTATTTATTGTGCCTCCTAGCCGTCCCTACCCCTGGTTTTTTTGAGGAGAAATGCTTGGTAACAACTGTTCATACTAGATTTTCTCAGTAAATCCTTTCCCTAAAAGTCATCTGGTTGCATGTTAATGGGGAATTCACTGGTGGGGTTCAGTACTAGAAATCCTAGTCCTTCGTGGTTATCTCAGGAACTCAGAGGGGAATACAGAGGCAAATACTCTCTGTTGATCCCAACTTCTCTGTGTGTATCCAGTAAGGGGCATGACTTCTAAGGAGGTGTTACCCTCTCTACCAGTTTCTTTTTCTTTCAAAGTACTAGCTTGAGCTAGAATATATCAACCAAAAAACATTTATTAAGAGTCTATTATGGGCTAGGAGATCTGGATTCTTGGCTTAGATCAACCACTAAATCACTCTGTAACTCTGGGTAAATTACTTTACCTTTCTGGTCCTCAGTTTCTTCATCTGTAAAAATGGGCATGATGAATTAAATGATCTTTAAAGTGCTCTCTTAAGTAGCTATGATTCTGTTATTTTCCTCTGTCTCGCCTGTCTTCACTCTTCCTCCTGTTCTTATGCTTTCCTCCAGTGACTCATTGTAGATAATGAGCCTATAAAATGCTCCATTGTGCCTCCAAAAACACACACGTGAATCATTGCCTTATTCTTGACTCATGTTCCAGTAATAGTTAAATGCATTCATATAAATGGGTAGTGAGGTCTAGTGAACACAGTTCATTGATCTAGAAGTTACAGCAATTATGGATGGCTTGGGGACAGAACTGGAGGGAAGAAAGACAGTAAAAAGATCGAATGTAGAATGGGTGAAAACAGAAAGAAAATTGGCTTCTCCTTTGAAATCCCTCTGATTACTGGACATGGACCAATCATCGGTATTTACTGAGCACATACAATATATATAGCATTTAAACTTTTTTTTTAACTGACATCAGTTTCACTCCCAAATATGTCCCTCCATCCTCCCTTATTCAGACAGAGATTCTTTGTAACAAAAAGCAAAACGGGAAAAAAAAGCAATGTGGCAAAACCAATCAACACATTGAGTCTGATAGTATTATGCAGCGTTCTTGACCTATAACCCTCTTCCTCATAAAGCAGAGAGAGAGGTACATCTCTTATTTGGGCCTAAGCTTAGCCATAATAGTTACATAGAATTCAGGGTCATTTTTGGACTTTCAAATATATGTAGTTATAGTCATTGGGTCTGTTTTTTTTTCCAAATTCTGTTCACTTTGCTGATAGAAGTGTGTGTGTGTGTGTGTGTGTGTGTGTGTGTATGTGTGTATGTGTGTGTGTGTGTGTGTGTGTGTGTGTGTGTGTGTGTGTAGCATGGGAAGATATGGGAAGATTTCCATGCTTTTCAATGTTAGTCATCATTTCCTAGAGTTCAGTAGTATTTCACTACATTCATGCACCACAATTTGTTTAGCTATTCTCCAAAATGATGGCTATTTATTTTGTTTCCAGTTCTTTGATAATACAAAAGTAGTGCTATAAATATTTTGGTATCTATGAGGCCTTTCTTTCACTGATACCTTGAATCATATGCCTAATAGTGGGAAAGCTGGGACAAATGGTATAACATTTTAGTTACTATCTTAGCAAAATTGCAATGTACTTTCCAGACCAGTTTAATAGTTGTCCAGCTTCACCAACAATGCATCAGTATTCCCGTGTATGCATAGTGCCTCCAATGTTGACTATTTCTGTCTTTTGTTACCTTTTGCCAATTTGCCACTATAAGGTAAAACCAGAGTTGTTTCAGTTTGTCTTTCTCATTATCAGTGATTTGGAATTATCTTTCCTATGACTATTGATAGCCTTTAGTTTTTCTTTTGAGAACTGTTTATTTCTTTGATAACTTATCCATTGGGGCGTTTTTTTTGGGTCGTGTGTGTATGTGTGTGTGTGTGTGTGTGTGTGTGTTAGTTCCCTGGGATCTTACCAGATTTTTTTTTTACCAGGTTTTTTTTTTTACCAGAATTTTTTTTACCAGAAATACAGACCTCCCAAACCTATTCTCTTTCATTGTCCTGCAAGCAAAAGAGGCAGCTAAGATGGAGGAGAAAGCCAGCCTGAAGTAAGAAAAGCCTGATTTTAAGTCTTGCTTTGAAACATACTGACTAAGGGCAGTTTGGTCAAATCCCTTTAACCCCTTGGTGCGCCCAGACAACGATCTAATTCTGTTTTAGTACAAAGAAGTTCCTATGCCAAAGAAATCACAGGAAAGAGAAAGAAAGGAAGGAAGGAAGGAAAGAAAGATTCTTCCAATAAAGTCCTGCTATCTTGTTACCTCACTTTTGAAAACAATTTTCTGCCTTCTGTTTTGCTCCCTGTTTTGTTGTACCCTATACTACACCTTGGCAACACAGGCCAGAGAGTAACCAGAATGATATACTAAAGCTGATTGTCTACTTTAAAAACAATCAACCTTAAGTCAAGGACTTAAAACCTGGGAAGACTGTGAATAGATGTGGAGTGAGGTGAACAGAACTAGGAGAACCATTTATACAATAATAAGAATATTGTAAAGACAAACAACTTTGAAGGACTTAGGAACTCTGATCAACACAGTGATCAACCACTATTTCAAGGAACTCATGATGAAACATGTTACCCACCTCTTCACAGAGAGATGATGGACTCAGAGGATAGGATGAGACATCTCTGTCTCTGTCTCTCTGTGCTGCTGTTGAGTTGTTTCAGTCATGTCCAACTCTTTTTGACCCCATTTGGGCTTATCTTGGCAAAGATAGATACTGGAGTGGTTTGCTCTCATTTTACATATGAGGAACTAAGGCAAATAGGGTTCAGTGACTTGCCAGGGTCACATATTGAGTAAGTGTCTGAGATTTGAACTCAGGTCTTTTTTTTTCTTTTTGATTTGTGCATAAATTGGATTTAAGTAAGGTAGAGTTGTATGAGGTCATCAGCCTCACTCTCTCTTCCAGAGTCATCACAGTTCATTGGCAGGACAGAATCAAGATGACTGGGGATGGCTCCAGATGTAGTGGATGACCTCCATGTCTAACCAAGCTCTGAGTGCTCCACAGCACCTGCTTCAGCTGCCTTCATGGTTGTTGGAACAAATTGTTCTCATCCACACATTTTACCAGGGGAAGTCTTCACATGCTAGGGGTAGGACCCCCCCCCCCCCAACTTATCAATGGGTTTGAGACACCTTGATTATCCTCAACCTGGTTCAGCCCATCTGCCAAAACAGTTTACCAGGGTGTGCCCAATGCGTGTGCCACAGCTTCTTGGAGCCACAGATTAGAGCTGGGTAGAACAGGTGGGCACCAAAGTTAGAAAGCAGCCTTGAAAAGGGCTCAGCAGTCATCACACCAGAGATACCAGTCCTCCCTGAACACAGCCTGCACCCCAGACTATTGGAGGACCACCTTTCTCTGCATCAGGTCCTCTGTTCTGGGGCTGACACTGTCCACTGCAGCACCTAGCTATGCTTCTCTTCCTCTCTCTTTGTCTCTGTCCACACACACACGTATATGTATATATGACCAATGTGGGAATTTGTTTTGCTTGACTGCATATGTTTGTAACAGAGATTTGGTTTTTCTTGCCTTCTTGATGGGGGAGTGAGAGTCAGGCAAAGAAGGGGAAGTAGGTGGAAGGAAATGGATCAGGACCTGAAAATGAAATTGAATTTGAACAAAAATAAATAGCTAAATTAATAATCAAGCACATAAATAAAAAGATAACTAGGTCAGTGAATAGATAGATGAATGCACAAATAAATGAATAAATAAACAAATGACAAGAAAGAAAAAAGAAGGAAAGGAAGGAAAGAACAAAGAAAGCTTTAAAAGATTGGAAGGAAATCCCCCCTCCCCCAGAAGATCTCAGGCTACCAGCATTCTCCCCTGTTTGCAAACGTACTGTTTCTGAGATCCCATTGGAAAAAAATACCCACATCTAGAGAGCAAGGCTACTCTTATCAAGTGTACTCTAATTTTAAGATTTGTAAAAATAAAGAATTCGGTGCTGTCATTTCTTCTTGATGACAATATCTTGTATTTTCCTTGCACTTAAGATACTTCACTGGGAGGGGAGTGTTAATGTCTGATTCCTCCAAATCTCATGGGTTGTAAATAAGGACAGACTGAGGGACATGCTTAAAACTCTTTGGAACATAGGCTCTGTACAGAATTCAAACCTTATACAATTATGTTACAAAAACTTCCCAGCTCTTACAAAGAAATAAGTAAAAATGATTAAATTTGTGCCTATGGTAGTTAAAGGGTTGGGGCAGGGTGAGAGGGTGGCATTGTTTCATTCAAACTTGGACTGACTTGAATTTGTAGGAAGATTTATAGGAAGGGGAGGAGATTTTCTGTTAGGAGACCTGGGCTCCAAGCTGAAGCTGCTGCTTCTCACCTGAGTGACTTGGGGCTAATAGGTCCCCTCCTCCTGACCTCGGTTTTTCCCATCTATAAAACAGAGGTTAGAGTCGAGAACTAGGGGCATTTAGCTTGTAGAAGAAAAGACTCAGGGGAATAAGGAGTATAGGAGGAATAAGGAATAAGGAGAGTTGCTTTCAAGAATGAGATTTGATTTGTGCTGTTTGGCTTCATAGGGCAGAAAACAAGGAGCAAAGAGGTCTAAGTTGCAAAGAGGCAAACAGACAGGATATAAAGAAAGGCTTCTTCCCTATTAGAGCTGAGCAATACCAGAATGGGCTGCCTTGGAAAGTGGTGGATTTCCTCTCACTGAAGGTCTCCAAAAGCAGGCTGGCTGCCCACTTGTCAGCTCCATTGTAGTGGGGGATTGTCGTACAGGTGTGGGTTGGATTAGTTGGCTGCTAGTCCTTTTCGACTCTGAGTTTTCCCTCTATTGTTCCTCCCAGCTCGGAGCCCTGTAATCCTTCCTCTATCTTACTCACCCGCCCACGCCAAAGTAGAAAATAGAACAGTTCTGTGCTAAGGTTGCCTTCTTACTCCAATCAGCCCAGGTTCTGAGGAGGGCATTCAAGAAACAGACTGAGACAAAGAGTTGGAGTCAGGGAGACAAACACAGAGACAGAGACATTCTTGTTCTAAATGAAAAGCATAAGAAAAAATAAATCCCTTCTAAAAATAAATGAGGTTCAAGGCCAAATAAAAACAGAATTTATATATAAAAAAAAACAGGCACTTGCCTGTTGATTGAATATTTCCAAAAGGGGAAATCAGCCTGCTTCTCCCCTTTGTATCCATTATTATTGTGCAAAAATTGAAAAGTATAAAAGAAAATAAATCCCTCCTAAAATAAATGAAGTTCAAGGCCAGACAGAAACTTTATCAATTTATTAAAAAAAAGTAGACACTTGCCTGTTGGGTATTTCCGAAAGGGGGAATGAGCCTGCTCCTCCCCTTGGTGTCCATTAATGTGCAAAGGATATGCTCTGTGAGCAAACCCATGCTATCTTCATGTCCTCCTTGGACTTCCTCTTTGAGTAGGTGGCCTCTGGAGCTTCCAGAGAATATAGCTTTTTTTCACAGTGCCTCCAAAAGCAGTATAAAGACACTGATAGGCTTAGGAGCTGGCAGGGTGCCAGGAGGGAGGAGGTCACCACAGCGGCCACTGAGCAATCTGCATTGTTTGAGTTGTAAACCCCTTCCCTGACAAACCCCATCCACACCCCGGTTTGAATTGGTATAAAGAAGCATGGACTTTTGGATAGCTATAGAGGTTCAGCTCTAGGGATAGAGCCTCTCTGCACAAGAGTTCTAAGATTAAGGAAAGGGGTAACATGATATACTATTGATCAAGCAGCCAATTGGTCAGTAAACATCTATGAAACACCTACTATAAGAAGTTGTGTGACCTTGGGCAAGTCACTTAACCCCAATTGCCTTGCCTTCCCCCTCAAAAAACCCAAACCAAACCAAAACAAGATATATGCAGGGTAAATAGATGATACTTAACAGAGGGAAGGCAATAGAATTGAGGGTTGAGATTTCATATAATTAGAGAAGGTATGGGCAGAACCATCAGGGACACCTACAGTTAGAGAGCATCTGGAGAAGGGTACAGCAAAGAAGGCTGAGAAGAACCAGGAGAGAGTGGTGCCCCAAAAATCTAGAGAGAAGAGAGTATGGAGGAAGAGAAAATGGAGAAAGTGACTAACAATGTCAGAGGCTGCAGAGAGGCCAAGGAGATGAGAACAGAGAAAAGGTGGCTGGCTTTGGTAACTAAGAAAAGATCAGTAACTTTGGAGAGAGCAGTTTTGGCAGAATGGTAAAGTCAGAAGGTAGATTGTAAGGGGTTAAGAAGAGAGTGAGGAAAATGGAGGCACTGGCTTTTTCAAGCATCTATTGAGTAGCTAGATAATGGACGCTACAAAGAAAAAAATGAAATAATCCCTTTTTTCAAAATGCTTACTTACTTTTTGTTGGGAATTTAACATGTGGAAGAAAAATAAGCATTTACATAAAGCCTGCAATGTGCCAGGCCCTGTGCTTAGCAGTTTAGAACCACTGTCTCATTTGAGCCTCTCAACAGCTCTAGGAGGTGGGTGCAATTATTATACCCATTTTACAGTTGAGGAAAATGAGGCAGACGGAAGTTAAGTGACTCATTCAGGGTTAAACAAGTGATATGTATCTGAAGCTGAATTTGAATTCAGTTCTTCCTCACTCCAGGTCCAGCACTCTCTATACTACTCCACTTAGCTGCCTCTGATACAACTTGTTCATATATAATGGAGATAACTGGGGGAACTCCCCAGTGTTCTTTGTTATGGCATCCAGTAGAACTGAGCCCATGCCCTGGACCCTTCTAGTGGGGTCCATGCAAAAGGACATTCACAACTAGTGGCTCCTGATTGGTCCTTATGGTTTCCACTAATGGGTGCCATGTCTGTGATGAGAACTGACTCAGTCAGAAGATTCAAGCCTCCCACTCAATAGGCTTTAAAAGGAGGAAATGCTCCTAATTTTGCTCTTTCTTTCCATTTTTCAAATATATGACTTCAAACTCTGACATATTTTTAAAAAAATATTCCAGACTGGTGGGAAGATTTCTTTCTCTTCTCCCCTCATCCAGCAGCAGCTTTGGTAGATGGGCACTGCCCCCCCCCCACACCCACACCCCACACCCCCCAATGAATATATGTTCTTACCTAGGTAAGCCTGAGATTGAATCTCCAGTCCCTAGCTGGTTCTTCCCCTCTGCATGTCTTTTTTTCCAACACAGGTGACTGAATAGTGATCCTGAAGGCTGTTTGGTGAACTTGAGAGTTCTGAAGTGATGATGATGATGAAGATGACAACTGACATTTATATTGTGCTTCCTATGTATGAGGCACTCTGCTAAGTGCTTTACAATTTTTATTTCATTTGATCATAGAATTTGATACTGGTTGTTCAGGAGAAAGCGCTTCCTGCAAACACATCCATCTTGGTGGAGAAGATGGCCATTGCCACGAGGATGTCATGCATGCATGGATGGATAGAAGATATCGACCTTGAGTTGCTGCTAGGATTGGAGGTGAATTTGAAATGCGTATTTAGTTTCTTAGAGGTAGTATAACAGAAGTTATAGGTTACTGCTTCATATTGTAAGTATTTGTCAGTTTGAGCTTAGAAGTCTGTGTTTCAATTGTTTCTTTTATGGGAGAGGACATAAATAGTTTTTCTGTAGCTGATATTGGCTACCTCATACATTAACTAACTTTTCCAGAAAGGACACTGTTTATTCACTTTGGAATGAGCCATACCTAAGCTTTATTTCAGAATTTAACCTTGGGGACTGTGGGGTTGGGGCTTGATGAGCTAAAGAGTGAAAGAAAAGGCCTGAGTCCTTGCTTCTGGGGATTAGGTTCTCTCTGTACTGAACCTCATCTATTCAAGCCCAATGAGACCAGAACTGGGGTACCTCAAGGGAGGCCCTTATTCAGTTAAAGGACAACCTTTGAGGATCTAGAGGTTCACATGTGGCCTTGAGGCCCCAGGTTTCCCACTCCTGGCTTAGACTGTGGAAGACCTTGGGCAATACTCCTGTCTCATTCATCCTATCCTCCATTTTAACTTCCAAAGGGATTAATAGAGCTCTTTATGGAAAGGGGGCACACATATATGCATCCATATGTTTATATATGATATGAGGTACATATCTGGTGTGTATATATAGTTATCCACACATGTGTACATGCATGTGTATAAATGTTCATACATGTACACACATATACATATATAGGCACATATACATTATATTTATGCATTCAATACATATATACAATCCAAGTATACAATATATACACATGCATGTGTGCACACACAATACAAGGCATATATACCTTGTGTGTATATATACTCACATGGGTATGTATTTTTACATAGAAACTTATAGAGGCACATATATACATGTGTACACATATACATATGCACACAATGTGCATTATAAGCAAGCACATTGTATTTATACACATGTACTCATCATGTGTGTGCATATATAATACAAGGTACATACTTTGTGTGTATATACATACATATGTATATATATGTTTGCCTGGATGCTTATATAGGCACACATATACATATGTTTACACTTGCATAATACACATATAGATATGATATACTTTATATTTGTATGTTCATGTATATAATATATATGTGTGCACATATAATCCAAGGTATACATACCTTGTGTATATACACATATGTGTATATATTTTTGCACAGAATCTTATATAGGCACATACACACATGCTTACACATATACACAAGCACACATGTTGTAAACATATACATATAATTGCACACACGTATGCATTGTGTGCGTATGTAATACAAGGCACAATACTTTGTGTGTATACATACACACATACACATACACATACACATACATATATTTGTCTGGATGCTTATATAAACTCATAAATACCTGCACGCACACATATACACATGCACATGTGTATGTACACATTATACACATACACACATACATACATACACATGCATACTCCTATGTCCCTAGGAATGGGTATAACCTATACAAAAGCATGTAAATGGGAGATGTAACATGGCACATGAGGAAGAAGAGTAAGGCCAGTTTGACTGGATGGGGCAGTATAAAAGCTGATTGTAGAAACAGTAAGAAGCAGATTGTACTAGGAATATGCAAGTCTAGGGATCCGTTTCTGTTTTTTCAATTATTCCTCAGTTTTCTCATGTGTTAAAAAGCAAAAAAAAAAAAAAGAGTCTTTCCCAGCTTTACTATTCTATGCTGCTTAGTCGCAACCAGAAATCATTCAGGGAGATTCTGCATTCTCCCATTGACCAAAGTGACAGGGGATGCCTCAGGAGCCCCAAATCATTCATTCCTCTGCTACCCTATTATCCTTGGATAGCTGAAAATAAGCCGCTTCTCATAGCACCTTTGTCTTTGATGCTGCTTTGCCTTTCCCAAGGGCATCTTGATTTCAGCTGGTATGATGTGGCCCTGCCCCTGGAAAGCGAAACAGTTTCTGGTCTGTAAGGGGTAGTGGGCTAGGTAATGGGTGACTGGGCCAGGCCACTTCCTAGGATGCAGTGGCCATCCAATGGCACAGACATCAACCTGCAGAGACAAATTTCAGCTCCAGCAACACCTGCCCTTCTTGGCAGGCTCCCTGGGTCACTCTGGGTTAGTGACTCTGGGCTTGTCACATTACACACAGACTGACTGGAATGCCTTTTGCTTCAAACACCAGCCTCCCCCAATCCATCTTTCACAGTGAAGGATTTGCAAAGACTTATATAATTAAGAGTGAGATCTCAGCTACATGCCATATGATAAAACCATGTTTTGTTTTGGCGGGGTCTGTGTGTATTAGTGTGTAAGCCCTTCCGAACAGGGCTGGTGACATGTAATTTCCCCTCTGTGAAGCAGTGCGTGCTCAGTCTGATGTTGCAAAAATTGGAGGTTGAACACTCTATTCTGGCTCTTCATTTAGGAATTAATGCCCTGTTCTTGTCCAGGGTTGAGTAGTCTTCATTGCTCTATAGGGGCACAAGGATTTGAATTCAGGTCTTTTAGTCTCCTAACAACACAAAGAACTGTACTGTTTCACAGTAGGGGATTTCTCTGTCTGTCTAAGGAATAGAACAAGCATTTCTAAGGCAAGATTGTCCTATCTTTTTCATTGACATGGTGCTTTTGAGGGTATTTGAGTTAAAATGGAGGATGGGATGAATGAGACAGGAGTATTGCCCAAGGTCTTCCACAGTCTAGGACAGGGATGGGGAACCTGGGACCTAAAGGCCACATATGGCCCTCTAGATCTTCAAAGGCAGTCCTTTAACTGAATAAGGGCTGCCCTTGAGGAGCTAGAGGGCCACATGTGTCCTCAAGGTCCCAGGTTCCCCACCCCTGGTGGGCTTTGATGGATGGATAGATATTAAACAACTAGTGAGAAGAAGGGATAGAATTGAAGAAAGAGAGAAATGGGGGAGAAGACCCAATACCTCTCTTACTAACCTACTTTGCCAACTATTCCTTTGAATGAAGCTTTTGCTGTTGTCCAAATCGTTCAGTCACAGTTCCTAAAAACTTGGCTTGACCATTCTGTCCTAGGAGCTTTTATTCTTGCTATATGTCATTTCATTTCTCAACCTTTAAGGCCAAGCTCAAGTCTCATCTTTTCCATGAAGCCTTTTCCCCTCCTTGTGCATCTGATTCCCTATCCTCCTGTCTCCTCTGGAAGCTTTGATCATCCCTGTAGGTAAGTGTTACAGTGCATACGGCACCAAGCCCAGAGGCAGGACCACCTGAGTTCAAATCCCAGCCTCAGATGTTTTACTAGCTTTGTGACCCTGGGCAAGTCACTATAACATTTATTTGCCTCAGATACCTCAACTGTAAAGTGGGAATAATAACAGCAGATACCTCCCTGGGTTGTTGTGAGGATCACATGAGAGGATCACACACAGTATCTGGCATTAGGCTGACACTATATCAAAGTTATTATGAGTTCATCTTTGATCTCTTCTAATCTCTTAGTAGTTTCCCTGCTATCTACAAACATGTCCAGGTCAAAAACCTACAATCGACCCAGTTACCCCTTCAAGCTGTCCCAGAAAAATAAATAAATGAATGAATAAAGTATATATTAAGTACTTATTATATGCAAAATCTCTGGAAACAAAAAAGTAAGAAAGTCTCTACTCTCAAGGAACTCACATTCTGATAAGGGAGACAGCACATATAGAATCTTTCAGTTCCAAGTCAGTTGAAAAAGTCCCATTGCCTTCAAGGTCCAGGGGCAAACCAGATGACACTGCCTCTCCTTTCATGTCATTTTCACTGATAAAATCATATCAATTTCTGATGTTGAGACATTTGATAGAGTCAAGGACTTTGGTGGCAAGAGCTTTCTTTTCTGGGTCTCCAGTAACTACAGCTGTGTAGCATCTATAAGAACCACTTGTGTTGCCTGCACACGATCATCTATGTGTGTTTTCTGGTTACACATGTTCCTGCATATGACCCCTCCCCCTGCCAGGTTGCAGCTCTACAGAGGTTGCTTTCCAGCATGATGCCTGTGGGCATTGGGCTAAAGGTATTACTATTCCCAAGGCTCTTGGGCTCAGGGTCCGGGGCTATCTCTTTCGAGGCAAGGTGGTCAAGGTGGTGGTTGTGGTTCGATTTGCCTGGCAAATGTTGCCTCCTGCCTCTCCCACCTGAACTAAGTTGGCTTGCCTGCCTTGTGGTTGATGGTGGTATTTGGTGGGATTAGTTGGCCCTTTCTCTATAGGAGTTGCTTCCCCACATTTTTCCCCCATGTTCCTTCTTTCTTTGCTTACTTGCTTCTTTTCCTCCTCTCTCTCTTTCTTTCTCTCTCCCTTTCCTTCCTTCCTTCCTTCCTTCCTTTCTTCCTTCCTTCCTTCCTTCCTTCCTTCCTTCCTTCCTTCCTTCCTTCCTTCCTTCCTTCCAACATGGCTAATGCAGGCATTTATTTTGTGAGACTATACATATTTGTAATGGGTTTTGTTTTTCTTAACTTCTCAGTGGGTTAGTAAAGAGGGAGCAAGATAATTCAAAACAGAAAATAAAATAAAATTGAATTTAAAAAATTAAAATAAATTAAAAAACATTTTTTTAAAAAAAGGTCTTACTTCCCTGAATGCTGTTGTGGGTTCTGGGCTAGAAGCAGGACCAGGAGTCTGCAGTGGGGCAGTGCTACTACTCCCAGGGCTCCTGTACCTTTCTGTATGTTGGTAGCAGTTGGTCAGCAGTTGTTCCTAATACTGAGGAGGAAGGTGGGCTCCTTGTCCACAATGATTTCTTTGGGGGAAAAAAAAAGCCATCTATTCTCCTTTCCTCTACTTCCAGAAAAATTAAATTATTTGTTCAAGTCATTATAGGTAATAAGTAGCAGGTCTGGACTTTGAACCCAAGTTCTCTGACTCAAGCTCATTCCATTGTACCGCACCCTCCCTTGCTTGCTTATTCACAGGATCAGACACTTTTCGAATAAGAAACCTTGTTCCTTTCTAGTTCTCCAACAACTGAAGTTCTCTGATTAGAGACATCACCCAGCCTCAGTTTCTTACCATCTTAGTCATCCCTTGGGCTCAGTTTTAAACACCTCTCTTTATGGAGAAACTTTGGGTATTCCTTGTCCATATAGAATTCAAAAGAGACTTCAATTTTTAAAAAATTGCTGGCTTTATAGTAGTTTTTTGATCATTTTGTATGTTGCACCCAGGCTTCCTCAAAAAAGACCTTTAGAAAATTGTACCAGCTTTGAATCTGTTTATGAGTCAAGTACACATGCAAAAACAGAGCCCAGGAGATCCCCACTATTATGTTTATATCTAGTAGACCAGCCATAGGACATAATGCAAAGCAAAAGACAGAATAGAAAAACAGGGGTCAAGAAAGATTTCCTTCAGACATACTCTTCCATAGGTCAATTACATCACTAGTGGGGGAGGGATAATATGCAGGAACTCGTGTAACCAGAAAACACAAATAGATGATTGTATGTGGGCAACACAAGTGGCTAGGGGATACATATGGCCAGGGACACATATAGAACGTTTATGGGTAAGGTAATTTATGCCTCCTATACTTCAGATCCACATAGGACCTGGTATATAGTAGGCACTATATAAATGCTTATTCTTTTCCCACAACCCCCCTCCCCCCATAGTGTTGGTGTACTGTTTTTGTTTGCTTTTTAACCAGGCATCTCCACTAATGCCATATACTGATTTTCAGCTGCAGTACAGGTTCTTCCCTTCAAGGGGAAAGAATCAACTAGTTCTTTTATTAACAATTCCAGGGGGCATCTTTAGCTTTTTAGTGTGACACAGACCCTCACAAGACATATCCAATCAGCTCTAGAGAGAAGGCCTTAAGAATCTAAAAGTCTGATTTTAGAACTGCTTTTCCCCTTGCTGCCACTCAGTCTCTCTTACTTCAAACTTTTATGTTACTTATCATCTGAAGTTTTATTAAACTTCTATCATGTCCTTGATTTGCTAGCTTGAGTCTTCTTCAGATCATCCTTTGGGACTCTGGTTAGCAAAACAACACCTTACATGGAGTTGGGATGAGAAGATTGTTTTCAGCCTCCATAATAATTCTGTTTTCCATGCAAATCAATTAAGGAGCAAGACTGAAATAGGGCTGGATCAAGATGGTGAAATTAGCCGCCATTACCCTACTTCCCAGCAACCAAAATCACAGTAATCTCTCTCTCTCTCTCTCTCTCTCTCTCTTTTTCTTTAAAAATGGATATTAATATTACAACTGCTTCCAAGTGGTGATCTGCAAACTTTTCTGGTGTTAAAAAGGTGTCTTCATACTCAAAAAAATTTAGGAACCATTGATCTAGCCCAAAGCACTGCGGTTTTTCACTTACTAAGCATTTAATTAATGTGTTTTGTTTTGATTTTACTCACATAATTCCATTCATAGGACAACAATTAAGATTTTTTTTGAGGGGGGGAGGTGAGGTAATTGGGGTTAAGTGACTTGCCCAAGGTCACACAGCTAGTGTCAAGTGTCTGAGGTCAAATTTGAACTCAGGTTCTCCTGATTCCAGGGCCCATGCTGTATTCACTATGCTGCCTAGCTACCCCAACAATTAAGATTTTTGTGAATAAAAGGAGAGAGGGTTGCCAGTAGCGTAATCTTTTAAAATCACCTGACTAAAAGTAAATTTTGATTGAAGGAATGTTCCAACAAGAATTATTCGACTGACTCCTATTAATGATCTCTTATTGACTTCTGCAAAGTGTAGCAATTTATCTGAATTTTTAAAAAGGCATATCCATGTTTAGGGTTCTCCTGTGCTTCAGTAGATATGGAACCAGAGTAAATTATATTGCACCCTTCTATCCTGGCCCCTCAATTTTTATTCAGATAAAGTCTGATTTTCAAAAATGACAATCAAGGTCAGCATTGTAGGAGAAAAAAAGTCATTATTATAAAAACAGTCTATAAGGAGTAGTTGAATGGGGGGGAGGAGGGGAAATTTCAGTTAAAAAAAATTATTTTCAATTCACAGAACAAAACAAGCATTTGCATAACAGTGCTGTAAAAAAGATGATTGCACATGAAACTGCAAATCTACTATGTGCAACTAGCTATTCCTTCTAAATATACAATAAAGTTATCATTTAATTTTTTCCCTTTTTTATTCCTTTCCCCTATTATTAGACAGAAATGGGTGTGTGTGTGTGTATGTGTGTGTGTGTGTGTATGTATATATATATATATATATATATATATATATATATATATATATATGTATGTAAAATTATTCTTTGAATACTTCTATTTATCAGTTCTTTCTCTGGATTCAGATAGCATCTATCTTCACATGTTCTCTATTGTTAATTTGTGTATTTATGATAGTCTTACCTTGTAATAACTGTGAGCTTATAAACTAATTATATGTGGAGACTCCAATTTTTTTTTAAAAGTATCAACTGACTTAGCCAGCTTTTTCCCTGTCAGCACCAAGGGCATGGGGTGGGAAGTTGCAGGAGAGATAAGCAGAATTCATGGGGCAGACTGGTGCAGGGGGTTGCTTCAATCTTGTTTGTTAGGGACCACTGTGATATACTGAAGGAGATGATAGTAAAGCAGAAGAAGGTAGAGAGAAGTAAAGCAGGAGGATAGTTTGTGGCATTAAAGCTTGCTGTAAAAAGGCCTCTCTTATAATGCTTCACTGTTGCCTCATTGAGACTTAGGAGTGATCCTAAGGCAGGGGTGGGGAACCTGTGGCCTTGAGATCACATGGGGCCTTCTAGATCCCTGAGTGTGGTCTTTTGACAGGATCTAGAAGGTCCCAGGTGGCCTCAAGGTCACAGGTTCCCCATCCCTGTTAAGGTCTCAATTATTATGGGATCAGAGAACAAACTGGAGGATCTCACCAAGCTGGAAAGGATTTTAAGTATGGGCCAACAGTTGGAGAACTGAAGATCAGATTAAGTTTATTTTTTATTTTAAGAAAAGAAAAGTAGAAGCAACCATGAGAAGTTGCAGAGGCAGCCTTAGGTTTGATGCAAGGTTAAATTTACTAACAAAGGTGAAACTTTCATTAAATTGTAAGTTCTTTCAAAACAACAAAAAAATTGACTTTTTTGACTTGGCTGAACAAAATACAGTCTTGAAGGTTCTACTCACAAGGTATCTTTGGACATATAACCAAAAAAGACTTCATGATAGGGTTGACTCAGAAATGACTACATTCAATATCCTGATGTGTGTTGATATCAATTAAGGTGTTAAGCATATTAACCCAAAATTCTCACCAGTGTAATCAGAAAGGTCCTAGGGAAGGAAGGATTTTCTATTGCTGAAAAGGTCCTCTACATTTTCCTCTTCCAAGATGACCACATACTCTATAGCACAAGCCCTGAAATACAACAAGGACAGTTCAGGGAAATTTATGGTGATGGAAAAGTGATTCATCCATCCATACTGGAAAAGCAAAGTGCATAAAAATGCAGTCAGTCAGTCAACTACTATTTATTAAATGCTTACTATGTGCCAAGCACTAGAGTTTACAGTCTAATGGGGGAACTCAACACATACACAGGAACTGAGAGAAAAGGGTGAGGGGGTGATAGAAGAAGTCTGAAGTACAATCTGGAAAGGCATGAGACGTGACTTGGGTGCCATCCTGAAATCGAAGTATTGGGAGGAACCATCCAATCAGAAAGATAGGCTGCAAGGTAAGGCATACTTTAACTATGGACATTTCTGGGTGAGGGTGGGGTTTTAGGTTGAAGAACTGGGGAATGGTAGAGGAAGTTTAGAGTATAGACTAGAAAGGAATGAGGATATTGTCCAAGTTCTGACATGAAACTGAACAGGCAGCACATTGACTAAATCCATCTATATATATATCTTGGCCAGATGGATAATGAGCTGGGGGAGGAAAAGGAAGAAGATATTGGTATAGATAGCAGTTGAGAAATTCCACAACATTTTCAGTGATCCCAACGTTCTGACTGCTATTAAAGCCCACCCACCTCATGGCGCCATGGTAGTCTCCTGGTGCCATCTACTCCAGGAAACTTTTCCTGTTCCCTTTAATCACTAATGCTACTTCTCTCTCTCTCTCTCTCTCTCTGCTTGTATACATACATATACACATCTTTTGGACATGGTCAATTCAGAAATTTGTTTATAATGTTTCCCCTCTCCCCCAATGGGGGCTCAAAGGAAGGGACTTCCTTATTTAGAGACATTAACAAAACACACTGAGTGTTTTGTTAATGTCTCTAAATAAATTCGTATTAATGTTAGATGTTATAAAATACTTCTGGGCTCCAGTTACCTTGTAACCATTCAAAGGAGAAAAAGATCTGAAAATAAAATTAAAATGAATTTAAAAATGCAAAGAGTATTCAATGGAATCCACTGATACCCACAAATTGTGAAAAAGGGGAAAAAAGTAAAGTTGGGAGAGGTAGCAGGGTACATTAGAAAGAAGGTTGGATTTGTTGGCAGAAGACCTGCATTTGAATATAAACTCTGCCATTACTGCCTGGGTGACTTTGGATAAATCACTCACTGGACCCCAGTTTCCTTGGATGTAAAATGAAGGGAATTGGACTAGATGACCATTTAGGTTTCTTCTAGCACTGAGTCTATCATCATTCTTTCATCCTCTGGACATCCCAGAAACATAAGCACCTCCAGGACATCGAATGGATCCTCTGCAGAGAATCAATAGAAAAACATGGCAAGAATTCCATGAGATCAGAATTCCCAGATGAGCTGGAACAAGTATCAGTGAAGTGAGTGCCTACATCAACGAGATGGATCACTCATCCATTGCAGTGGAAGAAGTGAAGTGAAGTGATATGGAAGATGCAAACAAAACAATATGTGGGTAGCCTGCATTCTCTTTGTGGTCTCAACTTTACACCATTTGTCCCAAATGTGAGAATATTTCTTCCATTGTTTTCTTAACTCTGAATGTAGCTTAAATCAAAAAGCCTCTCTTTTCCAAAGAAAAGAAGAGAGCAAAGGATGCAATATTTTATTATTTGAAAGTGAAGGAGAAACCAAAAGTCAAAGGAAAGGGGATAAAGGAGCTGTGGAAGAGAATAAGGAAGAGAGAGAGATGACAATGTCTTTATCTATATACCATGAAATTTCACAGAAAACTGTCAAAAAACACCCCTATTTCTAAGACCCCCAGAATGGAGAGTAGATAATAGACTACAATTTGACAATGACTTCCCCTTAGGAGTGCCCTTTCTCTCTTTTTTTCTTCCTGTTGCATATTTAATACCCATGTGTAGTTCATTTTGGTATAATCACTAAAGGGAAATGATGATTATATTTGTACTATCTCATAGGGCTGTTGTGAGGGAAGCATTTTTCAAATCTTAAGCTACTATAAAAATGTTATGATCCATTGCCACACCTCACCCCAGGCTAAGACAGGTTTGTTTTCCACTGTATTTTTCTTGTGCTTTAAATGAGTCATGTCAGTGACTTGCTCTGATAAAAGAGTTTCCTCATCTGGGAGAGCCTCATATCAATCAAATCACAGGTCAAGTCTCTGTTCCCTATCGTCTGTGAAGTCAGTAATGGATAGCTTGGCATAGGGGAAAGTGAACCAGATTCATGAAGACCCTGCCTTCAGTTCAGTCATTGAGTGTCCCTACTGCTTTCAATGGCCTAAACCTGTGATTTCATTTATAAAAGCCTCACCTTAGATTCCCCTTTCCATTTTATTCCAATTCAGTGGTTAAGATGGGTGTGTCTTTCTTGTCTTTGCTCCCCCATGTCATTTCTTGACTTCTCTCTCTATAAATGTCAACATTTAAAGTTCATGCTATTCACCTATGTCTCTCTCTTTAAATGATCGCCACTATTTCCTCAAAGATACTCAGAACTCATTTCCATCTTTCTAAATGAAAAGTGCCTGGCTTACATTCTTCTTCATTACCTCTTCTCCTACCATCATCCTCTATGACTTCAGTATCTATGTTGGTAGCCTTCAGATTCCTGGACTTCAAAGCCCTACATCTATACTTCACATCATCCATGTTGGATTTTATCTGCTGGATTTCATTATCACAAATCATTGCTCTTCTTCTCTGATCCTAGTTCTCTTACCTACCTTCTCTTTGACCCCCCACCTTTGTTAAGTAACATTCCTCTAAATGCTATTTAAACAGCCTGGAATAGTGGATAAAAGCTGACCTCTTCCATCAGATACATACAGCATGTGTAACCCTGGGAAGTCACTTAACATTTCAGATCTCCAGGCAAGTAAGATTATGAATTGCAAAACAGTTAGAGGGAGTTTCTTCACTGGGGGTTCTCTATAAATGAAATCACAGGTCTAGACCACTGAAAAGTCTAATCTTAAAGATAGATGACTTCCTATTTAAAATGCCACACTGAGTGTTTTGTTAATGTCTCTAAATAAATTCGTATTAATGTTAGATGTTATAAAATACTTCTGGGCTCCAGTTACCTTGTAACCATTTACTAAGGTGTTGAATCCACTTATGTGTGAATTATTTTATTATTGCAACAGTTCTCACTCTGCTGTGATTTATTGTTAGCAGTTTCAAAACAAGCACCACCTACAATGTGTTTGAAAATCAAATGATGTTGATAGCTCTGTGATTAAAAAGCATTGCTGAGTGTGAAATACAGGTTGTGAATGAGAACAATTACCATCTGGGCTGTTTGGAATAAAGAACCTGTGGAATTCTCGTCTGCTTGACAAATAGGGAGGAATGGTTAGCAGTTGTTAAAATATACACCTGTCTCTGTATGAGCAGTTTGGGGTTGGAACAATGTAACCTTGTCTTACTATTTTTTAGGTCTCTGCACAAGTTCTCTTTGGAGAGACTTTGTTGCCACTGCCGCCATTGCTGGAGGCCTTGTCTTCCTTGAGAGTTAAATGTGATGGTGATGATTCAGGGCTCCCAATCCGGATATTTGGTAGCGAAGGCTAGTAGGAAAGCTGATGGTTGAGAGGAGTATACAAAATAACATGACATTTATTAAGAGCCTACTGAAAAGCCGCAGTGGGTCCTGATCATCCTTGGTAGAGGGAGGCCCTTCCCTGCAAATTCCTGATGCCATTAATATAACAAGTCCAGTCCCTATATCTTTTCATATGGCGCTTTACCAATACAAAAATAATTTATACTTATTAACTGGTTTGACGCTCTGGGCTAGGACCACATTCTTCTGGCCTGGGTAGGGCAAAAGGCACCTGCATCGTGTTGGTAAGGCGCTTGAGCAGCGGTTCTCAACCTGTGGGTTATGTTCCAATTTGTAACAATGAAAATACATCCTGCATATCAGACAGTAGCAAAACTACAGTTATGAAGTAGCAATGAAAATAATTTTATGATTGGGGGTCACCACAACATGAGGAACTGTATTAACGAGTCGTGGCATTAGGAAGGTTGAGAACCACTGTACTTGAGGCCCAGAGACAACCTCTATATTTTGAGAAGGCCTACCTTCACTTCTCACTCTCCACCACTAGCCTGCCCCATATCCACGTTGGCTGCCTGGCACCTTGGGGACCTCTACCCTACACAATTAGAGTGGATATCATCTTCAAGATATCCTTGATCTTGGTATCACCTACAAGTGTTCCACTTCCATGTTCATGAACACTGAAATTCCTTTGTCTGATCACATAATCTGTTATTATTTTACCTTTCCTTCTGCCATGTAACCCCTTACCTGTTCTCCATCCTTACCTTAACCTCTAATCCTTCCACCCTCAGTTCTTTCCCAATCATCCCTGCAATGGTTACACTTGCATCCCTTCCTCATCTTGACTCCTTGGTGAAGCAGTTCATCTCTCCACTATCCTCTAGTCTTGAGGCCTTTGCTCCCTTATTCTGCGGTTGAACTTGTTCAGCCAAATCCCAGTTGCAATAGCTACTACCTTCACTCCTATTCATGTACTACTAAATAAAACTGGAGAAAATCATGAAACTGTGCTGACCGGTTTCACTATTAATTTGTTATGTAATCTCAACTGGGCCCTCACCACAGGAAGGCAAGTCTTTTATCCTCTCCAGTTGACTCACTATTTCAATCACAGAGCCTCTTTTCCAAACCTTTTCATATCTCGTTAAGCTTCCCAAGACCCCATTTCCTTTTAAAGTCCTTCATAACTTGTCCCTTTCCTAGATTTCATTCCTTTTACATTTTGCTCTATTCCGTGTACCCCAGTGACACTGGTCTCCTTGATGTTCTTTGTGCATAATCTTCCAGCTCCTAATCTTGAACATTTTTACTGGCTGTCTCTCATACCTGGAATTCTCTCCTTCCTCATTTCTGCCTCCTAGCTTCTCTGGCTTCCTTAAAGTCACAAATAAAATTCCACCTTTGGTAGGGAGCATCTTCTGATTTCCCTTCTTTCCAGTTTACATATATGTGTATATACACATACACACATATACATATATACACACACATATATGCAAACAACTATATAGATATACATGCATATATTTTACATATAGTTATTTGCATATTCTCTCCCCCCTCCCCCCATTAAATGGTGAGTTTCTCTAGAGCAAGGATCTTTTTTTTTTCTCTTTTCTTTGTATCCTCAGACCTTAGCCCAGTGCCTGGTGCATAGTAAATGCTTAATAAATATTTGTTGACCAGAGGAATAAAATGATTTGCATAAGGGTCACTTAGCTAGAATTGGCAAAGTCATAACTCAAACATCAGTCTTCATTAAGGTACTTAAGGGCTTAATCTAAATCCAGTGTTTTCTCTAGGAGGGGTAATCTTCACTTGATTTATTTGTCAATTGACCATCTTTGCTAATAGGCACATTTACATGTGAAAGAATGGATATGTGATCTCATCAGTACAATTATTCCCTCTTTAAACCGATCTTTGCAAAGTTTGTTCTAAGGATTCTTCTCTCTTAAGTACTCAGTGGTGGGGTGGCTAGGCAGTGCAGTGAATAGAGTGCATGCCCTGGAGTCAGGAGGACTTGAGTTCAAATTCGGCCTCAGACACTTAACACAAAACTAGTGTGACTTTGGGCAAGTCACTTAACCCCAATTGCCCTACCTTTCCCCCTCAAAAAAGCAAAAAATCCCCAAAAAACAAAATTAAGTACTCCATGGAGACCTTCCTCTCTCTCCATCTTTTAACATTCCACTTAATATGATGCCTAGCCCCTAGTTGTGGTCCTTGTTTGTCCTTTGTTTTCAGAGAGGACCAGTGGCATCACTGGGTGTTACCTTGACTTGAGGGTGAATTGGAATTAAGTGAGGTAGAGTTGCACAAAGTTGTCGGTCTCACTGAGTCACTGAAATCTAGTGGTAAGACAAAAGTCAGGATGACTGATGATGGCCCAGGATGCAGTAGATGACCTTGGCAATCTTCATTTTCACAGCACTTGCTGTAGCTGCCTTCATGGCCTTTTCAACAAATTGTTCTCATCTACCCATTCTACCTCAGGAAGTCTTCACATGCTTGGGGTAGATATCCCTCCAACTCATCTCTGGATTTGAGGTCTGTAGGTTGCCTTCAGCCTGATTTAACCCATCTGCCAAGACAGTTTTACCAAGGTTTGCCTGCTGCACATTGCTACCACTTTTTGGAGCCACAGGTGAGAGCTGGGTTAAGGTGGACACCAAAGGTGGATAAGCAACCCTGAAAAGGACTTGGCAAGCCATTATACCAGAGATGCTAGTCCTCCTTGAGCACCCCATATACTCTATAAGCCTGGTACATAGTAGATGTTTAAAAAATGTTAATTACTTTCTCTTCCCTCTCTTTCAAATATCTTGAAAAGCAATCCCTCAATGTTTTCAGAATGGTGCAACCTCTAGTATGCATCTCTTTTGTGTGTACTTGGTCTGGACAGCTGTATTTCCCAATGCATTTTCTTTACTGCTGTTTTCCTTTCCTCAACAGAGCACAAAAGGGACTGAGGTGTGAGAGTGCATATATAGTGGGTCTCCTCCTATAGATGATGATGAATATTGTTGTTCAGTGGTGTCCAACTCTTCCTGGTCCCATTTCAGGTTTTCTTGGCAAAGATACTAGAGTGTTTTGTCATTTTTTTCTCCAACTCATTTTACAGATGAGGAAATTGAGGCAAATGGTTAATGTTGCCTGGGGTTACACAGCTAATAAGTATCTGAGGCTGGATTTGAACTCAGGTCTTCCTGACTCCAGGTCAGATGCTCTATCTACCACACCATCTAGCTGCCCCAATGATGCTGTAAAAAGGCTGACAGATTTTCTACCTTTTTTTTGTCTATTTGTCCTCCAGTTTTTAACCTATAAATGCTTTTGGGACATCTAGTTACTTGCCCAGTCTTGTTATTCCTGTCTACCTAGTCTTGTTCCCATTCCCTTCTCTTTATTCACATAGCCACTTTCCTAGTTCAGGAACTCAAAGGTAGAAGACATTGTAACATTATACCAACTAACTATAGGATCAGGAGTGGGAAAGGAGGAAAATGAAGCCTGAGCAGGGTTGACAGCCTGTAAAATAAGGAGGGGTTAGTCGAACTGGGTGGCCCTTGAGCCCCTTCCAGCTATAAATCTTGTGATCCTGTAATTGTCCCTCTGTGGTATAATAGGGAAATCCTTAGGCATGAAAGGAAGAGAGGGAGTTAGTGGTTGAAGTAGAGGAGAAGGGAAAGAGTGAAGAGGAGGAAATACTGAAAGTATCATTTCCTTATAGAGGATTCTGAAGCTGTGGCCCAGCTAGCTTCTCTTTCTGCAGAGAGCAGAGAGCTCTCATTCTGCCTGGCTTATTTTTCTTTTCCATCCCTTATTGCTGTTTAGTCAATTGTATCTAACTCTTTGTGACCCCATTTAGGATTTTCTTGGCAAAGATACCGGAGGGGTTTGCCTTTTCCTTCTCCAGCTCATTTTACAGATGAAGAAATTGAGGCAAGCAGGGTTAAGTGATTTGTCCAGGGTCATACAACTAGTAAGTGTTTGAGGTCAGATTCGAACTCTTGAAGATGAATCTTCCTGATTCTAGGCCTGGCTGTGCTCTTGAGTAATGACTACAGCCCACTTTGAGACTGACTAATTACTAGAAAAATATATAAAATATATACCCCTGGGGAATAAAATGATAAGCATTCTCTTTTATAGATCTGAAAATTAAAGATTACTGTCTTACACAGAGTTAGGCCAAATAATAGCTGAGTAGAAGTCATAGATGGTGTTTTGATATAAAGTGATTTCTTTCCAAGCAATGGCCGCTCTACAAGCATCCAGAAAGTTCAAATAAATAGGGGCAGGTTGAGTTCCTATTATTCTGTGTCCTGTTATTTAATAGAGTTTTATGGTATCTCTTTAATAGCCTCCTGGTTAGCTTTTATGTAAGTAAGAGGTAAGGCCACAAAGCGTGTGCTCTGGCTCCATGGGATGTACTTATGTTCTGGCCTGTTTCCAAAAGGCATGCAGGACCAGAGACCCCTAGGTGGTCCCTTGTTTGCCTGGAGTGAAAATGGGGAGGAGGATGCTGACCATGGACTAGTTATTTCTGCTGATAAGTGGAAAGGGCAAGCACATCCAGAGTCCCCTGGATTGGTTTATTAGTCGTTGTGATGAGGTTGAGGAGGAGGAAGGGCTTGCCAAGGATGACTGGTCACTGAGGAGGATGAGCCAGCCCAGTAGGCATATGTGGAGAAATTGCTTCCCCCTCTCCCATGCCTCCCCTTTCTCTTCACCCTCTTCTTTCAAGCATTCAAGCATGCCAGCCCCCTCTGGGATTTCCAGGGAATGGGGGTGATGATACCGTGGGGATTTCTCTCTTCTTTCTCTCCTTTACCTAAGGCAACTGTGGCAGGTTGCAAGAGGTGAGCCTGAGACTAGATCCTAAATTCCTGGCTGTCTCTTCTGCTTTAGGCTCTTTCCCTGAATATAGACGACTAAACGGTGATTTCGTGCTAGGATGTTTCTAGCTTTAGTAGTTACTTTGTAAGCTTAGTTGTTAATCCCCATTGACACCACTCCCTTGCTTCAGTTCTAGGAACCAAAAGGCAACATGGGAGACTCAGCAGCCTGGGTGGGTGCACAGTCTTCTCACCAAAGCTCTGAGCCTACTGTAGATTATGTTCATGACCAGAGGGAAGCCTTGATCCCAAAGTGAAGGGCTCAAGCTTTCTTGAATTGTCAAGCTGACTAGGAGTCCTGTACTCCTTCCCCCATTCAAAGGAAAATCTCTTTTCCTGAGCTGAGATATGTAGTTCATGTCTAGGTTCTCCCTTGAAGGAATTAGTGTATCTCTTGAAGAACTCTTGAAACCTTGAAGGTGCATAGTGTATAAAATGGGTATCAAATATGAAACAGTGTTTATTTCCTGTACCACAAAAAAAATACGTATAAAACAAAGAACCCATATGTATACATTAACAAACATTTAAAACATGATGTGATAACTCATAATAACTCCTATTATGCTCTACCAAGAGGCAAAAACTTCCAAGACTGCTGGACAATTATTTCACTTTTAACTCAGATTTACACTCTTAGCAACTCACATTAAAGGTCCACATCTTCTAGTCAGTAGGACATTATATGAAGGAGGAAGATGAAGGAGGAATAAGCATTTCACATAAAACCTACTATGTGTTGGGCACCGTGCTAAGTACTTTATCTCATTTGAGCCTCACAACAACCCTGAGAGGTAGGTGCTGTCATTACCCCCATTTCACAGGTGAGAAAACAGAAGCAAACGGAGGTTAAGTAACTTGCCTGAAGTTTTACAACTAGGAAGTATCTGAGGCAGGATTCAAACTCAGGTCTTCCTTGATGAGGTATAGGCCCAGCATGTTGGTATTTTGGGGTCTTGAGCACCCCTAATGCTATAACCTCTTCACTCCTGACTCCAGGCCCGCCTCACTGGCTCTAGCATGCATGGCTCTCCCTTTGGATAGTACCAGGTCATCTTCTCCAAGAAGCATATAGTGTTGCAAAAAGTACCACCCAGAGTGAATTTTTGAAGTCTCTGAACTTCTTGAATTCGTTAAGCAGTCACAACATCTAGCAATATTCATCTCTCCATGGTTCAGTCTCTGTTCACAGAAAACAAAACAAAACAATGAGTCCCTTCTGATATAAGGTAAACTCTGTGAGGGAAGGTTCTGTTCCTCTTCTGATAGTTTTAGTCCTAGCATTTAACACATATAGTCTTGCAGGTTACCGCACGGTACTGATAAAGGCTTCTTGAATTTAACTGAATTTTTCACAGGAATCTTGGTGTAGGAAACAGCTTAGAAATGCCAGAGCTCACATTTCTAATGCCAAGTTCTGCTCTGGAAGACCTACACTGTGAACTATAGCTAAATGTGGCCATTGAATCGCTTCAACCATTTGGTAAGTTCAATCTAGAAGCTGGTCAATTTTGACTGACTCCCAAATCCCCACTGAGTAGGCCAACTATTTGTAGGACATGATTAAGTCAGTCAGTTGTAGTGTCTTATAAACACAACTTTTTTTTTTTTGGTGAGAGTAAATTTGGTAGTGCAGTTTACTGGAAAGAGTAGGTTGTGGACAGGACAGTCAGAAAGACTGGGCTGTGTCATTGACCAACCAGCCGTGTGTTCCTTGGGCAAATCACTTCTCTTGATGCCAAAGCCCCTTTAAACTCTAATAAACTGTAATTCACTTGCAAATCAGTGCTTTAGAGCGGGGTGTGAGAACCAGTCCCACTCCTGACCAGTTGAGGTGTTATTTCCTGGCTCTAATTCTCCTCTCCAGCTTCCTAACACATCTGGTCCACTTCAGAGGCCAGCCGTTGCCTTCTATTCTCCCTACTTCTTTCCTCACACTCTTTCTTACAAAAATCATAATTGTTATGCAGCATAGTCCTCTCTGTCCCGTATGCCCATTGACTGTAACCTCCTAAAATCAGTTATTTATGGACCCATTTTACCTCTTCCTTAAGACCATAAGCCATGTAGGGAATCTGTATTGGACCTATCTTTGTACCTCCTGTGCCTGGCCCAGCACTTTGCTCCCACTACTAGGATGTAGATCCTCAGTAAATGTTTGTGGAATTGAAATGGTAAAGAATAAAAAATGTTTGTATAGAATTTCATAAGGATTAGTCCTTTGTTTGATAGTGCCTAAAGTTAAGGCAGGGGCTGCACACTTGGAGAAGTATTTTTCAACAAAATTTCCCAGTGTTCATTCAACAAAATGATTAAATGCACACAGGTCAGTGGATGTGTCAGGAGTGGTCAATAAACAATGACAAAGGATCTTTTGCCTCCTCCGAATAAACACTGCTGCTCCTTCTCCCTATCTTCTTTGATAAACACCATCTGGACTAAGCTTTCAAGGGAGAGACATCTCACTGTGACTAGGTAGTGGTATTATTAAGTGGATGGTTTCTTAAAGATTTATTTTTGCACTTTTATGAGTGTGTTGACTGGTGAGAGCCCAGGGTCCTGCTGCCCGACCTCTCAACTAGGGAAGGATGACAAGCTACTTATATCCCTTCATCCCTTTATTGCTATACTCCAGTATCTACTATCTATGCCTTTGGCTTTGGAGGCAAAGGTTCTCACTAATGAGATCAGAATAAACCTTGCACAGAAAGATATGGGAACCTAACTGTTTTTATAATAGACTTAACAAAGGCAATGTCATAAATCTCACTTAATTGCAATGTCACCTCTCAATCACCTTTCCTAAGGAATGTTCTTCTCAGTTATTCTTTGGCCCTTTGATGGTTTCTACGTTTGGGGTTATTCCCACCCATCCACCCACCGCACTGCCACACCCACACACAGCATTCCAGGATGCTTTCGTAGCTATCTCTTGTAGCTTGGACTGATAACTCCATGCAGTAGATCCTAAATCTCTTCTCTCTCAGCTTCTGTCTAGTTTAATCCTCATTCCAGTTGTTTGGGTTCAACCTTACGTATGTAGACTTGCTTACCTCTTCTGTATATACTGTTAGAAAATGTAAGTTGGTTGACTAGATATATGATCTCGGTCTGGTAACAGAATTCTAGAATTCTGTCCTGTATCTGGAAGCTGACTCTCCTCTCCAGTGCTCCCTGGGAGCTATCATTCATCCTGAGCTAGAAGGTGTTCAGTGACAGGAATTTATTATTTTCCAAGCAAGAGAATTTAGGAATTCTACCATTCTACTTTTGGATTTCTCCAGTATTGGGGAGTTTTTCTTTACATCAAACCTAAACCTTCATCTCCATAATTTTACCCTTTGGCCATAAATTTGCTCTTAATCAGAACAAGTCTTCTCCCTTTTTCACACTGAAGTCCCTTCAAATACTTGAAGCTATCTTCTTAGCTTCCCTTAGGCCTCTTCCACATCAAAGAAGGGGCTGTCCTCTATGAGCAAAGCAGAACTGAAGTAGCTCAAAAGAAGCTTGAAATGCACAAATTTAGAGAATCCACCCCAAAAGTTTACATGGACTGTTTGTGCTCAATCTTTGGTAGAGCATTCCCAGTTTTTGTATTGGTCTGATCAGGCACAAGCAGACACACTGTAACTTGACTCTAGAATAGCGATGTCATTTTGGTCCTCTTTGAGAATGAAGGACAACAACCAAGTCCTGTCCTCTCTGGTTTAATTGATCCCAGTTCCTTCAACTGACCCTTGCATACTGTAGTCTTCATTCCTCTTTCTATTAAGCTAGTCACCAGCCTATTTAAAAGAGATATTCAGAACTGAAAACAATGCTCTTGGTATGATATGATCAGGCTAGAGTACAATAGCATTGTTACCTTCCTATTTCTGGACACGGTCTATGCAAATGAAGTAAAATCAATTAGCTCCTTTTCTTGCTTTATCACTCTGTTACTTCCAATTCAACTCAGATTCCCGCTTAGATTCCCAGATCTTTTTTTCCTGAATGTGCTCTGCAACACAGTGACACTGGCCTTGCTGTACCTTGAATGAGATGTGACATCTCCTGACTGAGCATTTTCTCTGTCTGTCCCTCCTACCTAGAACTCTCTCTCTCCTCACCTCCATCTCTTGGCTTCCTTCAAGTCCCAGCTAAGCTTTCACCTACTACAAGAAGACTTTCTCCATTCGTCTTAATTCTCATGCCTCTCTACACCCAGGATCATTTCCAATTTATTTTGTATATATCTTATTTGTGCATAGTTGTTTGCATATTAGACAGTGACCTCCTTGAGCACAAGGACTGATATGTTTGTCTATCTTTGTATCCTCAGCACTTTGAATAGTGACTGGCGTATAATAGGTCCTTAATAAATGCTTGTTGACTAACTGATAAACTGGCCATGTGTTCCCCATTCTGTACTTCTGGAGTTGGTGTTCTGACCTCAAATGTGGGACTTTACATTTATCCTTCTTGGTTTTTACCTAATTTTTTCAGATTTTTTACCTAATTTTACCTAACCTACCATTTTAGTCTATTGAAATTATTTATAACATGACTCATCAGTTTAGTCTATTGAAATTATTTTTTGGATCCTGATTTTGATATGCAACATTTAGCTGTCTTTCTCAGTCTCACACTATCCACAATTTATTAAATATACCATCTGTGCCTTCATACAAGTAATTGGTAAAAATATTGAACACAACAGGGTAGAGCCCATTGACATTCCACTAGAAACCTCCCTCTAGTATCACGTCAATCCATTACTGATTAATTCATTTTGATTCAATTCAAACATGGGTGATATTTGAGATTTTTTTTAAATGAAAAAAGAACAAAATAAACTAGTCTCTTCCCTAAAGGAATTTGAATAAAGCCATTCAACCAGTTTAAAATCCATCCATTTTGACCTGTATCAAATGTGTTTGAGCTATAAAGCATCCCCTCCCAATGTATTAGTCAGAAACCTTATCAAAAAAGGAAATGAGGTTAGTCTGTCATGACTTATTCTTGATGAACTCATGCTCGTTTTTAGTGGTTACTGCTTCCCTTTCTAACAAACCATCCCCTTAAGGATACATTCTAAAAACTTGCTCAGAATTGGAATCAAACTCAAAAGCCTGTAGTTGAAGAATGAATTTTCTTCCCCCTTTTTGAAAGTCAGGGTGAAATTTGTCCATCGCCAGTGTGGGCCCACTGACTATTCCCTGGACAAGACCTTCCATCTTTTAGCTCCAGGCATTTTTACTAACTGTCCCCTATGCCTAGAATTTGCTCCCTACCCATCTCCAAATCCTGGCTTCCTTCAAGTCTCAGCTAAAACCCACAGGAAGTCTATCCCAATCCCTCTTTAATTCTAGTGCCTTCTCTCTCTTGATTACCCCCTATTTTTCCTGCATGTAGCTGGTACATATAGCTATATCTAGCTGGTGCATATTTGTTTGTTTTTTGAATCCCCAATGAAAACTCCCTGAGGGCAGAGACTGTCTTTTGCTTTTCTTTGTAGCTCCAATATTTAGCACAGGGCCTCACACATACCAGGTGCTTAATATTTATTGGCATACTGACTAACTTGGAATACAGTTTGTTCAATTTGTCTGGGCCTGGAAATGCTCTCTTATCATCTTCTCACTTATCTTGGACTTCAATTGTTATTCATTTTTTCACTTGTATTTCCCAGTCTGAAGTTTTTCCTTGGAAGAGAAAGCAGTAGCAGCCAAGTTGCTTTGCCCTGCCAAGTTCACTTCCAAATGCAGCATTGCTATTGTACGAGTCTGTCTCTTATTTCAGAGTCCAGCTTCTTTGTTGTTGCTACTACTCTTGGTCAGCCAGGTGCCTGGCATCTTATTGAGCTCAGCTTTGGGCAAACTGGTGTGATCCCAAGTTCCTGGTCCCCTGGCAGCTCACTCTCCAAGCAAGTTGCTGGTATCTTACCAGGCTTGGTTGCCAGCTCATTCTACTGTGGTCTTCAAACCTTTTGAAGCTCACAAGGTTGTAATGGTCTCCAATTTTAACTCACCTAAGAGGAATAGAAAAACAGACCCAACACAGAAGCAGCAGCAGCAGAGTTGTGTGCTCATAGGTCCATAGCCTGCGAAGGAAGATAAAGGCCTGAGCCTTCTTTCTCTACTGCAGAGACTTATGACATGCCTCTTCTTGGTTACTGCAAGGAAAGAGAGATCAGATTGGCTGTTTTAAAGCATATTTAGTACTGGCCCAGTGTCCTAACAAAAAGGGTCCTTTTTATTACTATTGTAGTAAGTGGACAGGACAGACAGAGCATGATATGCAGGTTGATAAGGACAATGTTCTTACTGGACAATCCCCTGTTACATCCTCAGTTACCAGGTATTGTACTGAATATAGCATCCTGGGACATTCCTCCCCCACCCCCTACTATTCAGGTAGGTCTCCTAGAACAGCGGTATCAAACTCAAATAGAAACAGGGAGAGCAATCCATTTGTAAAGATCCCTTCAGACTATATAATTGGCTTAGTTTTAAAAATGTAACATTACTTATACTTTATTATATTTTTACTTATTTTGTTAAACATTTCTCATTTCTGTTTTAATCTGATTCAGGCAGGAATGTTGTGGGCCTCCTGTGAACCAAGGCTTTTCTTCCCAAGAAGACAGCCTCTCCAGGTTCATGGTATTCTGTGAGTTGGTACCCTTCAACTATAGCCACTAGCAGCCAAATGTGTTTAACTTTAATAGGCCCCAAAATACAATCAGCTCAAAGCAAAGCCATTTACTGAAAAGGTATGAGGAAAAGTAGCAATAAGACATCTTTCCCATAAATATGGGAAATGCTCTACCACGAATATAGCCAGTGTCGACAGATAAAGGGAACACATGGAAATCACCAGTAGAGAGGGAATGTATATTGCTAAGGCTCATGCCTGGAGGGGTAGTCAAAGTGCATGTAAAGAGGGGCGACTCCTGCCATTAGTGCTATAGGGTTGCTGTCTTATGGCCTCTATTCCACTGGTCACCATCATTACTTGACTGTAATCTCTACTCCTTCCAGCTCTTGGCTTAGCTGAAATCCTTGACTATGGTACTGCTGTGCTCTTTTATAAAAAGCTGGAACTTTGCTGGCTTTTGATTCCAAATGGGACACTACGTAGTTCCCACAGGAACTGCCTTTTTCCTTCTATGAGGAACAGAATGCATCAGGAAATCTGTAATTCTTGAAAGTAGGAACATGCAGTTCCCCATGATGCGATTCTCAAAATTTGTTCTGCCCCAGAAGTGTCCTTACTCTTTTAGAAGGGTTGATTTTAGACTCATACTCTCTAGGAAATTCAAATACCATCTCCCTTACCTAAAATGTTGATGTTCAGAAGACAATGTCCTTGAATTCCTCTTAAACTATGTGCAAGCACATGTTACCTACAGTCATGTGCTTCTGTTGCAAGTAGACATCCCCGCTTCTGGTTGGTGAGGAGAAAAGCCTTTCTTCCATCCCCAGTCCTTGCTTTTCTCTGGTAGAGGTACAAAGGAAAAAAAGGACAAGCCTTGAACAGCTTAGAAAACCTTCAAGAGCTAAGTCCCAGAAGAGTGGGGCCAGCTTGTTTTAATAGGTTCCAAGGAGGCATGACTAATCCTCAAATATCCAATCACTATGAGTACAATATGTCCATCACCTACCTTCATCCAGTAGTTAATGGAGGAATTTCTTCATTTTGATCAGTGATGTGTGATGGTCCATACTCTATTATGTTATTAGGTTCTTTAGGAAATGCTTTAATTTGATCAGGGACTTCTCTTATAGATATGTCTTAAAAAAAGTAAGTTGACTGATAACTTCTTTGTATTCCCATATCTGTCCATTTAAGCAATTCTTTCTTTTCTTTCTGGTTGGAATAATTGGGGTTGTCAGAATTTCATTCTCAAAATTATTCAGTCCCTTTTGAGCTAATTTCTCATGTAGAATTTTAGTCCATTGATACAATTTTGCTGAATCCTTTAAAATTTCTTTGAGAATGAATATCAGTCTATCCATGGACTTCCTCTTTTTATCTATGATGAACTCTAAATTGAAACAGTTGCTTCCCTCGAGGTTCCCATCATTTTTATGTCACAACTAGTTCCCCCTTGTTTGTCAGAATAATTTCTAAAAAGGCAGTTGTCCCCATCACTTTCTTTGTTTTTTGAAGAATTAGATTGTCATTAAGGAGAAGTCAGAATTTAACTACTCTGCCTTTAACAAAAACCTCCAGCAGGAGTATGCCTAGATTGTCAAAGTCCCTCATTACTATTATGGCATGCTTATGTGTCAGCTTTGTGATCTGTTTCTGGAACTCATTATCCATTTCCTCTTTCTGTCTGGGTGGTCTGCAATATAATTCCATTATAATATTACTTCTATTTTTTTCCCTCTACTAATTCTTAATCAAAAGCTCTCCACTATGTTTCCCCTTTCTTGTTCGCGGTTTTTTCATAGAAATAAAACTTTTTGATATGCAATCTTATTTGAACCTTATGAAATTTTATGATGAAAATTTCATCTATAAAATGATGCCATTGGTCTTAGTGATCTCAAGGCCCTTCCAATTCTTATATTCCATGATCAACACTCAGTGAACATGTCTTAAGTGCCTACTGCATGGTACTATATATACACTTCCATTTCTATCTTTCAGATTGCAATGACACCTATGAAAAGCCTTAACTCTCACAAGGGCAATGGAGCTTTGCCCCAGAGGGCTGACATGTACACATGTAGCAGGGAAGAGGGGTGCTTATTTCTTATGATTCTATCCTATGTGTTAACCAATAACATTCTGTCAGCTGTACTGCCATAGGCATAACTGTCCCCAGCTTCCATCCCCTTCTCAACATGATACTTTTCTCTTGGGTCTACCTTTCACCACAAACCCCTTGAGGGGCTTGGTTTATAATCAGTCAGATAATCACTAAACATTTATTAAGCCCTTACCACATACCAGGCACTGTGCAAAGCTCGGGGGATTCTAAAAGAGGCAAAAGAAAGTTCCTACCCTCAAGGAGCATATAATCTAATGTGGAAGACAATAAGCAAGCAAATATATACAAACAAATTTGTATATATACAAATAGGAACAATAAGAAATAATTAACAGAGAAGTTAGGAGAGAGGTTGGGAAAGGATTCCTATAGAAGATAGGATTTTAGTTAGGACTTAAAGAAAATCAGGGAAGCCAGTATGTAGGGTTGAGGAGGGAACACATTCCAGGCATAGTGGACAGCCAGAGACAATGCCCAGATTCAAGAAGTGGAGTTGTTCATGGAACAGCCAGGAAGTCACTGCCACTATATCAAAGAGTGCATGGTGAGGAATAAGGTATAAAAAGACTGGAAAAGCAGGAGGGGGCTACCAGACCTGACCACCAGAAGTCAGGCTGTTCTCTGTACCAGTTGAGCCCCTCCCCCCAACATTTTTTCTACTTATGACTGGACCCGTGAGGTCAAATTTATCTGAAACAGTCAATAAACATTTATTAGGTTCCTGCTGTGTGCCAGGACACAAAAAGAGACAAAAGACAGTTCCTGCCCTCACTGAGCTCACAGTCTAATGGGGGGGACAACATGTAAACAACTATGTACAAACAAGCTATAAATAAGACAAGTAGGATAAATCTCCTTGAATTAAACTTGCTTATGTTCTATATTATGCATGTTTTGTGATATCATATACAAATACAGAGAGGCAGGTAGAGTGGAGTTGACTGTAGTGTCAGAAGACCTGGATTCAAGTCTTATCTCTGATGCTTACTAGCCATGTGATCTTGGGCAATTCAATTGACTTCTTTGGGCCTCAGTTTACTGATCTATAAAATGGATGTATGTGTGTGTATACTAGATGGCCTCTGCAGTCCCTTCCAATTCTCGTACCATGGTCTGAACCCATAACTCTTATTAGCTCCTCTAATCTTGGATATTTTCTTCTGTGGATTACTGGGTCTGTCCCAACTGGTATTCTTTTTCCTGTACTATTCTCTGTAATATCACAATTTACACACACACACACACATACACACACACACACACACACAGAAAGAGGCAGGAAATTCTCCTTAGCTTTCTTTATTTTCTCCTTAACTTTCTCTTTACCAGATTTGTAAATCTCCATGACACACATGTATGGGGTGTTGAGGGAGGAGTAGCACCTCTGGTGAGAAGGCTTGCCAAATGCTCTTCAGGGTTGCTCATCCATCTTTGGTATCCACTTATCACCCAGCTTTCACTTGTGGCTCCCAGAAGGTGTAGCATGTGCATTGGCCATCCCATGGTAACACTGTCTTGGCAGATGGGCTAAACCAGGTTGAGGGTAACCCGCAGGCATCAGAACATTGGTGAGTTAGGGAGATGTCCATCCTAAGCATATGAAAATTTCCTCCATGGAATAGGCAGATAAGATCAATTTGTTCCATCAGCCACGAGGGCACTGAAGCAGGCACTGTGGAGCATTTAGAGCATGGTCAGACCTTGAAGATGCCAAGGTCATCCACTGCATCCTGGGCCATCACCAGTTGTCCTGACTTTTGGCTTACCACTGAACTTCAGTGATTCTGGAAGAGAGACTGAGGCTGATAACTTCATGCAACTCTGCCTCTTTTAAATCTTACTCACCTTCAAGGCAAAGACATCACCCTGTGATGTCATTGGTCCTCTTCAAAAATGGAGAAACAACAACAAATCTCCACACAGATAAATCTTCCCAGCCTTTGTTAGATATCCTATATCTCTGACCAAGAGCTTATAATTCCTATAGTTTAAGCTCTGATACAGAAGTTGAAAACTTATTTTCTGCCATCATCTCAAGCGAGTGTTCACTTCCCATGTATAGCTTTATTTCCATAAACCTCTATCAGAATTAGTGAAGAAAGTGATAAAAATGCCACCGCCTCCTTTAGAGTCTTTAATTTCTTATTTAGGACTTCATAACACCCAGAAGTGCTTTCCAGGTATCTTAGTGGTATCATTCCTTTACATATGAATCCCCCCAAACCATATTTGCTTTCAGGTTGATAAGTCTTTGGAGGCTTTCCATCATAACCTAGGTCTATGCTCCAGGAAGACAGAATACTTTCTGATTGTTCCTACTAGGTTGACTTATGCTTGTATCTATACCTTTCAGCTGATAATCACCAACCACCATGATTTATGTTTTCTTCTCGACATGGGCACTAGACATGGCACCTATAAGTGAAGCAATGTGGAGGACTGGTAGTTGCTTCCTTCTCACAAGGTCTAGCTCTCAAACCTATCATATAGACTCTTAACTCTCCTATATAGCCCCTTCTTCCTTTCCTTGTCTGTGTTACATTCTTCAATTTTCTAACTTACTAAGATCATAGGATCATAGATGTGGAACTCAAATTGACCTTTAAAGGCCATCTAGTTTCATTTTACAGATGAAGAAAATGAGGCTCAGAGAAGATAAGGGATTTGCCCATGGTCACACATTTGTTAATGTCAGAAGTGGGAGTTGAATGCAGCCTTTTCTGACTCTAAGTCCAATACCCTACCCACGACACCATACTGCTTCTCTGACCCATTTGCATATCCATCTCTTTCTTTGGATTCTTCATACTAATGCTTGGTGATTCCTTTCTGAGGTGCTCATTCATGATCCCTTTCATAATATCTTCTATAATTTAACTAGGAACTAAAGTCATGCTCACTTATCTCTAATATGAAAACTTCATTTTATCAATCAGTAGGCATTTTTTAAAAAAAGCCCACTATGTGTAACACTGTGGTAGCCACTGAAGATATAAAGGGGAAAAAAACAGACAGTGTCTGCCTTCAAGGATCTTACATTCTACTTAATTGGAGGAACAAAGATAGCATGTGCTGAGATAAGTAAAAGCAAATTATATGTGTAAGGATGGGATTCAATTGAGTAAATCAATCAAATCATTCTGCCCCATTTATAGTAGCTTATACCCTATTTATATACCTTAATGGGGTGAGAACAAATCTCAATAAAGCAATCAAAAACTTTAGACTAAGTGTGAAAAGGCCTTTATCAACTGGAATCACATTGTAGAGGAAGCATGTCTGTCAGATTGAGGATATTTGGTCAAACCCTAGGGGGTCAGCTATAAAATACCAGGCCAGCTAACTAGAGGGATCTCAAATGAGGAGAAAGCATTCTAATAAAACCCTTGCTGGGGGAAAAGAGAGGAAAATTACCTTTTTTCCACATGTGCTTTCTAAACTTGAACTCACCTTTTTCTGGACTTTTTGCATATTTGTGGAAGAATGTGCCACAGAATTATGAGGGAATCATTTTGTTCTGGTTGTTCTTACTAAGGCACCCTAATAAATACTCCTTTCTAAAAGTGATTGCCTGTTTGACTAATTGATATCAACTAATAATATTGAAAAGAACACTCAGGAATGGGTGCTTGAGCAAATAGTATTAAAAAGGAACTCCTATTTTCTCTCTGCCCCGTTCAATGGGGTTTCTAAAACTCCAAAGGAACATAATACCTATGGTCTGGGGACATCACTTATTATTAATTTATTATTTGGAAATTGGAATAGTTGCCTCAAAAAATATGAAATGATTTCAAGAGAGACTGGACACTATCAACTTTAGTGATCAGGATAGGAGCCTTGTATAGTTGTGTAGGAAGAGATATCTCAGCTGTGTTTTGAAGGAAGATGGGATCCTGGGATATGCAAGTGAAGAGGAAGCAATTTCTAGACCCTGGGGAGCATGGAGGCAGGGAGATGGAATGTCACGAATGGAAAATAGCCAGTTTTACTGGAAGGGAGAGTGAACGAAGTGTATTAAATTGAAATAAGATTGGGAAAGTAGCCGATGACCCAACTGGTGACAATTTCTCTGTCCTTGGTTAGGCTGACATCAGACTCACTCTTTTGCCAGACCATTACCCAAAGCCTGTCCACATTGTAGAGCCTGCTCTACATAGGCATAACCTTTGAGAACCCAGGGATCACTTCTACTCCAAGTTGTTACAGAGAACTTTGAAATAGCTGTTCCTTGTCACTGGTAAAACCTACCAAACCACAATCTCTGCAAATCATGGAAGTGTTTCTGTCACCCACCATATTTGCTGTTCACCATACACGTACAACTTACTTTGTCCATCTCATCTGATTGTTTACTGGGCAAGGTGGGGAAGGAGAGGAAGGGAATCTGGAGCCAAAAATTTCTTAGCGTTTTATTATGTGACCTCAGGCAAGTTAGTTAACTTCTTCAGTCTCCTCATCTGCAAAATAAAGAGGTTAAGGTCTGTTTCAGCTCTAAATCTATAATCATATAAACCTTTTTTTTTTTCTGGAAGGGGTTGAGTTGAACAGTTAATAATAACTGATTATTTATCCAGGAAGTACCCATTTTGTTAGATACTATTCATCCATGATTTAAATAGTAGATTCTGCGGCACAATAGGTAGAGGTAAAGACAGAACAGCTTGGAATCTGAAGAACTCACTGCAAGTTATGTTAAGTTGAGACTGGACTCTGACATTCTATAGGGTGGCCTTGGAGTTTGGAAGGCAAAGTCCTGGTTTGCCACGATTAGCAGGTCCAGAAAAACTTAATGCTAATCTCTAGCAACATCATGGCAGTCACATACAACACTGTAGTGTTTTAATTATAGATTATTAGACATTATAGGGCAGATTAGAGGGCAGCTGCTCACCCTTGTATGGTTAAGGTATAAAATATTCAGTATCACACTGTCAGGGGGAAGTTGGATGACTCAGTGGATTGAGCATTGGACCTGGAGTCTGGAAGATCTGAGTTCAAAACCAGCCTCAGGCACTTACTAGTTGTATGACTCTGGGCAAGTCACTTAACCTCAGTTTGCTTTAATCCACTAGAGAAGGCAGCACAAACTACTCTAATATCTTTGTCAAGAAAACCCCACGGGGTCATGAAAAGTCAGACATAACTGAACAACAGCATAGCATTATCAAGGTACTTGAACATATTGTGAATTATTGTGTCATAAGGAATCATGAAGATAAAGAATGCAGAGTAGAGTGGGAAGATTTGTATGAATGAATACCAAGTTAAGTCAGAAAACTTAGACAAATAACATATACCATGACTACAAAAATACGAGAAAAGGAACAACAACAACAACAAAAAGAAATTGAGTACTGTGTAATGACAATAACTAAGTTTGTCCTGGGAAGAATTGAGAAAATAAGTTTTCCTCCCTTTATGGTGGAGGTGCAGGGTTGGGTGGGGTGCTCTCTAGAGAGAGGAGATAGAATGACAGGTATGGGGAATAGTCAGGAGGCTAGTTTTACTAGAATGGAGGATGAACAAAGGGTAAAAAGTGAAATAAGATTGGGAAGGTAGCTGATGGACCCATGAGGTGATCATCTTTCCATACTTAGCCAGGCTGGTCCTCAGATATCACTGTCTTTTGCCAGACTAGAACTCAAAGCCTTTCCACCTTGGTAAGGCTTGTTCTACAATGACAAAGCCTTCCAGAACTCAGAGTCACCTACCTCCTTGGTGGAATGTCCCACATACGGTTAGATTCAGATTTGTAGATGTGTTGGTTGGTTTTGCTGAATTATTTTTTTCTTTTTCTTTTGTCGTCTTTATTACGAGGGGATGCTCACTGAGAACTGGACTTGGGAAACAATATATTAAAAAATCAATATGAGGAAAAAACAGAAAGCATTGATAAAAAAAAAAAACAAACCAAAACAATATTGTACAGAACTACAGGTTTGTGAAGTAATTACCTTGCAGATGAGTGTCAGATTTTTGGGAATCCATGACAATTGCAAATGTGTTTTTTTCTGATCCTAGTTTTGGGAGCCCTTTCTGTCCATAAAAAGGAACAGGGATGAGTTATAGCTTAGAGTATTAGAAAATTGTCTAGGGAACTAAGAAGGTTAAGTGACCAGGGTCATATAGCTGGTAGATGTTAGAGATTGGATTTGAACCCTGGTATTCCTGGTTCCCAGGCTGGGGGATTCTCTATCTTCTAACCATGGAAACCAAATGAGAGTCATGCCTTGTTAGAACTACAATGGCCCTTAGAGATGGCCTATTCCAACCTCTTCATTTGACCTATAAGCAAATGAGACCCAGAAAGTGACTTGCTCAGTGGTTGTTGAGGAGAATTAGGTAGTTGCCCAATTGGAAGTTTAGCAAGAGTTTTCCTGCAAGTCTCCTTCTCAATTTGATCAAAGGCTGTTTTCTTTGTGGGTGGGGTAGGGATGGAGGTATGGAGAATAGAAGGTGACATGACAAAAGAACTATAAAATAGTGATTAAGCTTAACCTCCCCAGCCTCAAATGCTGTAAGTTAACCTCTGATTTATTAAGAATCTGCTCCCAAATCACTAAACCTGAGAAAACATGGAAGCTAAGAGCTCAGAGCAGGAAGGGTTCCTGGGGGTAGGGTGGGGTGAACCTGCACTTCACTTATTGTGTTGGAGACCTCTTTTCACTTGTTAATCCAGTGTAGTAAACCACATATTTGTGTCTTTTTCTCACTTTTAACAGTTTTTAAAGTTATCCTATTTCCCTAAGTAGCAACTAGGTGGTGACTTGGATAGAATACCTAACCAGGAGTCAGAAAGATGGATTTAAATCTGCCCTCAGAAATAGTTGAGTGACCTTGGGCAAGTCAGTTAATCCTGTTTGTCTTAGTTTCCTCATCTGGAAAACAGGAGTAATAATAGCACCTACCTCCCAAGCTTGTTGTGAAGAATGAAATAAAGTAATATTTGTAAAGAGCTTAAGCACAAGAGCTTAACACACAGTAGGTGCTGTTAAAAATGTTAGCTATCAGTAACAATGGGAGAAGACAGAAATGGCCACCCCTTGCTGCAGATTTTCTGAATGACAGTAACTCTGACCTGATCTTACCCCAAGTGCTGTTCATTCATCCTTAATCATTCTGATAACAGTCAATACTGAGTGGTCAGGATTACTCAACCAAGGATCTCTCTGATAATTACTTAATTAGTGCCATTATACTTACCAGTGAGGATCCTGGCATGTTTCTAGATATTCCTAGTCATCAGGTGCTTAAAAATCATCATTCTCAGGTTTTCCCTGTCCAGCCTCGGGCTTCGTAAGAAGAGTCATAAAACTGTTTCTGTTTTTTCTCTGTTCGGTCAAATCTTCTCTATTATATTATGTCCTATTAATGGCCTCTATTTTCTGACTCTATTCATCTGGAGTCTGCTCTTGGTTTAGTTCTTTTTATTTCCTCCTTAAGAAAAAAAAAATCCTTGACTTCGCCAACACTCAAGTAGCACCACCAGCTCTACCACCTGTGATTCAGAGTAGGCCTTTCCAGAGGCCTTATTACTGCATCATCCAGGTAGTCCTGATGCATCCAGGATTATTGATGTGATGTTACCAAAGTGCCACCTCATCACCAGCTGAGATAACCCTGGGTTTTCAAAAGCTGTGCCAACATAGTATGAGTTCTGACAAGACCTGCCAAGCTGGAAGAGTTTCCAGTGTGGGCTCCAATGGACTTTTGTTTGAGGACCGACTTGGCTCAATCTGGGAAAGGCTCATCACCAGAAAATTGGTACAGAGGTGCTATTTTTTTTTTTGGTCCAAGATACTTTCTAAATAAAGCAAGAATTTTTAACTTGGGGTGCACAGACCCCAAAGGGCTCAATGGATCAATTTTAGGTGAGTATGTGAGCTTTAAAAAAAAAATTGGTAACCATTTCAATATAATTGGTTTCCTTTGTAGTCCTATGTATTTTTTTAATGCACCTTTCCTTCTACTGTTTTAGACTGGAGACCTCTTATAGTTTAATTCAGGAATTGCTGATTTTTGTATTGTGGACACCTTTGACAGTCTGATGATCAGTCCAATTATGGTAGCATAGCCTTGTCTACCCTTCTCATTTTATAGATGAGGAAACTATGTTCCAGATAAGGGTCTGGAGTGGCAAAGTGACTTGCCTGAGGTCACAGCTGGCTAATGGATGTAGAAGGATTAGAATTAAGATCTCCTGATGCCAGTCCCATATTCTTCCTACCACACCACCCAAGAGGTCACACCACTTAAAAATACCAGATGTGGAAACAAAAGGAAACAGTGTGTTCTGTGAACCTAGGGGCAGAATTGATCACATTCTTTCAAGCGTGAGAAATGCTATATTGGATAACCTAGACATGTTCATGGACGTCTGGATTAAGGGATATTGGACCCGTCTTGGGAAAAGTGTGTAGTTGCTTCAGCCAGCTGCAGAGAGTGATCTCCACATTGATGTGCCCTACATTCCCGTCCATCCCTAAAGAAAAGTGCTCCACAGATCAGATTAGCAAAGGAACTCCAGAAAAGCTAAAAAACCCAAACAACATTAATAGGCATGTGGGTTTTAATCTTCGAGTTATTTGGAAAACAGGATATAGCATAAAGAGAGGGCAAAAGAACAGAAAGTCTTTGAGCAGGACTATAGGACAAAAACAAAACCCTGGTTCACAGTATAAAACCTACTGTCTCACCAGGGCCACACCTTGAACTTCCCTTTAAAAAGGGACCTCATTGGCTTTTCAAGTTGGAGCATATGAGGAGTGTGCCTTGTACACTAACATCACTTTCACTTGGACCAGAAGATGAAGGCAGCACCATCACTGTTTTATTTCTGTGCAGTGGTGACTTCTGCAAAGTAGAAGGAAGTAGAGGAAAAAAAAGTCTTGGGGGATAGCTAGTGGGGATCCTTCAGGTGTACCTTCATTTGTTTGGGGTGCCCAGATCCTGCAAAATGTGAATGTTCAGTTCATTGCAACATGTTACTTTATCAGAGTTTTCTCTGATTATTCTACTGCTGATTATATCTTATCATATATTTCTTTCCCAAGGTGTTTCTAAAGAATTATATGTCCACAGTTTTTGCCTTTCTTTTCTCATGCCAATATTCCATGTTTCCCAAGCACACATTAGGCGTGGAAAAAGTTTTATATAGCATAGTTTGTGAGTTTGGGGCCCTCCCTTGCCTATAGCAAATTCCTTATGTTTTGATAGAAAATCTGAGTCTGTATTAGTCCTTCCATTTCCCTTTGCACATGTTGAGTTGAAGAGCACCATCTCTGATCACCAAGACATCAACTATCCCAACATTCAAAAAACTGCCTTGTTTTAACTTTTACTTCATTTATCCTATACTCTTATTTATAGTTTCTGCTTCTTAATTAAATCTTAAATAGACCTAAGATCCTAAGTTCTAAAAATACTCAGTGGATTTGGGCTTTTAGTGCTACTTTGGAGAAGCAAACATGGTAGAGTGAATAGAAGGCCTGCCTCCAAGTCAGGAAGCCCTTTGTTACAGTGCCTCTGACCCTATTAGAAGGGATCTATTCAACTTACTTCACTTCTCAGTGCACCAGTCAACTCTCTCCAGTGGTTCTCAACCTTCCTAGTGCTGCGACCCTTTAATACAGTTCCTCATGTTGTGGTGACCCCCAACTATAAAATTATTTTCGTTGCTACTTTATAACTGTAATTTTGCTACTATTATGAATCATAATGTAAATATCTGATATGTAGCATGTATTTTCATTGTTACAAATTGAACATAACCCACAGGTTGAGAACCACTGCTAGCCATAAGCTATAGAATAGGTGATTCTCTGCACTGGTGGAGGGGGTGAAGTTTCCTTATTAGGACCACCCTATAACAGAGGTATCAAGTGTGTTACACTGGGTCCACAGCATTCCCAGGTGTGGCTCAAACCAGATTAAAATGTAATTGGGAAATATTTCACAAACTAAATCAAAATACAAAAATATAGATATTATTACACTTTAAAATGAAGGCAGTATGCAGTCTATAGGGATTTTTATGTTTGGGTTAGTGGTCCACATTTCTGTTTAAAAGCTCTCCCCTGATGAAAGAGTAGATCCGGACCAAATAAAATCCGATAAAAATAAAAGGCTGATCTTCAGGTCAAAAGATCAGAAACATAAATCTGCCTACTCATTTAGGTTTTCTATCACTTAAAAAAACATTCCTAATTATTTTTTTCAGTTGAGCATTAAAATTTATTTGTGGTTTAGAGAAACAACTTTTAGTAGCAAGCATATTTTCTAAGGTATATAAAACTGATGTGAATACAGTATTTTCTTTTTTTGTTTGTTTTTTACATATTCAAAACTCCTTCTGTTTGCAGATAATAATTTTGTTTTCATTCTTTCCCCCCCAATTTATTTATTTATTTTTAGTTTTCAACATTCACTTTCATAAGTTTTAAATTTTCTTCCCTTCTTCTCCCCCCCCCCCTGCCCAAGACGACCTGCAATCTGATATAGGCTTTACACATGCATTCCTATTAAACACATTTTCACATTAGTCATGTTGCATAGAAGAATTATAATGAATGGGAGAAACCATGAAAAAGAAAAAAACCAAAACAAACCAAACCAAACAAAAAAGAAAATAGTTTGCTTCTCTCCCCATTCTGACTGCATAGTTCTATCTCTGGATGTGGATGGCGTTTTCCATCATGAATCCTTTGGAATTGTTTTAGGTCTTGAGAAGGGCTAAGTCTATCAAAATCAGTCCTTGCACACTGTGGCTATTACTGTGTACGATATTCTCCTGGTTCTGCTCCCCTCACTCAGCATCAATTCATATAAGTCTTTCTAGGTTTTTCTTAAGTCTGCCTATTCCTAATTATTTTTTTAAAATTTAGATTAAATCAATTAACAAGCTCTTAGTAAGTATGAACTATACATCGTTAGTGTATATTGCATATCATGCTAGATGCTAGGGATGGAAATATCAAAGTAAAAAAAAAAATCCCTGTCCTTAAGACTAAGGAGATAAAAAACATACAGCTCATGATAGCCAGAGAACGGAGCTTTAATCCAGGGCTAGGAAAAACTAGATTGTGAATATACTAAGGCGCAGCTAGTGGCACAATGGATGGACTGTTGGATCTAGAGCCAGCAAGACTCTTCTTCCTGAGTTAAAATCTAACCTCAGACACTTAATAGCTGTGTGACCCAGCTGTTTGCCTCTGTTAAAATCTGTTTGCCTCAGTTTCCTTATCTTTAAAATGGGGATAATAATAGCACCTACTTCCCAGGGTTGTTTTAAAACCAGAAAAGATATTTATAAACTACTTAGCATAGTGCCTGGTGCATAATAGGCCCTATATAAGTGTTAGTATTACTGTTTTTTGAGACATAGGGCACTGGATTGTTGTGGTCTTTGCAGTCCCAGTGGTAATATTGATTTGATTGTTGTTCCCTGAGCAAGGAATGGAAAACAAAGGTGGTAGGGGTGGAGGGGAAACATAGGCAGGAGGTCAGATGGTAAGATGATGCCATGGTCCACTCCAGTGGGGTTCTGTCTCTGTGTGATAAATCTTATTTCTCAGTGCATGGTGGTAATTGTCTTGTACATTTTGTAAATCTTTAAAAACAATATGAATGTTACTTATAATTGCTGCCATTAGCTTTTCATGTCCCTTCACATCAGAATTATGTTTTTAAATATTCTAATACTGGAGTAGGTTCATCTGACCTTTTGGTATTCCACGTAGCTCAAGATTATGAAACCATTGATCAAGATCATTCTTCCATCAGACATTTATGCTCTATATCCATATTGGCAAATGGAACCCTATCTAACCCTCTAGGTCTTATCCATAGGTCACTCATTTGGGCCACCTGTCCTGAACATAGCCAAGGTCCAAGAAGTAAGAAAAAGACCTCTGAGTTATCAAAAAAGATACCCAAAGTGCCTGCCCCCCAAACTCAGGCCACAGGATTCTAACAAGCTTGTTTGTCTGGTTTCCAAGTCCACAGAAGATTAGAAGCAGCAGATTATAGTAAGGAGGGGCCACTGCAAGCAGGCATAAAGACTGCGGCCAGCTGGGGACAGCTTGAACAGCCTGACCTTAAACAATCTAAGGGGATCCTTCGGAAGAATGATTTTGCATTAAAGAACAAAAACAAAAGGCATCTCTAGAACTCAAAAGGCATAGTAAATGGGGACAGTTTAGTGAAGGGGTAAGTGGCTCCTTGAAAGGCATCATTCCATTGTTGTTGTTTAGATGTTTTCAGTCGTGTCCATCTCTTCATGACCCCATTTGGGATTTTTTTGGCAAAGATAGTGGAGTGGTTTGCCATTTCCTTCTCCAGCTCATTTTACAGAAGAGGAAATGGAGGCAAACAGGGTTAAATGACTTGTCCAGTGTCATACAACTAATAAGTATCTGAGACTGGATTTGAACTCAAGTTTTCCTGACTCCAGGACTTCCTGGGACTTCCTCCTTCCAAGGACTTTCTGACTCTATCTACTGTACCACATGACTACTCATCATTCTATTATACTATAGTTACTATAATCAAAGGATAGCAAATGAGAAGGGATCTAAAAGATGATTTTAAAGGTAATAATAGCAGCTCTCATTTATGCGGTGCTTTTAGGTTTATAAAACATTTTGCCCAAGTCGGTCCTGCGGCATAAATGATGTAAGCAGTCACCATTTTAAAGATGGGTAAAAGGAAGATGGGACAGCTAGGAGATGCAGTGGATAACAGTGCTGGTCCTGGAGTCAGGAAGACCTGAGCTCAAATCTAGCCTCAGATATTTATCAGCTATGGGACCCTGGGCGAGTCACTTAACCCTGCTTGCCTCAGTTTCCTCATCTGTAAAATGAGCCGGAGAAGGAGAGGCAAACCACTGCAGTATCTTCGTCAAGAAAACCCCAAATGGGGTCACAAAGAGTCAGACATGACTGAAAAATGACTGATGACAACAAAAGGAAAGTTACAGATCTAGTCAGTGACAGAAGCAGGACTCACAATAAGTTCTTTTGATATCAGATTCATTGCTCTTTCTACTACACCACAACTGTTGCTCATAATTGGACCCTGAGCCATCATCATTGTCTTCATAGCTAGCATTTATATAGTGTTTTACAGTTGGCAAAACACTTTACAAACTATCTCATTTAATCCTTACAAACTACCCTGGAAGGTAGGTGCTGTTATTATTCCCCCTTTACAGATGAGAAAACTGAGGCAGGGTGAAGTTAAGTGCCCAGGTGCACCCAGTTAGGACCTGTCTGACTTCTTTTCTCCAGGTCTAGTGCTCTATCTACTGTGACTGCCTACCTGCCTGAAGTACCATCAGGCGATAAATAGGTATGTTTGTTCAGTACACTCTGCTTAGGAAGCCAGTGAAATGTATAATCCAATTTAAAAAATTCTGTTTACCCAGGGAATGGTGGGGTTTGGAATCAGGAGATGTAGGTTCTAATACCAGATCTAACAGTTGTCTGATCTTGGGCAAATCACTTAACCTCAGCTCTTTCACCTGAAAAGTAAGTGAATGCAACTTTGTTGTTGTTAAATTGTTGGACTGGACCTAGGAGGACACATGTGGCCTCGATGCCCGAGATTCCCCACTCTTTGTCTAAGGGGGTACTCTCACCAAAAAAACCCAAACAAACTGGAGATCTTGGAAGCAATGAAGCTTTCCATTTTGGTTAATTAAAAAAAAAAAACCAAACCAAAAAAGTTCTGTCACTTAAAGGGTTAAGCTTCAGCCAAATAAATGAGCCTTACCTTGCTAGTAATTTGTTTTGACTTCTTTAGAATTGGGTCCATAGTTGGTGGTTGTCTGAAACTGAAATACAAAGATTAGGGGGTGGGTTGTTTGTGTCTCATGAATTCTATCATTTTAGGCAGGTTAAGCTGTAAAACCATGAGGGTTTTTTCTTTTCTTTCTTTTAAAAAAATTTTATGTGTGTGTTGGGGGGAGGGGAGGAGTGGGGCAATTTCCCTTGTCTTGTCTCTTTAAGGGGAAGGTAAAATTTGGTTTTGGGCTGAAATCTTGGGTTTGCAAATCATTACCAGTTCAGAAGGGATTGAAAGAGGTGGGGGAGTAGGGCTGCGGAGCATTGCATAACTTCAGATCTTTTCTTTCCAATGTTGGTTAGTTTGGCCCAATCAGTTTTCCCCCCTCCTTTTTATTATTTGTCATAAGGGATTGTTCTCTGGGAAGAAGAGGAGAGACAGAATAGGAAATATAGGTGACATAAACCCAAAAGATATTAAAAATAATTTTGAAAAGAGGAGACTTAGAGAGCTTTAAGGCAGAAAACATGAAAGACACCCGAAGGAAGGGGGTTAGGTTAAGAGAAAGGACAGAGTTCTAGGAGTAAGACCTTTGAGGAAATGAAGATTTAAAAGGTGAGGGGTTAAGTGATTGCAAGAGGTAGGTAGTGTGGGGTGGCTAGGTGGTGCAGTGAATAGAGCACCTGTCCTGGAGTTGGGAGGACCTGAGTTAAAATCTGGCCTCAGACATTAAACACTTGCTAGCCATGTGACCTTGGGTAAATCACTTAACCCCAACTGCCCAGCCTTCCCCCCTCCAAAAAAAAAAAAAAAGGTAGGTAGTGAGGGGATGGACAGGAAAAAAAGGTGGGGGAGAGAAGGGCAGTTCTTTTCTGGGGTCCAGTTATTGCCTTCCTTGGTGGTTCAAAATCTCGGCTTCTCCCATTCTGTTTCCAAGGAGGAAGCATGCCATGTTGGGAGCAGAAAGATCTGCATTCCAATCCCAGTGCTTAAATTTTAAACTCTTAGACCGTAACCTCTCCAGGTCTATATTTCCTTCTCTATATGATGGAGTTGGATGAAATGGCCCTTTAATTCCTTTCCTGCTATAAATCTATGATCTTATTAATAATGTCTGTGTTCTTGTAACTTGAAAGTCCTCTTTGGAAATGAGTAGCTATTTAATAATGGCATTTATATGGTACTTTAAAGTTTGCAATGTGTTTACAAATATTTCATTATGTCTTCACAGCCCTGAGACATAGGTACCATTATTATCCCTCTTTCACAGATAAGGAAACTGAGGCAGACAGGATCTAAGCGACTTGTCCAGGGTCACTCAGTCAGTAAGTGTCTGATGCAAGATTTGAACTCCAGGCCTGCTGCATATCCTCCTCTACTGTGGTGTAATGGAGAGAGTGCTGGCCCAGGAATCGGAAGGACCTGAGTTGGTCCTCTCTGAAAATGAAGGACAAACACCACCCAGCACGCAGGAGGTGCTCAATGAAAGCTTGTTACTTTATTATTTAGAGGGATAGAGTTAATCACATAACTAAAGTAGTAGAGCGAATTTCTGTGTGATTATTTTCCTGAGCTGGGGTGTGATATGATGATCTTTCCTGTTGCTAATTGCTAAAGTCTTATATGTTGCCTTATTTAATTTATAACGTGAACCAGTTTTACAGGAACTGTGCAATACCCCATGCCTTCTGTCTTCACTGCACCTCAGCTACCCACAGAGGCGCATACCTTGTAAGGGGGAGACATAACCTGAATATGTATCTGTTGGGAGTCATCGGAAAGCGATCCAGTCACAACAGAGAGCAGCAGGCCCTTTCATTGAACGTGTTCAAGGGAAGACTTTAAGGTAGCCGTTCTGAACCTGTGGATTATGTTCAATTTAAATACACCCTGCATATTGGATATTTACATTATGATTCGTAACAGTAGCAAAATTACAGTTATGAAGTAGCAATGAAAATAATTTTATGGTTGGGGGTCACCACAACATGAGGAACGGTATTAAAGGGTCACAGTATTAGAAAGGTTGAGAAAGACTGCTTTAAGGTTTAGCTGGAAACACAGCGGGGGTAGCAAAGAAGGGTTTTAGAGTATACTCCTTCCACCTTGGAGTCGCATACTCACTTCCTGCACGTTATCTGGAGCTAAGACCAATTCCTTCAAAATGGGATGGGGAACAACAGAAAATGGAAGTGATCAGGGTCAACCCCCAGAGACCCTGTGGCAGAATGATTTTTAGGTTATTCAAGGGGCAAGGAAAGGAAGGAGGAAGGGGATAAGTATTAACACGGTGCCTACTGTGTGCTAGGCACCATGATAAGGGGTGTTTTGTTTTTTAACAGATATAATCTCATTTGATCTTTACAACAACCTGAAAGGTAGGTGCTATGATTGTCTCCATTTTATAGTTGAAGAAACCGAAGCAAACAGAGCTGAAGTGACTCACACAGCTAGCAAGTGGTACTAGGTCAGATTTGAACTCAAGTGTTTCTGTCTCCAGGCACAGACTTCTATTTACTTCCACATTAGCTGCCTCTTGGTAGCAGGAAGTCGTCTCCCATTGCCTTGTGAAAAGCTCTTCCTAAACAGTGCTACGTCAAGTTCTGGCTGAGATCTCTGATTCCAGCTTCACACCTTGTTACAGGGAGGCTTAAGCAGGCCAGGTATTTTATAGGGAGGGGGTAGGATGCTGCTTGGGTGAGTCTGATTGGTTGTCCACTTCTCAGATCATAGACAAGAAGGCACTGATTAGCTAGGAAACTGGAAATTTCCAGCTTGGAAGGTTTTAGGCATAAAAGATTGCAGATAGGGGAGGTTCCAGAAATAGGGCAGAGCAGGTGGGAGGGGTGAGGACATAGATGGTCTAGATGGAGAAAGACTAGTCTGTACTGTGATTTGTAGATAACTTACTCATGATGGTGAGGTACCTCCCTAGGGTTTTTGTTTTTTGTGTTGGTCCAGAGTTCTGATTATTTAGAGGCTCAGTATAGTGGTTCTCAAGCATTTTTTGCTCATAGCACAGTATTCTTTGTCCTGAGGAATAAGAGTAGTGATCATTTAGGTTTAGCCACAAAGAAAGGCTCCCAGGCACTGGGGCCTCTAGACCCATTACCTGGGTCTTGAGATTCTCTGAGTGACCTTGCTCACCCCTCCTCTGTCATCCCATCCTTTCTTTCCCCAGGACTTGCATTGGGTAATTTGCCTCAGAAGACAGAGCTACTCTTCTGACCTTCAGACATGATGCTGAAAACACCAAGCAGCCAACTACAGCTGGGTGGGGGCTGGGGAATATAGAGGTCCTGGGGTGTGGGGAGGAGTTTCACAGAGCTTGTGGCACTCATGTGCTACAGTTTGAAAGTGATAAAGTACTGGCCTTTATTGTAACTCTAACATTAGAGAGTTGTCTTTGGGTGCTGATAGTATAAAGAACTGGAGGATGTCTGGACTTTGAGGTTATTTCTTCATTCGCTATCCCATACTGCCTCTCCCTAGGCGTCATGAGGAAAGAGCCAACCATCTAATGGATTTTTGTTCTTTCCTAGTATTTCTTCAGGTAGCATCTGACCTTCTCTCTTTACTTCACATAACTTCTGATGAAATACCCTCTCCCCCATCTTTCAACAAAGAACACACATGAATATATACAGGTACACTCATAGATTGGTTCTCAATTTGTAGATTTAGTAGAGTCTGGCTTAAAGATGCCTCCTACATCAGTGATGTCAAACTCAGAAATGGAGGTCACTAATCTGTACATGGGGATCCTTGAGGTCTGAATATTGATTGAGTTTTAAAATGTATTATTATCATTGTTTTATCATAATTTTATTTATTTTGTTAAACATTTTCCAATTACATTTTAATCTGGTTCAGATCTCCTTCTGTAGTAGTGTCGGTCGATAAAAGCCATGGGAAGAGTGTCCTACATGATCCCCGCCTCCCATATGTAGTGAGTGATATCCATCTCAGTAGACTCTGGTATGACAACAAGGAATTGCAATAATTGAATTGTTTCTGTCTGCCCAATTCCAGGGCACACCTGAAGACCTGGTGACAGCCTGTGCCTTGGCATGGGTTTGGGAAGGCATTTATTTATTACCAAGCTAAAGTTAAGATCCTGGTTTTTACATGTTGTTTAAGGACAGCAGCTGATGAAGGTCTGTGTTGACACAGAACTCTAAGTGCCTCTGGTTTCAGCTAAATAAGTGGGCTAGAGTGTATGACTGATATCAGTTTTTTTTGGCATTGTAAATGGGTGCCATTTGACTGAGGTAAAATAAAAAGTCATGTGCTTTCCCTATGCCTCGAATTGAAGCTTTCTTGAATTGGAGACAACTTCCTTTGTTCATCGACATGATTTTTCCAGTGGCGTACACATCGGTGTTTTCCTAGCTCCAGCCAGGAAATGTGGACCGGCATGGAAAATGTCATCGTCGTGAGTGAGCTGACCACTTGTCCTAGAGCGTCTGGGATCTGTCGAATGTCTGAGATAGTAAGCTTAGTCTCAGCAAAACCTCTGTCTGGGGTGCTAAATGTAGCAGGCTTTGCCTTTTGCCTCCTGCCCTGCTGCCTATTATATCTCTGCTTGCTATCAGCAAGTCCCATGGCCTCACCCCTATCCCTGCCTTTGACATGATCCTTTACGTCTCCTGCTCAAATGCTTAGGCTCACCCTTTCATTTCCTCCCCTGGCTGAAATATTAAAACCATTCCAAGTGCTGAGAGGAGGTCACTGTGATGTGATAGGCCTAATATTATGCTAAAATACTTTGGAAAGGGTCACAGGATTCTAAGAGATTTAGAGCTGGAAGGACCATTAGAGGTCATCTAGTCCTACCCCCATATTTCTCAGATAAGGAAACTGAGGCTTGATAAGATTATGTTATTTGTTCAATACTGGTAGCACAAGAGGTCATCCATGTTGGATAATAGCATCATATATCCTAGAATCTTATAGCTGGAAGGGAGTTTATGGGAAAGAACTAAGGATACTTAGCTATCTGTATCAGGGAATAGCTTTCTCCGTCTTGGGTGGGTCTTTTTCTTCTCCCATGTGTAATCTTGTATTTTACCTTTTTAGAACTGGAGGGGACTGGTGACCAACTATTCCACAGATGAAGAAACAGCCTCCCTCCATTACTCTAGGTTGCCTCCCAACTGGCAAGTTGGCAGAATCACAGCACTGGAGAACCGGAAGAGACTTCTAGGTCATCTCAAAAAGCAATGCCTGTGATAAAATACCTGGCAAGTGGTCCTCCAGCTTCTCCTTGAAGACCTCTAAGAAGTACGAACAGATTACCTTTCTAAGCTGCCCCTTCCACTTTTGGAGGGCTCTAATTGTTAAGACAGTCAAGTGATAAGTTAGGACAGTCAGGAAGACTGGAGTTCAAATCCAGCTTCAGGTATTTATTAGTTTTGTGACAATTAGTATTGTAACCTTGTTTGCCTCAGTTTCCTCATCTGTAAAACGAACTGGAGAAAGAAATGGGCAAACCACTCCAGTATCTTTACCAAGAAAAGCCCTAATGGAGTCACAAAGTCTGACATGACTGAAATGACTGAATGACAACAAAATGGTCTGATATTGAGCCCAAATTTGCCTTTTTTTCTACTTCAAAGTTAATTCTTGATATCTAATTTCCCTTCTTAGACTTCATTTTGATTGCTTCCCTGGTTTACTAATATCCCATTGATTTTTTGTGCTGTCTTTACTGGGGCTGTACCACCCAACTCTGATCTTGATGTCACAGTCAGTCAATAAACATTTAGTAAGCACCCACTGTATACTAGACACTGTGCTAAGTCCTAGAGATACAAAGAAAGTCAAAAGATAGTCTCTGCTCTCAAAGACCTCACTGTCTAATGGAAAACAAACTTAACAAAGATGCCTGGTTCCTAATTGGATAGGACTTAATCAAGAAAACACCATTCGTGGCCAGTCTTGTTCTTCCAATTTATATTTGACAATTTATGTTGATAATGTCAGTGTTGTGGCAAAATTTTTTTTAACCTACCTAATAATTGTGTAGCCTTGATCATATAAAGGTAAAATTTCTTTATAATAAATATTATTATGGAAGAGATAGAAGTTAATCAATATAGTAACACGATCGGGAAGGGGCCTTCTATTGATAGGCTTGATTTGGATCAAATACCATAGATGGATTAGCTGTCTCCAGAATCACATCTCCTAGAGTGTGATTCAGAGATAGCTTGCTGAGGAGTTGACAGCACCTCTCTAGATGCTATCTGGAAACAGATAAACAATAAATATAAGACTAGAACCAGGAAGAGACCTCCAAGGTCAGCTAGTGCCACCCCCTCATTTCACAAATGAGGCCCAGGGAGATGAGACTTGTCCAAGGTCACACTGGCAGTTAGCTCCAGAGACAGAATTAGAACCCAGGTCCTCTATCTTTAGAGTCATTGCTCTTGCCATTGTACCATATTACCTCCCTAATCTGTAAAACTGGGAATAAGATGCTATTAGAAAATTATGTTGTTGTGACAAGCACAAAGATCTTCATAGAGTCTAGAACAAGAAATAAATGGCAGCTGATAGACATGAGTATCCTGGTTCCTGTAGAATTATACCTGGTAGTAGATCAGGGACCAAAAAGAGGGTCTAACGTGGCCCAGGTGATTTCTTCCTCAAGATCCCTCAGTGCTTTTTGCTTTGATTCTTATGCCTGTGCAATTTTTGCCAAAATAGTACCTGGGACCTCTTTACCCTGAAACATCCAGCTTTTTCCACCTAGAATATATTTCCCTCAGCAAAGCCTACCCCCTTCTCCCACTGGTGAGTTCTTCCTGGAACTTTAATTTTGTTTAGTGGCCCAAGTCAGTCTTGAGTCCCCTCCCAGCCTTGTTTCTGTTCTGGACTTCAAAACCATGGCCTCACCCCCCTCCTCCCCAAACCCCTCCTTTTTTCAAGTTGTTTCTCCCCATTGGAACTTGAGGTCAAGGACTATTTTTCTTTTTCTTTTTTTCCTTTCCTCTTTTTGTATCATAGTACTTAGTACAGTGCGTGGCACATACTAAGTACTTAATAAAGACTTCTTTCCTTTTTTCCAGGTGTCTGGATGATTATAAACCAAATATATAGAGTGCTTTAGTGTTAATAAGGTGCTTTTCTCATGACCACCTTGAGAAGTAGGTAGTACTAGTATTATTATTTTTCCATTTTGCAGATGTGAGAACAGATTCTAAATGAGGGCTTACTCAAAGTCACAGTATGTACTAAAGCCAAGATCCAAACCTTCATCTCTCCTGACTCCTCATCTGTTCTCTCTCCACTGTCACTACCAGAAAAATGGTTTTCTGAGTAGTATCAAAACCATCTGAAAGGTCTAGATCTCCATTTTGGGGGAGGGGAAGGAGGAAAGGGAAAGCTTTTCTTCCTTCCTTCTTTCTTTCCTTCCTTTTTCCTTCCTTCCTTTTTCCTTCCTTCCTTCCTTCCTTCCTTTGCTTTTTGGAGGGGGAAAGGGCAATTGGGGTTGCTCAAAGTCACACAGCTAGTAAGTGTTAAGTGTCTGAGGCCAGATTTGAACTCAGGTCCTCCTGACTCCAGGGCCAGTGCTCTGCTCATTGTACTACCTAGCCACCCCTCGGGAAGGGTTCTTAACCTGTGATCTCATGGGTGGAAAATTTCTAGTGTGGAAACTACCTCCATGCAGATCTGCAGCTCCTATAATTTATGAGAATTAGTTTTAGTGACTAGGATGATTGGCAGATGAATTGATGTTCACCATCCTATTCTCCCTTTACTCAAATAGTATATCTCATAAGCAGGATTTGATTCTAGGTTTATCTGACTCTAAGACTAACCTTCTGTTGACAATATCATGTTGCATCTCATCCTAAGTGAATAAGAAAGACAGCATGGTATAACAGAGAGTGTGTAGAACTTGACGCCAAGAAAACCAGGGTTTCAATTCTACCTAGGATATTTACTAGCTGTATGAGCCCAGAGTTTCCTCATCTGTAAAATGAGACAGTTGGACTTAATGATCTCTAGGATTCCTTCCAACTCTAGTCAACAAGAAGTCAGTAAATATTTATTAAATACTTGCCATGTGCCAGGAACTGTGCTAACTGTTGTTGTTCAATCATGTCCAACTCTTCGTGACCCCATTTGGAGTTTTCTTGGCAAAGATACTGAAGTGGTTCACCATTTCCTTCTCCAACTCATTTCACAGAGGAGGAAACTGAGTCAAACAAGGTCACACAGCTAGTAAGTGTCTGAGGTCAGATTTGAACTCAGGAAGATGAGTCTTCCTAACTCTAAGACTGACATTCTATGCACACCACCACTTAGCTGCCCAACTCCTGGATATGCAAATATAATCTGAAAGAAAGAAGTCCCTACTTTCAAGGAGCTGGCATTTAAGTGGGGGAAGATATGTAAATTTAAGATTGTATGAAATTGGCATTCTGGCTTATAAATCAGTTTCTTATGAACAGGGTTAACATGAATTAGCTTCTCAAAGTCTAGTTATCTCTGCGTAAACCAATAAAATTTGAATGTCTAGTGATAAAGGTATGGAAGCAGGTAGGGGTAACGGAAGATGTATTAGGAAATCAGAAGACCTGAGCTGTAGACCTTTTTCTGTTACTTGTTAGCCATGGGCCTTTGGGCAAATCACTTCACCACCAAGCCTCTGATTCTTCCTCTGTTAAATGCAAATGAGTTCAAATCCAGCTTCAGACACTTACTAGCTGTGTGACCCAGGGCAAGTCACTTCACCCTGTTTGCCTCAGTTTCCTTATCTTTAAAATGAGTTGAAGAAAGAAATGACAAACTGCTCTAGTATCTCTGCCAAGAAAACCCCAAGTGAGGTCATGAAGAATAAGATACAATGGAAGAACAATGAATAACAGTTATGCCGACCTACATCACTGAGTTGTTATTAGGATTATGCAAGATAATATATGTGGACAACTCTAAAGTTCTGGCCTTTTTTCTAACTTTACTATAATAACAAACAGAATTGTGATAACCTAATTCCATATGACCCCTACACAAGATACCCAAAATCTTAGAAGCTCCAGTGCTGGAATCTCCTCTATAACATCTTAATGCAGTCTTTGCTTGAATCTTTCCAAGGACAGAAAGCTCATTATCTTACAAAACAAGCCCATTCCATTTTTTCACAGTTCTAATTGTTAGAAAGCTCTCCCATATACATTACAGAGTTAAAGCCTTCCTTCCAGTAGATTCTATTTAGTAGTCCTATTTTGGAACTACATATTATAAGGCTAATTTTCTATATGACTGCGCTTCAAATACTTGAAGGTAGAGCTTATATTGGGGGTAGCTGGATGGTAAACTGAATAAAGTGCTGGCCTTTGAGTTTGGAGGACCTAAGTTCAAATCCTGCTTCAGACACTTACTGGATGTGTGACTCTGGGCAAATCATTTAACCCTGTTTACCTCAGTTTCCTCCTCTGTACAATGAGCTGGAGAAGAAAATGGCAAGCCATTTCAGTATTTTGCCAAGAAAACTCCAAATGAGGTCACAAAGAATCAGACACAATTAATCCACTAAACAACAGCAACCAGAAATACTTACTTTGGTTCTAAATTTTCTAGTTATAGATATTTCTAGTAACTGTAGAATGAATAATTCTAAACAATACTTTTTTTGTCTGTTTCCATGTTCCTTTAGTAAAGACTTAACCTGTATGGTTTTTTCATTGTTAACAGAGGGACAGCTGAACTGACCTAGAGCTGAATTCTTGATTGATCTGTGTCTTGTCACCCAGTAGTAAAAGGACAGAACACTGATCTTGTACAAGTTAACACTTCTCAGGTCTTCAGCTTCTTAGTCTAAGATGCAGAGGCTGGACTGGGTAACTCCAGAGGTTGAGACCTTCTAGCTCTCTACATTCCATGAGTCTGTTATTCTATAACTCTTCTCATTCTTCTCATACCTTCTTGTTTCAAACATTAGATCTATCTAACCCCTGGGCCATCGTTTAACCCCAAACATTACAAAAATAGACCTGGGGCCAGAAGAAGAAAAAGGGGTGGAGGTGATGTCTCTGTGACAGCATTCTTCTTGCCCTGCTGGGTCAAAAAACTTATTTTCTCTGTACGTGAATTTTGTAATAACTTTATTCTGTATTTTGCAGATTGAGAATAGAATTTTAGCAGTGCATTAATTGTGACAAAATTCTACCACACATTGAGTATGTGGCTGTCCTGGAGAATCACAGTAATAACAATATTAACAATATTTATATCATATTTTAAGTTTTACAAAGCCGTTTACATAGATTCTTTCATTTGTTTCATTATCCCCATTTTAACAGATGAAGAAACCAAAACTGAGAGGTTAAATGACTTGCACAGAGATGCTTGTAAGGGGATGCGGGGTGATTTGAACAGATTCATCCTCACTATAAGTCCACAACACACTATCCACTATTCCCAGCTGCCTCTTTACTTCATAATACAGGAATTTCTACATTCATGACACATCCCAATGTCATTGGTTTATATTCTACAGTTTACCAGGCATGAGGATATACACATGGTTGTACAGAAAATAATCATTTTTGGCATTGTTCTCTTTTTCAAAAAGCGCAGAATTATTAGAGTTTTAAGCTCTAAGATGTAAGGGAGAATTGGGAAACTTTGGTGGTTCAGAGGTGGGACCAAAAGATGGTTAAGTAGTTAATTATTAAAACAAATGAAGACCCTGTCATAATCTCAAAGATCAAAGACCCAGAGTGTAAGGAAAAGGTGGGTAAATATGTAAAAAGGGTGTGATCCATACCAAATTTTGGGGGAGTATGTTTTTGTACTTACTGTTCTTATTATACCATCTTACAAAATACTCTTTTCTAAAAACTCATGAATTACAGCTGTCAAATAATGGGGTACACACCAATGGGGGCTTGTGTTGCAGTAATAGAAACCACTCCTAACTCTACAGAGTTATCTGTAGAGCTCTAGGGGAGAAGTAGGCAGCTGTCCTTTGGGAACCTAACTTGCCTATTTGAGTGGATGTTGGGATAATGAACTTTGGAATATGTGCTAAATATACTATGAAAAAACTGGAAGGAAGTGATATTGGGGAATAGTTGTAATAATGAATGCTTTAGAAGCAATATGGAGTTGGTACTTGTTGTAGCCTCATAAGGAAGTAATCATAACATTTTTTTAAAACATTATTTAATTTTTGTTGGTCTTGTGAGGCAATTATGATATTCCCCTTGATTATCTAGTTGCCTGGTATGTTGTAGAGGTAGTTTTCTTCAATTAATAATAACGAAGTTAAGTACTTGTATTTCTATAACAGTATTCCTTTAAGGAAGTGAAAACTCTTAAATTTTTAAACAATGGTTATTTTTGTTTTCACATGACTTTTATTTCTGATTATTTCCCTTCCCTCTCACTTTACCTTGCCCCTGTTAGCACTCCTGCTCTGAAGCACTGCTGTCCTAATTGGGGGGCACCCAGTATGTCAAGTCATCCCTAGCAATTGGACTATACTTTACCCTGGTCGTCTTGCTGCCATGCTGGGCACTGTTGTTGATATTTATTTGTTTCAGTTGCATTCAATTCTTTGTTACCCCATTTGGGATTTTTTTTTTTTTTTGTCTTTTTGGAGGCAGTTGGGTTTAAGTGACTTGCCCAAGGTCACACAGCTAGTAGGTGTTAAGTGTCTGAGGCTGGATTTGAACTCAGGTCCTCCTGACTCCAGGGCTGCTGCTCTATTCTCTGCGATACCTAGTTGCCTCACTTGTGGTTTCTTTGATAGAGATACTGGAGTGGTTTACCATTTCCTTCTTTAGCTCACTTTGCAAAGGAGGAAACTGAAGCAAGCAGGGTTAAGTGACTTGCCCGGAGTCACATAGCTAGTAAGTATCTGAGGTCAGATTTGAACTCAGGTCCTCCTGACTCTGGGACACCCAGCTGTGTTGGGACCTGTCTTACCTGCTCTTTCCTTTTGTCACTTGCTCTGGGACAGGTAATCAAATCAATACCACCTTGGTGTCTGGAAAGGGTCAATTAATTCAATTGCCCTATGACTGTCCCACCATCCCTTGACTTTCCAGATGAAACTACCTTTCTCTAGTCATTCATTCCTCTATGCGTCATCGCTCCTTGGGAGCAGGAACTGTATCTTTTTAAAAATTTCTATCCCCAGACTGGCACATGGAAAACAAGAAATGATTTATCATTCATTCATTCATTCATTCATTCATTCACCACTCGGGGTGGGCTAGAGAACTAACTGCTAAATTTTCAGTGCAAACTCTACTTCCTCAGAAATCTGCAAATCAGAGCTTGCCTTATTTGATTATCTCCATTTAAGAAAGTGCTAATAAAGAAGATTAAATTTCAAAGTGTCTGCATACATTCCCCTCTCCCTCCCTTAGAGCTTGTTGTTAAACACTGACCAGCGTCACCCACCCAGTATCGCGCATGAACGTCTCTTGAGCTCGGCAGGAGTGTAGTAGAAGGTTCAAGAAATGAAGTCAACACCAGACTGGGTGCCTGATAACTGAAGACTAATAATAATAATAAATACATACTATAACAACAACGATAACTGGCCCTTATGTGGCACTTTAAGATTTACAAAACATTTTACATTTATTATTTTATTTGGGCCTCACAGCACTCCTGGAACCATCCCATTTAAGAATAAAGAATCAGAAGGAAAAAAATATTAATTTAGTAAAACTAACCAATTCATCGACCTGACTGAGAGCACGTGCAGCCGTCCTCACCTCCACAGTGAAGGGAGGTGCATTTTTTGAACTCTTTCGAGTTTAGTCATTATTAATTATGGAAGTTTCCGTTTTTGCTGTTGTTTATTATTTTGAAAAGTCTCTTATGAACACTATGACTATTCCTTTTTCTAACTGGCAAGACTGAGGCCTAGAAAATGGCTTCCTTCTCAAGGTCATACAGTGAGATGGGGAACAGGCTGAGCTCGGAATAGAGCTCAGATCTTCTGACTGGCCAATCAGAAGCTCTTTCCACTGGCCCCTTGTGCCTTCCCCTTAATAGGCTAACAGGAAATGGTGAGAGAGTGCTGATGAGATTAACACTGCTGGAACACAGCAGTAAAAACTGGACCAACTGGCCAGTTGGAGCTCACCAGTGAATAACAGGAACTTTTATCATCCTTTCCATCAGAGAACCTTTTTTTAAACCCCTTTGACTAACTCACTGGGCAAGCTGGCCTGGGCTGCCTCATCACATGGCCCTGGAACCTGGCAGTTAAATTTAGCAGCTCACCTCGGCAAGCTCCCTCGATTGAGATGTTTACAAGACATATCAGATACGTATGTATCAGAGATATACCAGAGTCAGGGACTGTTCTTGAAACAAGAGGTTTTCAGGGAAAGTGAAAGGCCTCCAGTGGGTTCTACTAGCTGAAATGGGCACCTGCTGCTGTCAGTCTCAACCTGGCAGTCTCATTCTACACGCTTGGCTGATGCAAAAATACAGGCCTGAGTAAAGCTGAGCAACTCATTTAAGTCAGCAATAGCCAGGATTCTGAAATAGGCCAGCCTGGTGCATGTATAACTCAGACTGATGGGGAACATGTTGACTGAAGGACAAATAGAATTTTACTTACTGACTTTGAAAAGAGCTCTGACAAAGAACCACACAGATAAAGCTGGAAGGGACCCCAGAGAGCATGTAGTCTTTTTTTTTTTTTTGCCTTTTTTTTTTGGAGAGGGGAAAGTAGGGCAATTGGGGTTAAGTGACTTGCCCAAGGTCCCACAGCTAGTAAGTGTTAAATATCTGAGGTCACATTTGAACTCAGGTCCTCCTGACTCCAGGGCCAGTGCTCTATTTACTGCCCCACCTAGTCGCCCAGGCATATAGTCATTTTAAGTCTTGTAGTCATTCTGTCATTTTACAAATGATGAAACTAAGTCCCAGAGAGAACTGTGATGTGCCCAAGGTCATTCAGGTGACATTAGTAGAGCAGGCCCTTTGATTCTTAGGGCAGCTAGGTGGTACATTAGATAGAGTTCTGGGCCTCAAGTCAGGAAGACTCATCTTCCTGAGGTCAAATCTGGTTTTAGACACTTAGTTATGTGACCCTGGGCAAGTCATTCAACCCTGTTTTTTTCTTTATCTGTAAAATGGGCTGGAGAAAGAAATGACAAACCACTACAGTGCCTTTGCTAAGAAAACTCCAGATGGTGTCACTAAGACTCAGACATGACTGAAAAATGACTGAACAACAATTCCAACAATTCCAAGTCCTCTGTTCTTTTCATCATCCCATTGTGTTCTCTATCTCTACTATCATGGTAGGTGGGAGCCCCCTCACCTACATTTCAGGGCTGGCACACACAACGCACATAGAAATAGTGTGGTTTATGGCTTTATACAGGGCAGGCAGTGCCAAGTCACAGCTGGGAACAAGACCTCCAAAGTGTTTGATTTTAAAATCTAACTTTGCTGGTTTCCTTCAGGTCTCAGCTGAGATCCCGCCTTCTACATAGAGTCTCTCCCAATCGCTCTTCTTTCTGTGATTTCCCATGTTTCCTGCAAATAATTTATTTGTACATAATTGTTTGTTTGTTGTCTCACCCATTAGATTGTGAGTTCCTCAATGGCAAAGACTTGTCTTTTTCCTCTTTTTGCATTCCCACAGTGCCTAAGTAGACACTTAATAGAAATTTATTTTCTGATTAAAGTCTTTCTTTCTGGAAAATCTGTGAGGCTGAAATTTCTTCCATAAAAGCTGAATTGGTTCATGCTGACGAGCTGGGTCATTTCGACTGCAATTTTTAAATCAAAGAAGATACTCCTCAAGGCACCACCAGCATCGCACTTCTCCCGTTCCCCTCCCCCACTGGCTGATAACTTTACACACTTTGTTCTGTTCGTTGGGAATGTGACTGTGTAGGGCGGTAAGGGTACTAAGTCCAATTTGCCAAGAGCTTAATCTTCAGCCATAGCCGGGCGTGAAATGTAATGTGTCTGGTAAATTACGTCTGTTAAACTTTTTACAAGATCTTTCTTGCACTGACTGCTTGGTGATGCCACTGCATGGCTCAGGAAGACAAGAGCCCTGCATACCTAGATGAAGGTGGGGGATGCAATCTTGGCCCACAGGAAAGCCGTCAGACAGAGCCTGCCTGAATGACAGATTCACATAAACATGTTTAAGCATCAACACACCCACACAGGTATCTGTCCTTTCACCTAAGATAGTAGGGTGGGGGGGCGGTGCTAGGACTTCAAGGGTCAAAAACTGGGCCCTGGGTGGGGAACCATTACTTTAACTCTCCTTAAATTGGAAATTGAGGGATGTATAGTTTATCATACATAGCTTTCTTGGAATGTTAATGAAAGGAGGGGCCAGAAAAGAAATGCAGGCATTTGAAAGCATGGCTTTGAATTCACTTATGGGGACCTGAAGCCCTTGTTGATATCTGTTATTCCTCACCATTTTCATGTCTTTTTTCTTTACTCTTTTTCTCTTCTCTCCTTCTCTCTGTCTCTCTGTCTCTATCTCTGTCTCTGTCTCTCTCTGTCTCTCTTTCTCTCCCATCTCCCTTTCCCTCCACCCTCTCTTTTTCTCTCCTTTCTCTCTCTCTCTTCTCCCCTTCTTTTTCCTTTCCTAATGTTCTTTCCCCCCTAAGTTGTCCATCCTACGATTCAGTTCCACTGGTAAGTACGTGGGCATTGTATGGGGTTTTTGACTGGACTCTATTTTGACACAAACTTGTAGTTCAGTGGAAAAAGCTTTGGGCTAAGGAATCAAGAGGGCTTGGTTCTGACTCCATACCTGATTCTCTGTGATAGCCTTATGGGTTTTCAAAGTACCAGTTTCCCTGCTTTTAAAATGTGAATAATTATCCCTGTCCTTTCCTACCACACAAGGTTATTGTGGGGCCAAATGAGACTTGATATATGGAAGCCTTGTATAAATGCCAGGGGTTACTGTTGCTACTCATTTAACTCTTTATAAGTTTCTTTACTGCCATTCTTCGAAATTTCTCCTGGTTACCTTTGCGAGTTAGATTGTGTTGGAATTCTCATGAAGTTTCAGAATTGGCTCATGTGGACATGGTGAGTTAGTGCCTAATGCTAAATTAGAATAATGAGCAACCGAATTTCTAATCTGTTGCTCAGTTCACTGGACCACTCCACCCTTTGACCTGTGGGCCTATAAAGTCAGATCTCTGGTCTGGAATTTCTAGGCTAAGCCAGGTGATATGGCAATGTGTTAAACTCCATTCCTCTAACAGTCTGGATGGGCTACACTTCCTTTGGTGGAATTTATTTTTCCACTTACCACCAATACTTTGTGTGTAGTAGAAGGTGTTTATAAATATATTAATTTAAATCACAACAAATAGTCCCAAGCATCCAGCGGCCTGCAGCTGCCATAGTGGGATCATTCCAGCGTGCCCCAAGCTTGGGGCCCCCTCCTGAACACATGCAGGGTGGGACTTGCTGCTGCTACTAGGTTGGGCTGTTGCTTAATCTAGGTTTAGGAGCGAATCTCAGGAAGTGCCACAGTTTAACAAAGACCCTGGGCTAGAGATGTCGCTATTGATTTTTAAGACAAAGCTCCCAGAGAAACAGATTTAAGAAAAGGAATCTGGCCATCCAAAATGCTCTGACAGGTGGAGGACTCCCATTTCTTTATATAATTTACTAGACTGATATTTGAACCTATGGATTAGGAGCTCATTTCCAGTGTGATATCATCTCAGTTCCAAAGATATTGTCAGTTGCTTGAGAATGGGATCAAGCCCTTCTATACTGCACTGAATCATTCTCTAATTCCAGATAACTTCCCAGTCACTTTCTCTCTAGGGTTCAGTTTCCTTACTTAAGCACAGGGTCTTGTGCCTAGTAAATGAGGAAGTTAGAGGACCCCCTTCTAGTTGTAAAATATAGGCACTATGTCTCAGATGGGCAGCAAAGTTTCCTAGTGGATAGAGTGCTGCCTGGGCTTTGAGGCAGGAAGACTCTTCTTCCTGAGTTCACATATGACTTCAGACACTAGTTATGTGACTCTGGGCAAGTTACTTAACCTTGTTTGCCTCTATTTCCTCATCTGAAAAAAGAGCTGGAGAAGGAAATTGCAAGCCACTCCAACATGTCTACTAAGAAAACCCCAAATGGGGTTACCAAGAGTCAGGCACAACTGAGAAAGACTGACACTGGGAGACAAAGGTAAAAATGAAACACTGGCTGCCCTCAAGGCACTTACAATCCATGGGGAAACAGAGTATAAGCATATACAAAATGTAAATACAGAGTAATTTCTGAGAGCTGGGGGGAGGTGATTTTGTTGTTCAAACATATAGAATGACCTTCCTTTATCACTTCTCTTCACATACAGTCTTATCCCAGTCTCAACTCAGTCAGGCTGGTCTCCCCAGTGCCCTTGAATTTACTACTACCCTCCTTACATCTTAGCTACTATCATCCGTGATAATAATAGCATGGGGTGGCTAGGTGGCACAGAGACTAGAGCACCAGCCCCGGAGTCAGGAGGACCTGAGTTCAAATTCAGCCTCAGACAATTAATACTTACTAGCTGTGTGATCTTGGGCAAGTCACTTAACCCCAATTGCCCTGCCTTCCCCCTCAAAAGATTAAAAAAAAATAATAGCTAACATTTATAAAGTGCCTAGTGTGTGCTAAGTATGTTACAATTATTATTTCATTTGTTCCTCATGACAACATTGGGGAAGAGATGCTATTATTATCCCTGTTTTACAATTGAAGAAACTGAGGCAAACAGAGGTTAAGCGGATTCAGACAGCTTATAAGTGTCTAAGGGTAGATTTGAACTCAGATCTTCCTGACTCCAGGCCTGGTGCTCTATCCACGGCTTCCTTGCCTTTGGCTATTCAGAAATGTGAGTTTTCAATCCAGGATCTTCATTTTTGGGTAGCCTTCCCTAGTCCTCAGTTATCTGAGTTTCTCCCATGAATTTCAGTTACTACTATTATAAAATTGAATCAGTGATTTCATTGGCATAGGGAATTCTTGGTGAGGAAACTCTGTACCAATGCAGACTGACACCTACTCTTCGATTTATAGTTGTAGAGGGCTGCCTGAGGGCACTGAGATTAAATGACTTGCCCAATTAAGTGCCTTAACACTAGGCCAGTATGTTTCAAAGGATGCCTGTGAACCCAGGTCTTTCTGACTCCTGGGTTCTTTTTCTATTCTCTACCAGAGTATCAGGAACAACACCCCTGAATGAAGCCCAAACTAGATTGAAGTGTAATTAGGAAATGATTAATAAATAAAAATCGAATTTTAATTTGTGAGTTTCTAAGTCAGTATGCAGCCTGCAGGGATCTGTTTCTATTCAAATTTGACATCACTGCTGTATGCTATGCTAACTCTCTCTCATAATTTGTTGTTGTTGTTCAGTCATTTCAATTGTTTTGGGCATTTTGTAACCCTGGGAGGGGTTTTCTTGGCAAAGATATTGGAGTGACTTTCCATTTTCTTCTCCAGCTCATTTTACAGATGAGGAAACTAGGATAAACAGGGTTAAGTGACTTGCCCAAGGTAACCCAGCTAGTAAGTGTCTGAGGCCAGATTTGAACTCAGGAAGATAAGTCTTCCTGATTCCAGGTCTGACACTCTGTCTAGTTGCCTAGATATTGCCTAATACTAATGCGTCAGTTTAGGACCAGGTCTCTACTTTTGTTTCTGGCATGAATGAATATTATTGACATGTAATGATGCTGCCTTAAAACAACAATAGCAACAATAATTCATGTTTCTCTAATGTAAAGTTTTCCTCAAAATAGATTTGAGAAAAGTAACGCAAATATCACAATTCCCAGTTACGGAAAAGGAAACTGAGTCAGAGAACAGTTAAAGCTGGCCCAAGGTCATATGGATACCAAGCATCAGTCTTTATTAAGTGCCCACACTGTGCTGGGGATACAAAGAAAGGGGGAGGGCAGTGCCCTGCCCTCCAGGAGTTGACACTTCATGAGCATGAATACAAACACAGATAAATTGGAAATAATCAGCAGAGAGAAGGTACTTATCTTTTTTTTTATTTTTATGTTTTTCTTTATGCAGCTTGAGAAACAAAGGTCATAATTCACATAATAAACAAGAGGCTGTGACATTTGAGTTTAAATTTCTTTTTTTTTGGTCTTTATTAATTTGTTTACTTTTAATTTACAACATTCAATTCCACAAGCCCTTGAGTTTCAAATTTTCTCCCCTTCCTTCTCCTCCCCCCACCCCATGGCAGCATGCAATCAAGTAGAGGATCTGCAAATTCTTTCACATTAGACATTAGTCTGGTTGTAAAGAAGGATTATAATAGATGGAATGAACAATGTGAAAGAGGAAACAAAACCAAACAAGAAAAAGAAAGAAAGCAGGTACTTTGCTTCAATCTACATTCAAACTCTGAAGTTCTGTCTCTGGATGTGGACATCTCTTTCCATCATGAATCTTTTGGAATTGTCTTATAGCCTTGCATTGCTGAGAAGAGCCCAATCTATTGAAGTTGGTCATCACACATATGTTGTGTCTGTAATTGTGTACAAATTTCTCCTGGTTCTGCTCAAGAAGGTATTTATCTTAAGGGAATATGGAAAGGCTTCTTGTAGAAGGTGAGTTTTGAACTGGGACTTGAAGGAAGCCTGGGAAATCAGGAGGTGAAATGAGGAAGGAGAGGATTCCAAGCATGGGGGATAGCCAAAAAAAAAATCACTGAAGTCAGGAAGTGACATCTTATCCATCATTAATCTTAACCATTATTAATTAAGAACTTGCCTCCTAGGTCTTCCATCTATAAGACTGATGTTTTTTTTTTTTCCTACAGCAAAATGACTCACAGACTTCTCATTTTAGTACTAGGATTCCCAATAATTCTGTTAAGATTTTATCTCCTGTTTTTTCCAGGTTCAGGCTGAAGTGAGTAGAGTAGGGTGATCCATGGGGTTGTTGGCTCTACCTAAAGAATTTGAGACCCATTGATTTAGAGGAAACACAGATAACCTGAATGGATGAGACATTAATATGTTAAAAAAAATTGTTATCAGGTACCATCTATGTTGTGGTTTAAGTATTTCTCATCTCTTTCTGTTCATCCTTTCCATGGAGGGAAGGAGGAAGGGAGAGAAGGAAAGCAGGGAGTCTTAACTATTAAAAACCCAAGTGTCCAATGCATTGTCTACTCTGCATTACATTTTGCATTCTACTTATTTTTGAGTCTGTCTTATCCTCTGCCCTAGTTGACAAGTACCCAAGGACAGGGGCCTTCTTCCAGTTATCCCTGCATCTTTCCTAAAGCCTAACATTTGTCTTCTATCCAATAGGTACTTCATAAATGAACTTAACACTCCAATGGCTGAGCAAGCTCCTTGAGGGCAGATATCAGGATTTTGCCTTGCTTAATATCCCAAGTGTTTAGGACTGTGCTTGTCACCTAGTAGGAGCCTAATAAATGTTTGTTGTTGATCTCAGTAGAGAATTCATTTGGAAAGTTTAGGTTCAAGGATGTTTTGGAAAGTCTGGAGTTTCAGACATTATAGGTTATAGGATATATATCTGGTTAAAACAGCATTTTTGTATCTCTTTCTTATTTCTTGATACATTGGAAAATTCACAAAGGGCTCTAATTATACTGCCCGTGAAGAACACACCATTTTACACCTCTTCACAAACTTTGGGCCTAGACCACTGTAGGCTGAGGAGCTCAGATCTGTGTTGAGGTAGCCCAGGCCTAACCTTGCTTCGGTGTAGCCTAGAGGTCATCTGAAAGATTGTGATGGTTTGTGGACTAATTCTGGAGTCCATTTTTGCTCCCGGCTTGGTTTAAGTCTGGGACTAGGATTAAGACATCTGGGACCATTCCAGGCCAATGTGGGATAAACTTAGTTCCCAGCATTGGTTTGGTACTGCTCTGGCTTCTCAGAGGTTTCCTAACTTGAGGAAAAACCTCTGAACCTAAAAGGACAACTGCATCTGCAGAAATGAGCCAAGCACAGACTCATACCCTGCCAGGAGCAAATGGGAACACGGTGGCATCTCCTCAGGTAAATCTTTTCTGCAACCAGGCTTCCCTTCTTGCTTGCCAGAGTCATAGTGAAATTCATAGAAATGAATCAGAAACACATGCAGTGTATTTCCCAAAAAGACCCAGGGGTTTGAACAGGCAAGGAACAAAGAGGGGGCAGGCTCAAGATAAAAATGTGTTTCAAGGCCTTATCAATCCTGAACCAGTTGAAACACACTCAGAGATGTTCAAAGCATCCCCTGCTCAGCCAGGCTGGCTCATTCCCAGGTGAAAGGCAGATCATAACTAGAAATGTGGGTGTTGGGGTGGGTGGAGGTGGGGGAGGACCTCACTTTTTTTTGGTAGTAACTTGTAATTTCCCAGCATCTCCTGGGATGTTCAAAAGAAGCTCTGTCCACACAGAGAGGTTCTGTTTGCCACTCCCCCCTCCCTCCCTAGCTGGGAGCCCCACTGCTCTAGCTTGTTGAGCAGGCTGGGGAAGTTTCTGGGCCATCTGGCTGTCATGCCTGAAGCTAGTGTGCAAATAAGGCAGATCTGAGCTAGCTTGCTTGATCCACAACCCTAAGGGAGGCAGGGGAAGGAGCCAAGACGGAGGTGGTGCTGGGGAGAAGGAGGAGGACAGGCCTAGGGGTGGATTGAGAGAAGCTGAGGCTGCTCCACGCCACCCCTTCCCAGAGCCAAGGGTGGGGGTTTCTCACCGGGCCCTGCTATTACTGTGAAGGAACTCCTGGAAACAGTCTTTTTATAGAGATCTTCACTTCTCTAAGAAAGGGAGGAGACTTAGAAAAGGGGTCCTTTCTGTTTGATATGTGGGACAAAATGGAGCAACCATTTACCATGGGTTGAATTCTTTTGTTTATACCCTTTTTTAAAAAAGGCTGTCCCATATGATCACATTTTTAACAACCTGTTGGTTTATTGTTTATGTGTGCAAGAAATGAAATTCCTTCCTCATCACTCTCTAACAGGAAAAGGTCACCCAAGGCTGTATCTGCTCATGAAGTCACTAAAACTGCCATACTGTGGGCTGTTTGTGGGAACAAGCCTGTAGCTCATTAGTTTCCTGCTTTAGGGCAGTGTTACCTGCTCAGGAAACGGGGGCATTTCCCATTTTTGTGCCCAGAGTTTGAGTTTTCAGACACTCCCCTCTTCTCTCCCCAGTCAGAAGCAGCTTGATGGTACAGGGACAGGGCTCTGGTTCTGTCAGGAAGATCTGAATTCAGCAGCCTCAGACACTCACTGTGCAGCCTGGGCAGGCCTGCCTCAGTCTTCTCAACTGTAAATAGAGGATCTTAATAGCACCTACTTCCCAGGGTTCTTGGATCAAATGATAGCATATTTGTAAAGTGCTTAGCATATGTGGTGCCTGGACATAGTAGGTGCTTAATAAATGCTTGTTTCCTTGACTTCTTTCAGTTTGTCCCTTAGTGTTTCTCCCTCTCCTTCTCTCTCACTATCTCTTTCCTTTTCCTTCTTCTTTTCCTCCTCCTCCTCCTCCTCCTCCTCCTCCTCCTTCTTCTTCTTCGTCTTCTTCGTCTTCTTCTTCTTCTGTTCCTCCTCCTCCTCCTCTTCCTCCTCTTCCTCTTCCTTCTCTTCCTCCTCCTCCTCCTTCTTCTACTTCTTCTTCTTCTTCTTCTTCTTCTTCTTCTTCTTCTTCTTCTTCTTCTTCTTCTTCTTCTTCTTCTTCTTCTTCTTCTTCTTCTTCTTCTTCTTCTTCTTCTTTTCTCCTCCTCCTCTTTTCTCTTTGTCTCTCTGTTGCTTTTTCTTGCAGACTGGGTTTCTTTCTACATTCTACAGTAGCCCCAGTTCCAGCCTCCCCTAGTAGCAGGGACTCCAGGTGTGTGGCATTATGTCCAGCCCCTTCTGTTATTAACAGAAGAAGAGGATTTGGTGCATCAATGAATATTAGATCTAGAAAAGGTCTTAGAAATCATAATCTAAACCTCTTAATTTTTCAGATAAGGAAACAGAGTCTTAGAAAGATGAAGTGACTTGCCCAGGACTGCTAGTTAGTGGGAGAATCAGGACTTGAGCCCAGGTCTCCTGACTTGCAGTGATATGATTGTTTTTTTGCTACAACTTGCTATTTCCCCTTTTCAGCTTCCATTCTGACTGAGTTAGGGAAGCGTACTGCTTCTATCAGAACAAAGTAGCTAAAGAACTTAGTTTCATTTGAGCCGCGTGGCATGTTTTTTTCCCCTGACCCAGTGTTTTAAGAGGACATTAGAGAATCTGGCATCTCTGTTCAGGGTAGGTTCATTCTCTATTTCCTTAACTGAACATAGTAATAAAGCTTCATGGGAGAGGCCTTAGAAACAGTCTGGTGTCTAATTCATCCTCTTTACTTTTACAGATGAAGAAATGAGACACAGAGAAATAAAATGACTTAATTACCCCAAGTCACATAGGTAATAATGAAAACTAAATTCCGACAGGTCCTCGGCTAACACATCTAGTAAGAGTGTCTGTCGCCTCACAGAATTCTTCCTTTCTAAGAGTTATGGCCCTCCTCCAGCTTTGCTCTATGGGTAGCAGCTCTTTTTTTTTTTAAATTTTTTTTTTTGCTTATTTTGGAGGGCAATTGGGGTTAAGTGACTTGCCCAAAGTCACACGGCTAATTTTTGTGTCAAGTGTCTGAGGCTGGATTTGAACTCAGGTCCTCCTGGCTCCAGGGCAGGTGTTCTATTCACTGTGCCACCTAGCTGCCCCAGCAATTCTTTTGACATAGTTTCTGATTGCTGATAGGATTTGTTGACCCATCTTTTCTTAGCCTTTAATGACAGACTTGGGAGGACTTAGGGTTAGAGAAAAGGGTAGGAAATCATTGAGTAAAGTGTGGCCCAGAAGGTTCAGGAGTGACCATAGGGCAGATCAATGCATAGGCAATAGACAGAGCTTCTAGGAAAAAGAACACAATTACTGAGTCTTTCTGTATCTCCCTGTCTGGTGCCCATTGCCCTACATAAGAAAGAAGTGAGGTGAGGGATGAAAGTAAGTGTGGTTGGAGACCTAGATGCTGGATTAATGATTTCAGGATTTCAAGGGAAGATAGATCTGAGTTAATTGCCTTGTCTAAAAATATCAAGAAAGACTACTGAGATCCTTGGACTAATTTCTAATTGTCTTCTAGGATGGGTCAATCTTAGGTAGACCCTGAGATTCTTGAGGATATATTCATGTTATAGCTTAAACTAAATAAGTTTGTGACTCTCAACACCTATCAAAAACGTTATACTGAAGCTATATTTGGACCATCCAAATATCCAATTATGTTAATAGCACAATTCCTTTTTTCCCCATTTCATATCCTCTCAACTCTTCATTGACTATTGGCTGAAGTCAGTCACTAGGAGTTCACTCAGATAACTGGTCAGTGTTGTGCTAATAAATATAGTCACTCAGCCAATAAGCCTTTATTAAATTGCTAGGCACTATGCTAAGCAGTGAGATTATAAAAAAAGGCAAAAGGCAGACTCTGCCCTCAAGGAGCTCATAATCTGTATCACTGAGGCAATATTCATAGAACCGACGGTGACTATGAATATGCCAGTGTAGTTCTGAATTGCAAAATATAACAGACTCTCCATATAGAAGACAGAAGCAAAACATTTATCCAGACACCAGAAAGCCAAATCCCAACACCAGAAAACCAAATTCATTGTAGCTACAAAGAAATATATACACAATAACACTGCAGAGAGCAACACCATCCTAAAGCCTTCCCTCTGCTTGGGCCTTCCCACAAACAAACACTCACAAGCCTAGCTGCCTCCTTGTGTGTATCCTCTCCTCCGTCCATCTAACTGCTCTGACTCCCAGATTTCTCTGGGCTCTGCTCTACCTATTCAGCAATCTCCTCCCACCACTGGCTCTATGTGATTAGATTCACCCTATTAAGGACCAGGGAAGATTTTCAAAACAGGGAACATCTTCAAATTCCCTTAGGCCTATTAAGGGACAGGGAAGATCTTCAAATTCCCATTACCATTACACAATCTAATTTCATAAGGATGTTTTGAACTGAATCAGCAAATGGGTAAACAAAAAAAAAATTTAAATTGAAGGTGTTGCCATGGCTACTGGGAAGATTTGGTTCCATGATGGCCTAGCAGAGCTGTTAAGCCAAGGATTCTTGGATTGCATGTGGTACTTGGATGTGAAATTTGACCCTTCCAAAGCTTATTGTACCTTTAGACAGGCGAACTAGAGTCTGGAGTTCCTACACAGAAAACTCAGCTGAGGATCTTCCAAGCTGACACTCATCAGCTAGATGTAGGAGCACTCTGATACTATCACAAGAGCTGAGTTCTTTCAACTATGTATGAGCTTTTCCCTCATCTTGTGAAAAGCTGTGTCTGTTTGTTTTTCTCCAGCTTTTATTTTTTTCAAATTCATGTAAAGAAAGCTTTCAACTTACACTTTTATAATATTTTGAATTCCAAACTTTTTTCTTCCTCCATCCCCTTCCCCCTCCTCAAGACAGCAAGGAATCTGATATAGGTTATACATGTACAATCATATTAAACATATTTTCACATGAGTCATGTTGTGAAAGAAGAACCAGAACAAAAGGGTAAAACCAAGAGAAAGAAAAAATAAACAAAAAAGGTGAAAATAGTTTGCTTCACTCTGTATTCAGACTCCGTAGTTCTTTCTCTGGATATGGATAGTATTTTCCATCATGAGTCTTTTGGAACTGTCTTAGATTGTTTTATTGCCAAGAAGAGCTAAGGCTATCAAAGTTGATCATCGCACAATGTTGTTGTTACTACGTACAATGTTCTTCTGGTTCTGCTCACTTCACTCAGCATCAGTTCATGAAACTCTTTCCAGGAAAAGCCTATGTCTTTTCAATATGTGGGTGGTATCGTGCTTCGCTGATAGCTTTTCAATGCAACATGAGTTGCATTAGTACATGAACAGAATATGTCCCTACACACATATGTATATACATATATAATAGATAATAACACATATGTACATATGTGAGGTTTTAATAAATGCGTTTGGAATTTGAAGGCATCTGTTAATTATTTTTGATAGCAGAGAACTAAGTAAGAGCTAATTAACCAAGACTGTCCACAGCAGGACCAGCTGCAGGATTTATCTACTAGTGGGATCCCTGAAATTCTTCTGGGATACAAATTTGAAGTGGGGAAGAGGAAGAATTTTATGCTGGGGCTCCAGCAGCCTGAAATGTCCCAGTGTGGTTTTGGTCTTGGCCCCAGTTCTGCTGCTTCTTATGTCTGTAGTTCTGCACGCATACATACTGTTGACTGCTACCTCCAAAAAATCAACAAACAGGCTCCAAGAGGGTCCCTGAAGATTTCCCCTTTTGTCTGACTGAATGACTGAACAAAAAGCACAATAAGGTCCAAAATTTGGGGCAGCTAGGTGCCACAGTGGATAGAGTCAGGACCTGGAGTCAGGAAGATTCATCCTCCCAAGTTCAAATATGGCCTTAAAAATTTACTAGTTGTGTGACCCTGGGCAAGTCACTTAATCCTATTTCCTTAGTTTCTTCATCTGCAAAATGAACTAGAGGAGGAAATGGCAAACCATTCCAGTCTCTTTGCCAAGAAAACCCTAAGTGGGGTCATCAAGTCACACACGATTGAAATGACCAGATGACAACAACAACAACCCCATGGTTTTGCTTAGGAAAGGTTTACTACCTTTCTTAAGATTATGCAAGGACTTTGGACCTTGATAGAATGTGAAGTGATAGAAGGAACACTGGTTTTGAAAAAAGAAAATCTGGGTTCAAATGCTAACTGTTCCTTATTACCTGTGACATTAGGCAAATCACTTTACCTTTGAGGCTCAATTTTGTCATCTGTAAAATGGGGGTTTAATAGTAGATGATCTTTTAAGTTTTCTTTGAAACCTAAATTCTGTGATCCAGTCTCCTAGGACAACCTCCTACCAAATTTCTTCTGCAACATCCCCAACAAATGCTATCCTTCTTTTCCTTCAACACCTTCTGTGATGGAAAACTTACTACCTACCACTTTGGCTCCCTCTGCTTTGGGACAGTTGTAATTGTTAAATGTTCCTCCTTATGTTGAGCTGAAATCTACCCCCTGTAACTTCTGCTTATCTGTTCCAGTTCTGTCCTCTGGAGTTATATAGAATGAGTTCATAGGACAAACCTTCATATAATTGAAGACAGCTCTCATGTCCTTGCCAAGTCTGCCCTTCTTCCAGCCAAACATTCCCAGTCCCTTCGACTCTTCTAGTTTATCAGTGTCTCAAAGTGCAGCTCTCAGGACTAAATACATCACTGTAGTCAAGCAGGCCTGACTCATGGTGAATCCAGTGAGGTTATTGCTTTTCTTTCTTTTTCTTTTGAGGGGGGAAGGCAGAGCAATTGGTGCTAAGTGACTTGCCCAAGGTCACACAACCAGTAAGTGTGTCAAGTGTCTGAGGCCGAATTTGAACTCAAGTCCTTCTGACTCCAGGGTTGGTGCTCTATTCACTGTGCCACCTCACTGCCCTGGTTATTGCTTTTCTTATTATGGACACTGCTTTCCATTGATGCAGCCCCAGGTTGCATTCATTTTTTTGGGGGGGGGAATGTTGCCACATCACACTGTTGACACATATTGAATATGCTTGGCAACCACCCATTTAATAATTTCTTTTCAAATTTTGCCTGGGAGGAGATATTAAGCTTACCTGTCTATAGTCTTAGATATTCACCTTCTTCTCTTTCTTGGAAAATTGGGACATTTCCCCAACTCTCATTTGCCACATTTCCTCCAAGATCACTTGCAGGAATCACACCTATACATTCTACTAGTATATTGTGATACAATTCCTTTAAAACAAGAAATGTATCCTCCTCTAAAGTGGTTAAGAGCTCTGTTACTACCTTCTCCACCAGGCTGGATTTTGGTTTCCTCTTGGTCATGTTGTTCCTTCTATGAAGACCATTTTCTTTGGTAGCAATGGAAGAATTTGTTGGTTACTTGTTTCAGTCATGTTTGACTCTTTGTGACCCCATTTGAGATTTTCTCAGATACTGGAGCGGTTTGCCATTTCCTTCTCCAGCTCATTCTACAAATGAAGAAACTGAGGCAAACACGGTTAAGTTACTTGCCCTCCCAGCTGGGAAGTATCTGAGGGCAGATTTGAAATCAGGAGTATGACTCTTCCTGACTCCGGGCCTGGTACTCTATCTACGTGCCACCCAGTTTCTCTATGGAGGGAGAATGGAGATTAATTCCGCTTTCTCCCTCTTTTGTTATCATTGATCCGTTCATCTTAGCCAATCAGCAAACATTTCTTAAGAGCCCACTATGAGCAAAGTACTGGGCTGGACACATTTGTTGTTGTTGTTTGACATTTATTTTCAAAGAGGACCAGTGACATCACAGGATGATGTCTTGACTTGTGAGTGAATTGGATTTAAGTGATGCAGAGTTGCACAGTCCGTCATCCTGAGTCTTCAAAGTCCAGTGGCAGGACAAAAATCTAGACAACTGGTGATGGCCTGGGATTCAGTGGATGACCTTGGGGCCTTCAATATCTGACCAACCTCTAAGCACTCCACAGTGCCTGCTTCATGGCCTTTGGAACAAATTGTCCTCATCTACCTATCCCTCTGGGGAAGCCAGCCTTATAGTGTTCGATGAATGCTAGCTGTCATTATTCCAAATACAACAAAGAGATCCTTTAAAATTTTTCTTTAGGCATTTTCCCCTCAGAACCAGTAAAAGTCTGTACACCAAATGATGACTTTTTGAATATACCAACTCTTGAAACTATTACTCAGGCAGGGAAAGGTTGAGATCTGTATCAATGGAAGGAGAACTCACATTGATGTAATAATGGAAGTAAAAAGCGTTTGTCATAAGACTCTAATTCTAGACCTTAGCTTTTCTACAATATTCTTTCAGGTCCAGGTCAAACTCTGGTATACATTTTTGATTACTGTCTCTGATTCCTTTGATTTTATATATGTGCTTTTAAAATCTGAGCTTACCAGTGTGGGGCCACATTGTATTTTTTGGATGCCTGTCTCTTTTCTTTCTCATTGAGATGAGTGATTATTGTATAGTAAAAATTTCATTTTTAAAGCCCCCTATACTTTGTGAATTGACTTTCTTTTTAAAAAAAGTTTGTAGCCACCGACCCCTATTTTTTCTGAGCTTTTTGAAATCACATGGTTATATTAATAGGAAACTGCAAAGGAAGGTCTAGTTTCCTAATGTGGAGTGGATTGCATTGTTTTTGGAAGGAAGGAAACAGGCATTTATTGGGTACTCTTCTCAGTGTGCCAGGTACTGTGCTAACCAAAAATTGTCATATGGCTCCCAACCTAGAGGTAGATAGAAAATACAACTGCAGGAATTATTCCTTCATTTGCTTATTCTGATTGTTTGGGGGTGAGTTGTACTTCTCAGTTTTTTTTTCTGCAAACCTTTGCGGAATTTTGTTGTAGATTGTACATACATCTAAGTGATTTTGTAGCCTAACTTCTGAAAAAAAAAATAGTGTCATTCCATTTGCTGGGCTAACAGTAATTTTAGATTAAAATATTGGATATCAAAACTTTGAGAAGTGACCAGTTACTGCAACTGTATCATACTCTTGGGACAGCAGCAGGTCTGTGTAAAATCCAGCACTATTTGGTACCGAGTGGTTATGGGAAAACTAACTATTGTAGGAATTGTTATGGTACCCTCTGGGGCTTTTTTATTCTTTGGGATTATATTACACATGCTGCTGATCATCGCAGATAATGTCTTTGGATGTGGTCTGCCAGTCCTGCCAAAGAGCCATCATGATATATTTGGGTTACTTCCTTCAAGCATGCAATTTATTTACTATCACACATCTCTTGCAGCAGTAATAAGTAATAAGGAGCTTCCCTAGATTTCCCCACCCCTAAAAGAGTGCATAAACCCTGGCTCCATTCCAACATATTCCATCAGCTCCTGCAGTACTAGACTGTAAAGTAAGATGTTGGCTTATGTGCTTTTTGGCTCCTGGAAGGTATGTCATCTGTAGGAAAATGTCTGAGGACAGTAAGGTCCAGTGTCCATCTCAGCAGGACAAGATTCTGGCTCCCCTAAAATGCAACAGATATCTCTTATGTCTGTGATGAGATACTATTTCTGTTCATGATGATGATGCCAGGTATCCAAGAAACCTTTGATTGCCAGAGATTTCCAGACCATGGACATTTAATTCCTCTCTTTTAGGGTGAGTTACTGGTAGAAGTAGGTCTGGTATTCAGCTTCTGGCTCAATCTTTACTCCCTTCAGCTAGGATTCAGTTAATAACATTATCATTATCTTTTGTCTCCTGGAAGAGACTTGCTTAGGTCGAGATAATAGCAACAGGGCCCTTGAAGGCCCTTTTCAATGCTTGGAATATCTTCCTCAATGGTATGTGATCTTCTTCTTTGCCAATAATAAAGTGGTTGGGTAAGCTGCATTGGGCAGCTAGGTGGCACAGTGGATAGATTCCAGGACTGGAGTTAGGAAGAACCATCTTCCTGAGTTAAAATCTGGCCTCAGACACTTACTAGCTGTGTGACCCTGGGCAAGTCATTTAACACTGTTTACCTCAGCTTATTTATTTGCAAAAAATGAGATGAAGAAAGAAATAGTAAATCACTTTAGTATCTCTCCCAAGAAAATCCCAAATGGAGTCACAGAGAGTTGGATATGAATGAAAAAATGAGTTTAAAAGCTGTGTACTTCAGCACAATTTACCAATGTTGGCTGTGTCCAGGAACTGCTGTCATACTTTAACTTAAGGTCAGTCTCACTCCTGGATAGTCCTGATGTACCTTTAGGGCTGTGTTGTTATTCATTTGGATCCAAAACAAACTCTAGGCATGTAAATCAGATTTGGTGAAAGGAACACTTTTCTCACAATATAGCCCACTCCAATGGAACCAAGTCAATACTTCTTATACCAAGTGCACATATTTCTGTCTGATGTGAAAATATTGACAAATCATCCACAAAAATCATCTGATACAAAACTGGCCCAAGATCTCCATGAGTACTTGGGCACACATTGAAGACGCCAAGATCATCAGCTGCATCCTGGGCCATTGCCAGTCATATTTACTTTTGTCTTGCCACTGGAATTTGATGACTCTGGAAGAAGGCAGGCTGATGTACTTGTGCACCTCTGCCTCAGTTAAATCCAATTCACTCAAATGTCAAGACATCACACTGTGAGGTTATTGTTCCTTTTTGAAACAAAGAAGGAACTGTGAAGGAAGAATTTATGTAAACTGTTTTACAATATGCCCTTCATACTTGCCCATGCCATTTATTGAAGGTATAGATCGGCCCATAGGGAAGAAAGCTACCTGACATTAATTACTGGGACCATGATATTATTTGTGAGGGGGAAAACTGATCTGCCACCACCTTACTGAAGACCTGTCAGAGACCCTAACCTACCCTATGATTCCATCTATGACCTAGAACAGAACCACAGAATTCCTGAGCTAGAAGGATGATCAGATTTGGCCTCTACCTACACAAGACTCCTTTAAAAAATCTCTGACCAGGAATCATCTAGTCTTAGAGAGAGGACAAGTAAGGAAGAACCTGCCATCTTTTGAGATAGTCCTTTCTGCCTCTGCATTGCTCTAATTGGCAGTATATCTTTGCATCAAGCCTATCTTTGCCTTTTTTTGCAACTACCATCCTTTTCCCACATGATGGAATTTCTGTATACTGGAAGATCACTATCATCTCTTTCCTAAGTCTTTTCTTGTTATTATTGTGATGTTTCAGTTGCATTTGACTCTTCGTGACCCCATTTGGGGTTTTCTTGGCAAAGATACTGAAGTGTTTACCATTTCCTTCTCCAGCTCATTTTACAAAGGAGGAAACTGAGGCAAACAGAGTGACTTGCCCAGGGTCATACAGTTAATAAGTATCTAAGGTCAGATTTGAATTCAGGAAGAGGGCTCTTCTTGACTCCAGGCAAAGCACTCTATCCACTGTGCCACCTAGCCATCCGTAAGCCTTTTCTCCTCCAGGCTAGACATCCCCAGTTCTTTTGACTTATTCTTGTATAGTATCATATTGAAGCATTTTGCCATCTGGTGTAATCTTCTTTTTGGATGCAATCCATTGTTGTGAATAAGATGGAGAGAAGTGGGCTAGATGATAATACAATTAACTGGATTCAGAGTTGGTAGGATACCTGAGCTCAAAGAGTAGTTGTTGCTAGTTCAGATTCAAGAGATCTCTAACAGAGTACCCCAGGGTCTTCATGTGGTTATGTCAGGTTTAACATTTTTATCAATGACTTAAATAAAGGTACTCATGACATGCTCATCACATTTTTAGACATGAGAGAGGTAGCTAAAATGTGAGATGAAAGAGTCAGGATCCAAAAAGATCTTAGTCTAGAGAATGAGGCTGAATCTAAGAAGGTGAATTAAATAGGGATAAAGAGAAAGTCCTACACTTGGTTTGGCTTGAGAAAATGATGGAGAAAATTTTAATAATGAAGATTAAACTTTAAAAAGTGTTGTACAGGGGGGGCGGAGCCAAGATGGCAGCATAGCAGCAGCAACATATCGCAGCTCTCACATAGCCACCCCAAAATACCCATAAAATAGGACTCTAAACCAATCTTAGAACTCCAAAACGCACACAAAGATACTTCCCACTAAAGTCATCTCGGTTACGAGGAACCATATCAGCACTGCGAACCGAAACCAGCCTGGCCTGAAACCCTGGCTGTGCCCCGGGAGCGGCTGGACGGGAGGAGCAGAGGAGCCTCTCTGGTGAGTGGATTAGCAGCAGCTGCGAGCAGCGTTCAGAACTAGGTCAGTGGTTTTGCGAATTTAGGAGAGTAAAGCAGTCTGGCCAAAAGGCCTCCAGAGCAGAAAAGTGAAAGGCAGAAGTTTTGCACCCGCCTCCGCATTACAGCTTCCTGCCCGCGGCCTGAAGACAGCAGGGGGACTAAGTGATTGTTCTGAGGCCAGTGCTCTCGCGTTGAGCGGCCTGGATCCGGATCGCTGTCTTGGGCCTCGGTCTTGGAGTCTTCACTATCCAGTCAGCCGGAAGTAATTAGGAAGGGTCCCAGCACCTTCCTGAGAGCTACGGCAGCCGGGAGGACCCCAGCGATTTGGGGACAGAGCTTTCCCTTCTGGAAGCAGAGCCCCACAGAGATTTTAAAAAAAATCACGGACTGAACAACTACGAGTAAAAATAAGCATAAAAAGCAAAGTAAGAACAGCCCCCAAACCCTAGATTCCTTCTTTGGGGAAAAGAAAGATCATGGGAGAGAGAGGGAGGAGGAGAGCACAGCCAGAGCGCCCCCACCCAGGG
>CM053587.1:223984753-224003009 GCA_028646515.1 Pseudochirops corinnae
GGAAGAAGGGACATTTAATCAGACTCTCACAGTGTGCTCACTGTGGAGAGGTTCTGCATAATTTCACATGTTCAGCCTGTATTTGATTGCTTGTCCTTCCAGTGGGGGTGGGTGGCGAGGGAGGAGAAGAAAGAATCTGGAATCTGGAGTTCCATAATCAAATGTTATGAATGTGTATCTATCTATATATATATGCAATTATTATTATTATTATTACTGACTACATCCAACTGGAACTTGAGATACACAGGCACTGTGGTCGGGAGATCCATCCTGCCCTACGGAAAAGTGACATAGAAGAGAATAGACTGGGGTGGGACACACTGGGATGGCTGTTTTGGGGCGGTGGGTGGGGGAAAGAGGGGGAGAAAATATGTAACTCAAAATCTTGTGGAAATGAATGATGCAAACTAAAATAAAATTTAAAAAATAAAGGTGTTGTACATACTTAAAAAAAAATTCCAGAAAGCCAGTATTTAAACATTTGCCAGCTCACTCCTGAGAGTGAGAAAATCACTCTGAAAAATATGTGGAAGTTTCAGTGGATTTCAAATTCAATAGCAGCCAACAGTGGGATATGGCATGTAATGTACTATAGTGAGGATTAATATGGTTTGTTGGTTGGCTGCTATGGTCCCTTCCAAGTTGTCCTTCCTAAAAGACGGTACCCAGAACTGAGCTCCATATTTCTTGTTCCTCTGAATGTGGTACAGTAGAGAAGATCTGGCTTCAATCCCAGCACACAAAGAAGTCATTAATCTCTCTGGGCCTTGGTTTCCTCATCTGTGAAATGAGGCAGTTGGATTAGATGACCTGAGTTGTCTTTTTCAGCTCTAGGTCTATGATACTATGAAGAACCCAGTGGAAGTGTTACTTCCCTTATTCTGGATACAATGCTTAATGTAGGCATTAACTTTATTAGTTACTATATTATGTGACTGACTCACATCAAGCAGGTTTCTAAAATCCCCATATCTTTTTTTAAAAAATGAACTATTTTCTGGCCATCTGGTACTTTTCTTGTCATTTTTTTTTGGAGGGTGGAAGGCAGGGCAATTGGGGTTAAGTGACTTGCCCAAGGTCACATGGCTAGTGTTAAGTGTCTGAGGTCAGATTTGAACTCAGGTCCTCCTGACTCCAGGGCTGGTGCTCTACTCACTGCACCACCTAGCTGCCCCTGGTACTTTTCTTTGTATTTATTAAGTTGACATTTTGAGCTGAAAGATTTACTTTTATTCATTTTAAATGTTAGTTTTGGTCTATTATTCTAAACTGTCAAGATCTTTTTGAAACATGATGCTGTTACCTATGAAATGCTCTCTCCTCCCTTTAGGTAATCTAGAAATCTGATAAACATGACATCTAGGACTTTAAGACATGAGTAAAAAAATGTTCTAGAGCTCAGTGTCAAGGGTGGCTGTCTGAGGCTCTCCACGAAAGACCTTTTTCCAGAGACTGACTTTGACCTGTTAATGACTACTTGTTGGATCTGGTTGTTCTGAATCTACCTAAACACACTATCATCAAACCCACATCTCACCATTGAAAGATACTTTTCCAGATGCTTTGCTGCAACCTAGGGAAACTATCTCTATAACATACTCCTCATCTAACAGCTGAGAGCTTCATTAATTCAATACTTAAAACGATTCTATATGCTCATAAATATGGGTATTCTTTCTCATGTTGAGGGCCCACACCCATGTGCTGGAGCCCCCCACCCCTGTTTATTTTAACATTAGGAAGGTACCAGTGCAGCCCTCATACTGCCTGCCATTTTTTCCTCCATCTACAAGGCTGACTTACCTCCCTTTTTAATCATAAATCTCCTGGATAATATATATTTACCCTAGTGTTTGTGCTCAAGTCATTGTTGGCTATGTGCTATGGCTTATTTGTGCTCATTATACATACTTCTCTCCACTATCTTTTGGGTCCCCTGTGGTTTTGATTCTTTAAAGATTGTTGGGGTGGCTAGGTGGCACAATGAATAGAGCACCCTCCCTGGAGTCGGGAGGACCTGAGTTCAAATCTTGCCTCAGACACTTAACACTTACTAGCTGTATGACCTTGGGCAAGTCACTTAACCCCAATTGCCCAGCCTTCCCCTCTCCAAAAAGCAAAAAAATAAAAATAAAAATACCAAAAAGGTTGTAGTGTTCCTTATTCATAGCTCTGTAGTATTGTTAGAAGAATAATGGTGTTAAAAAGATGGTTTATTTTTTTATGGAACATGTTCACATTATTGAAAGTACTACACAGTTACTCAAATACAAGCTGGCTTATGTTATCTCCTATTAAATACTAGGCACTGTTCTTTGCACTGAGTTTTGCTAAATTGAACAAAGTTCTCTTAAAGATAATCACTAAGCAATAGACACAGAAGAGTCTTGTAGACTGTGTCATTAAAGCAATTTTGTGACTGAAGCCATTGTCTCCAGTAGAATATAATTTATGAAAACCTGAGTCTTCCCTTCTCTCTTCATTATTAAATATTTCCTTGAGATGTATGTATACGTGTAGGAATATGTTTGTGTTGTGTGTTCATGCTGTGAACATGTACAATTTGGAAATCAGCAAATGCTACAAATTAGGGTTTAATTCATCATTTGGCTGATTATTAAGGCCAAGGACCAACAAACTTATGTAAAGGACCAGAGAGTAAATATTTTAGGCTTTGTGGGCCAAGAGGCAAAATTGAGGATATTATATAGGTATTTATATAACAAGGAAAAAAAAACCACATTTTCACAATTTTTGAATAACAAAATTAAAAATAATACTGTATTATAATAAAATAGTGTAGCATAGCACATTGTGACATAACATAATACTAATATTATGTTATAACATAATACTAATGTTATTTATTATAATATAATGCTAATATTATTATAATATAATGCTAATGTTATATTATTATAATATAATAATTGAGTATGTTTTTGTAATATAGGTCTACTAATGAAGTAAGTTTCAAAACTTGGACTCAGTCAAAAGGGCTGGATTCAGTGCCCAATGACCTAGAAGGCCACATGTGGCCTCGAGGCCACAGATTCCCCATGCTGGGTCTAGACTTAACAAAGAAATGGAGAAAATGATAGTACTGATTAAACGTAAAAGTGTGTCATATGTACATTTCCCCCCTGAAGAGTCAGTTGTTAAACATTTATCAGCACAATCCTGGATTGACGGTTCATCTTCTCTTTTCATTCTCAATGTGATAACAGATCATGAGAGGCTTGTCTTCCAATACAACCATACCTACCTTTATTCCCTGACATTCTTTTTACTTTGCTCTCTACATCTGCTGTGTAATTCTTAATCTCCTCCCTCTGAGGGGGAGATTGACCTGTCCTAACCTTAGGACAGTTATAACCAAAGTATGCTTTTGGTTATAACTGTACAAGTGCCATTAATTATCTTACTAATATTTGGCTATAATTGCCAAAAGTGCCATTGATAAAATTCTGACACTTACCTCTGCTTCCTAGTTCACCTTGTGACTGTGGCAGTGTCCCTGAGCTGGCAGATTCCATCTTGGGGACAGTGATTGTTGAGTAAGAGCTCCATATCCTCCTCCCCTTTCCATTTTATGTGGGATAGAATGAGTCACAGAAGATGGACAGACAGGGATAGATTGTGATCTGGACCACAGATGTCATTACATTATTTTTCTCCACAAACCTACACATCTTCCAAACTTCCTTATTATTGTTGGAGCACTCTTATTTGAATAGTCACCCAGGTTTCAATGACTTCTGTGTCATTGTTGACTCTATATTTTCCTTACCCCTCTGTCTTTCCAAATTTTGTAGGTTCAGCCTTTGTATCACTCACATTTGACCCCCTCTCTCTCCTAAAACAACACTATCCTACTATATGTGGCTGTCATCTCTTGCTTGTACAAGAACCTCTTAAATAATCTACCTGCTACAACTCTCTCCTCTCCAATCCATCCTCCATGCAGCTGACAAAATGATTTTTCCTAAAGCCCAAGTCCAACTACATCACTTTCCTATTCAATAAACTCTAGTGGTTTCCTATATTGTTTCATCTTTATATCATCTTTATATCTTTCTATCATTCTTTTTTAATGTCTACTTTTGTATAAGTTTTATGTATTGTACTGCTCCTTTCTTACGTGGACATTTTATTTACTGAAAGAGAAAGAAAAAGGCTATTTGTGTGAGAAACACAAGGAAAAGATACTTGAGAAACATAGATAGTTCTGAGAGAACCCACAAGAAAAACAACTGTTCACATAGAAGCACTTGAGGAGAAATCCAAGCAGCTCTGAGAGGTTATGAAAGCAGCTCCTTTCTGAGGCAAAAAGACTTACTGATGGTCCAGAGCATTGTTTCCGAGAAGCTAATTTATATATGTGCCATAAATGCAGATGAGAGAAAAGAAAATAATAGCAGCTGTCTTGAGCTAAGTCCATCTGCGAACTAGGAGACTAGCGAAGGACAGACTCTGAATTTCATTCAAGGAGCTGATTCGATTGGATAAGAACCTGAATACTGGGAGCTGATTGGAGAAAGCAGAACCTTCTTCTGTGGAAGAGCTATCTGGGGAAAGGAAATTTTACTTAATCACACCATATACAGTTCAGGAGCAAGGACCACTCAGAGTCTTGCTTGTGTTGCCTTTTGTTAGTTTCTGTGGCTATTAGATTGTAAGAGCAGTGACTGTCTTTCACCTCTTTTTGTAACCCTAGTGCTTAGCACAGTGCCCAGCATATAGGAAGTGCTTAATAAATTGTTGATTGATTGATTTTGTGGTTGGGCACAGGGGAGTGGAGAGTAGACGTGGTTCCTTGAGGACTTTCTTTATGGTTTGTATTTGTTTCTCTAGTGTGTGGCATAGTGCCTTACACATAGTATACATAAGTGATTTATCTACCTATCTATCTACCTACCTAACTTTCTACCCATCTCAGGCTTATAGCAACTCTTTTTTCACTAAGGTTATAATGCTATCTCATTACCCAGCTAAGGAAGAAGACCTGAGAAGATCTGCAGATGCTGGGTTTGCTAAAAGAGCTTCATGATGTTTTAGTTGCCTGAGAATAGAATAGAAATGAATTTGTCCATCCACAGAGCAGAGAGACACAGAATAGGAGATGTTCTACCCCGCTAGAGTTTATGCCAACTCTTTCCCACGGACATCATGTACACTGATGGAGAGTATGATCAATGTTTATTGTGGAATATTATAATTATTTTTTGCATTTTATTCAGTAAATTTATTTAGTAAATTTCATTGAGTTAATAGTATCACTTTGGTTTCTTTATTTAAATGGGAAGCACACTGATGGGGGCTCACACTAATAAATAGAAGTGTAAACTAGCATCATTCTTAGGACCCTTAGAATATATTGTAGCAGCTTGACTGCCCCTTTGGTCAACCACCCCAACCTTCCAAAATGGATACAGGTGGGAATGAATGAGCCAGTCCTAGTCCAGGAAAAGAGAAAGAGTCTGGAGAGAATTTGAAGTCAATGCCACATCTCTTGAACTACAATTATAATTAACACAATTACTAATACAGTAGTACATGTATATAATTTATTTTAAAAAAGATACATATTTTGGTTGTTATTATTCAGTTGTATCTGACTCTTTGTGATCCTATGGATCATACAATCTGTGGGGTTTTCTTGGCAAAGATACTAGAGTAGTTTGCCATTTCCTTCTCTAGTGGATTAAGGAAATAGAGGTTAACTTGCCCAGCATCACACAGATAGTACATATCTGAGGCCACATTTGAACTCATTTCTTTCTGATTCCAGACCCAGTGCTCTATCCTGAGACACCTAGCTGCCTCCTAGGTAAATAGAAATTAAGTGATTTGCGCATGGTCACACAGCTAGTAAGTGTCTGAGGTCAAATTTGAACTCAGGTCTTCCAGTCTCCAGGCTCAGATCTCTATCCACTGAGGCACCTATCTGCCCCCTTAGGACAGTTACACGCTCAAATTTTTTTCTTGGTAAGAGTTAAAGGGAAAAAAAGTTTGGAGCCCACTGTTTTAGATAGCTCTCTTTTTTTTCTCAATAAAATTGTGTTTTCAAAATTTCTTCTTTGAGTTTCCCATCCCTCCAGGGTTAATTTGTCCTATAAGACTTTAGTCCACTGATTTCACTCTATCCTTTCACTGAACCCTTTGAAATTCTAGGCACCATTTACTTTTTTTGAAGGATTTTACCAACTTCCTGTCACAGTTGAGATTTCCTAATGCCTCTATAACTGCTTTTTCTTCTGTTTTCCCTTTGCACTTCTGTTCTATCAAGTACTTCATTCTTCCTCATGATCTGGAGAATGAAGACGTGTTCCTACAATCCTTTCATTTTTTTCTTTTAGGAGGAGACCAACCTGTACTTTTCCATAGCTGTTAACATTGTTAGAAACAAACACAGCATGCTTTCTGCAGGACACTGCAAAATTCCCATTGTTCTTCGAAATTGCTCGAAGCAAAATCCTTGATCTTCTTACATTCTTGCTGGTGGCTCTCTTGGGCGTCTTTGCAGGTGAACTAATGTGCTAAACTGCCCCATGACAAATCCATGTGGGCTCAATCACTAGAAATTCCTGAGCTAGTTTTGGTTTAATCATCTTTTCTGTCAAGTACACCATTAACCTTCCAATCATTCAGGTTTATAACTCCAGAATATTTCTTAAATTGTTTTTTTCCTTCATTGCCCCTCTCTCTCTGTCTCTCTCTCTCTCTCTCTCTGTCTCTCTCACTGTCTCTGTCTCTCTCTGTCTCTGTCTGTCTCTGTCTCTGTCTCTCTTCCCCTCTCTCTGTCTCTTCCCCGCTCCCTTCCACCCTTCCTCTTCCCCCTCCATCTAGGACTAGTGGATCCTACTTCCACAGTATCTCTTGAATCTGTCCTGTGTTCTTTTCATTCACTCAGCTACCATCCTAGTTCAGTCCCTTATCACCCCTTTCCTGGATTATTGAAATAACCTAATTGGTCTCCCTGTCTCCAGTCTCTAAATTCTAAATATTCCATGATTTTTAAGTACCTTAAAACCTATTGCTTTTAGTGATTGCCTAAACAGACAGAAAGATAGGGTATATATAAAAGTGGGACTCTGCCATTAGGAAATCCACTTTAAGAAATGATCTCCAGCAGCATATTCTATTTAGAAATGGGGACTTGCACCTATTATAGTGTGGTTATGACCTGTATGCATATGTGTATCGTTTCTTCCACACAATCTCCATTTCCCATCTCTGTGTATTTGCAAAGGCTACCTTTATTGACTGGAATGTTCTGCTTCCTCACCTCCAGCTCTTAGCCTCCCTCAAGACTCAGTTCAAATCCAACCTTGGGCAGTCCTTTCCGGATCTATTCCTACCTCCCCTCTTACTTTCTTTCCTTGGAAATTACCCTCCATTTACATTGTATATGTCTTGTATGTACATAGTTGTTTGCAATGCTGTCTCTTCCGTGAGAAGCAGAGCTCTTTGAGAGGAGGGTCTGTGTTTTTGCTTTTCTTTGGCTTCTCAGAACTTGGCTCGATTCCTGGCACATAGTAAGTTCTTAATGAATGTTGTTATTTGTCCTTTGCTTCTCGAAGAGAGGACCATGACATCGGGCAGGGATGGATGCCATGACATGCCCGCTCTGAAGGAGAAGGTGAGGTTGGTGGCTTTGCACAGCCCTCCTTCACATCCAATTCACTTGCTCGATAGATGCATGCAGACTGCCTCACCTATCTGTCCCACAGATTCCTCTGAATTATGGATTCTTCTGGCAAGATTCCCAAACCCAACTAATCTTGGTGCAGAGTCACTTTTACCAGGCACTGGTGCAGTCAGATTTCCTCCTTTTTCTTTCTAGGCTGAACCATTTTTTTTTTCTTTTATTCTCCAGGCTGCTGGAGAAAGGTTGGTGTCCTCAGGTCCAGGCCCTTAGTGAAGCCCAGATGTTTTATCTTTCCCTTACCATTGTCTTCCTCCTGCCTGGAGGCCTGGGTGCCCCTTTGATCTATTATTGTTCTTTGTTCTCAGATCCTTTAGGTCTCTCCTTGGGGAGCCAGGGAGGCACCTCTTGTTTACATAATAACAATGATTCATTGACATAAACACCGAGGCTTCAGGTGATTATACCAAAGACACCGCAGATGGGGGTTTATTATGAAAGCGGGAGGGTGTGTGTGTGGGATTTGCTTGGTCTGGATAACCAGGAAAGCCTGGTGAACCAGAGGGAAAACCTCTATGTAAAGGGGAAGAAGGTCCTGGCCTATTATTGTTACCTGGCTGGGGTGCAAGAAGGGAGAGGAAGAGAAAGAGAAGGATGGAAGAGGGAAATCTGAGGCTTGGAAAGGACCAAACTATAGACAAAATTCCTCATGCACATTTACATAGTGTCTGGGACTGTGCTAAATACTTTACAATTATTATCTCATTTGATATCTCTGTTTTACAAATGAGGTCACTTTGACTTGCCCAAGGTCACACATCTATGTGGTGTCTAAGGTCACACTTGAACGCAGGTCTTTCCAACTTCAGGCCCAGCATACTATCCATTGAACCACCAAGCTGCCCCAGGGACTGGTGATTCTGGGTTTGTGCAGCAAAGGGTTTTCCTTTTACTTTCCTTTCACCTCTTTCTCACTTATTGCTCTTTTCTTTGGGGGGGGGGGAGTCAAGTCTCAAAGTCTTCTCTAAGTCTACTTGGGGGCAGCTAGATGACTCAGTGGATAGAGTGCTGGGCCTGGAATTACAAAGATCTGAGTTCAAATTCAGTCTTTGACACTTATTAGCTGTGTGACCCTGGGCAGATCACTTAACCTCTATCTGCCTTAATCCACTGCAGAAGGAAAGGGCAAAGCACTCCAGTATCTTTGCCAAGAAAACTCCATGGACAGTGTAGTCCATGGGGTCAGAGACTAGGGCATGGCCAAAGAACAAGTCTTCTCTAGTAATAGAGTCTTATAATGCTCTGTACTTGTGACTCAACCCCCTAGAGCAGAATGAAGGAAAGGCGAAGAACTTATTAAGAGCTTACTAGGAAGTGGTGCTGTGGGTCCTTCTGTCAAGGAGCTACCTTCAAACAGGGAGAGATAACACAATAGGTAAATGACTCATCTGAGGTCACACCTATAGAAAGCATTAGAGAAGTAGAATTTTTAAAAAGGGTTTTATTTATTTCATTTTAAAAAATTTTATTTGTTTTTGGTTTTCAACATTCACTTCTATAAGATTTTGTGTTCTAAATTTCTCCCCCTCCCTCTGCTCCACCCTCTCCAAGAGAAGTAGGATTTGAACCCAGGTCAGCGTGGCATAGTGGAGTGCCAAATTTGGAACCAGTAAGACCTGGGTTTCAATCTTGCCTCAGATGCTTGCTAGCTATGTGACCCTGGGCAAATCCCTTAACCCCTCTGAGCCTCACTTTCCCAATCTGTCATATGACTGGACTTGAAGATTTCTAAAATCCCTTCCAGCTCTGAATATCGGATTCTAAAATCTTTCTACTGTTTTCCTGTTGCCTCTCTGGTGCTATCATTTTATAGCAGTCCGAGAGAGGTGAAATAAATCACTCACCTAACTACCCCCAATTATGTAGTAAGTATAGTAGCACAGCCAAGATTCTAACCTTTGTCTTTGAACACCAAATTCCATTCCCTTTCCCCTACACCTGACTTTCTTGCCTGGGGTCATCCAGTTAGTCTGGGCTACCAACTCAGACTCCAGGCCTCAGATCTCGTTTTTGCTGTAAATAAAAGCGAGAGCTTCTTTTCCTGTGACTTTGTATAGTTTTGAAGACAGAACTCTATACTGTAATACACAGCCTAACATGCTGGTCACAAAGTAGGTGCTTAAATAAATACTCTTTAATTGAATCTGAAGTTGTATAGAATCATGGACCAGGAGGGACCAATGAGACCTGTGAGAGTCATATCAGATAATATTTTAGAGCTAGAAGTCACCTCATAGCCCAGCTAATCCAGCTAGAGCAATTCAAACTGTTTACCTGCTTTGCATCTGAAAAACCACCCCAGACAGTTTGGAATTGAATGTATTTAGAAAGTCCTCCACTGGAGGCAATTTCCCAGGTTCTCCAGTTCAGGTTCTCCAGTTAACCCATTCCAGGGTCTAACAACCTAGACCCAGGAAATTCTTTCTTATATGTAACTTCAATCCTTGGTGCTGCAGTTTAATCTTACTTCCTTTTGCTCTGTTTTCAGGGCGGTTCAAGCACAGCTGGTTACCATCCATCATATCGGCAATCCTCACGAGATCATGGACTACTGCCACTTGGAAGGGACCTCAGGGGTCAGCCAGTCCATCTTCTTCATTTTCCAGATGAGGAAGCTGAGACCAGAGGGCAATTGACTGGAGAGGGCAATTAATGTCATAACCTTCCCTTTCCCTACCTCACCCAAAGCCCTTACCTCACCCTTAGCTTCTCTAAGCTCTTCAGCCATTTCCCTTGTGTTTATTTTTTTGTCTCATTCCTGTGATTTCATATGACCTAGGAAACTCCCAGTTTAGAAACTCCCTCCACCAAACCTTCCCTCCTCACCTCCACCCCATGAAGGTCTGCAACTTGTCTGTTGGCTTCAGGCCCTGTGGCAATAAGGGCTAGCCCATAGTGGAACAGCTATTATGTGTCTAGGTGTTCTGATATCAAGGGATGGGCGCTACTCAGCATCCCACCTCACTTTATAGTTTTCTTTAAGGTTTTCTTCCTTTCTACTCATCCTTAAAGTGGTCCTGTTTCAGAGGTGAAAACAGAATTACAAAGAATAAAAGGAATTTTAAATAATATTTCCCAACCCGTTTCACTTTTTGACACATACAGCACCTTTCTTGACATGTTTTCCCTTCTGTCTTCCTCTTCTCAACCCTTCAGCTGTCTGTCTATTTAGCCAGTCATCACCGTATACATTCAAACATCTTGTTCGCTTCCATCTCTATTGTAATAATAATCATTGCTTACATTATTATTCTGCCTTGAGGCTTAAAAAACAAAAATCCTATTAGCTGACTGGTATAATCCCTAATTTACAGATGGGGAAACTGAGACTCCAAGAGGTTCAATAACATTCCTCTGATTATGTAATTAGCGCAGAGTTACAGCTCAGATCTTCTAACTTGAGGGTCAAGGATCTCTCCATTAAGCTTTCTAGTCACTGTGGCTGCCAATACATTTACAGTTATCTTTTCCACATTGCGACTTTCCCCACCATAGTTTCAATAAATCATGGGTCAGGCATGAAAAACTAAATGGGAATTTTTGGGGAGTTTTGCAGAAACTGTAGATAACACATAAAGGCCAGCAGACAATACAAGAACCTATGACCAAATACTTAGCCCAAATTTGACAATAAGGTACTGTAAACATCCCATAAAAAAAAAAAAAGGGAAAAAAAACCCAGGCATTTCTGGTATGAAGGGAGGGCCAAAAGTTTTACTTGGATTTTCCAATTGTGGGGGTGCTACACTGCCCCAACGCCCTTGATGAGGCAGGGATAATATTACTTCTCCCCCTTAAAGATAGTGAGGAGGATAAGGATTTGGGAACAAACCAAGGATGTCTTCCTGATCTGTTAAGATTTCTTTTTCGATGCTGGCAAGGTTGACGAGGGTGGTAATAGAGTGAGCAGAGAGAGTACAAAGTGGAGAAGATGATGAGAGGTGGAAAATAGGTCAGGAATTGTGGGGAAGATGAGAAGAAAAGTCAGACAAGACATTAGGCCCACTGTCAATCATGATTTGCATCTGGGGCCGGTCAGATAAAGTTCCCATGAACCATAGTTGTCCATCCAGAAATAATCGAGATGAAGTGAAAAATCCAAGCCCTGCCGTGAACAGCCTTGTGGATCAGGGGTTCATTTGGATGTGGTCAAATGATAAACGGAGCATCTCTGAGTCCATCTGGAAAACATTTTTAGATTTACATTCTGAATAGATAATTTTGAGCTGGGCCTTTCTTGGCCCAGCTGTTTTGCATGTGCTTGATGTTGAGTTTTAGAGATGAACAATGGCGTCTCTCCTCTCTCTTTTTCTTTGGCTTGACTGTTTGGTTTTAGTCTTTATTTGTAACATTTCATGTATAAATACAGCAGGGCAGTATAGAGAGGCCCAGCAGTGTTATATGGTTTTACATAGCCTCTGTGTATAATTAGTCTAGGCTGTTTTAAGTATGTATTTTTTCCCCTGCTCTGTAATGATATAGTAGACATGGAGTGTTAATTAGAAACACGACTCTTCCTCTTGTCCCCGCTTTCTACAAGACTCTTGACTATTTGCCCACTGGTTAAAAAGAAGCCCATCTGAGGGATTCCTCTGCTCCTGGGGGACCTTAGGGCCTGAAGGCATGTTGAAGGGTTAGCTGGGCCATTCCTCTGCTTCCAGATAGGAACATACCCGATTCACCCCAGAAAGACAAGAATCTCTCTGCTTTTAGAGACATTACACATCTCCTCTAAGAGACAGCTATTCCTCACTCTTTCTTGGTTACCCTTGGTCAGGATTTAGCAGCATTCAGTGTTTTTTAGAAGTTGATAGAATAGCACCATAAAACCTCTTCTGGTCCTTTGCAGACTGTACATAGTACATCTGGATGATGTTTGCATTGCTTCTAACTCTTGAAGAAGAAGTTGGTTCGGCCACATCTAGGAAACCTATGATCTAAAAATGGGATTTGAGTGCTGTTGAAAAAAAAATCCAGGATGTTTTTCCTCTTGGGATATAAATTTAAATCTTATTTTGTACAAATGCAGACACTTAAGTTCATAAGCCCCTACTTCCAAACATGTGAAACCAAGTTAAAATGAAATGTCCTTTGCATTACTAAAATTTACATTTTCTTATAGTTTAAATCTTGCCTTCCCCCCAGACCATATTTCCTTTCCTGTGTTGCAAATGGAAAAAATTCTCTAATTTGTCCAGGTTTTCTTTCAATGAATATAAATACCATCTCCTACATAAGGCCTTTCCTGACTCTCTTCTATCAATTTTGTATCTTATTTTATATGGACAGGTGGTCTCTTCCAGGCTCCTCGTGAACAGGGACTGTTTCATTTTTTGTATTTTCATCCCCAAAACCTAGCACAGAGCTGGACACCTAGTAGATACTTAATGAGTGCTTGATTGGTTGAGAATGAAAGGAAGGTTGGTGTAGAGGAAAAAGTAGTGAATTGAAGAGAAGTAGAGCTTGGGTTAGAATCCTAGCATTGAATAAGTCATCATTTTTCTTAGTTTCTCATTTATAAAACAGAAATAACAATTCTTGTACTATTGACTTCTTGAGAGCATTAAGAGAGAAAATGTATATGAGAGTACTTTGTAACTCTCTAGTGAATTATAAATATCATACATTAGTATCAATAAGTATTTCTAACTTTTCTTGTGAAACTTGCCCTGAAGAATTGCTAAGTAAATAACTGAGTGAATTCCTAGGACATTCCTTAGTTTTCTTTATAAATTATTAATAATTGCTTATTACCTTTAGAATTATTATTATGATGGTGGTGGTGGTGGTGATGATGATGATAGCTAGCATTCACATACCATGTTAAGGTTTGCAGAGCACTGTATATGTTATCTTATTTGATTATCACAATAATACAGTAAGGTAGATGCCATTGTTATTTCAGTTTTCTGGATGAATGGATGCAGAGTATGAGAGAGTTTAAGTGATTTGCTACACTTTCACACAGTTTGAAAGTGTTCGAGGTAGGATTTGAACTAAGGTCTTCCTGACTCTAGGTCTAACACTCTTACCCACTTCTGCCTAATGTTGCTTTAAGTATTTGGCATTTATGGATTTTTGGAGTCAACCAAGGATCTGTTGATGATACTGCAACACTCCAAATCTGTTAGGGGAAGAACTCACTGTGTCTTAGGGATCTTCATGGTAATAGCTAATATAATATTTGGTAGATTGAATCCTATCAAACAGAGGCTGTATTGCTTGAGAGATTTAATCAGGATCATGAAGCACAAGGATTATTGGGGAAATTGCTAGTTCAGTAAAAACACATGAATCCATGAATGCTACTCCTATAAGTTGACCCTTATCAGAGTGAAGTTAGCAGAATTAGAAGAACAATTTACACTGTTAATGTCACTATTATAAAAATCAACAATTTTTAGGACTTTAATAAATCAATGAAGAATGAAATGAGCAGAGCCAGGAAAACAATTTATATGATAATAACACTGTAAAAACAAGTGACTTTGAAAGCTATAGGAACTATGATTAATATAATGACCATTCATGAATGGTCCAGAGGACTGATGATGAAACATATCATCTATTATAGAATAGAGATGGATTTTTTTGGGGGGCGGGGAGGGGGCAGTTAAGTGACTTTCCCAGGGTCACAAAGCTAGTAAGTATCTGAGAGTGGATTTGAACTCAGGTTGGCCAATGTTCTATCCACTGTGGACCAAGCTGCTTCTAGAGAGGGGATGGATTTAGGGTCTACAATGAAACATATACATATATATATATATACACATACCCATGTTCATGTAATGATATATACATATATACACACATACATGAATCAATAAAGCTTTTTAAAAATAGCCTGTAATTCTAAAGAGCAATCAATAAGTATTTATTCAGTGTGTGCCATGTATCTGTCTTTGTGATAGATACTGGAGATAGTAAGACAAATAATGAACAGCTCTTGCCCCAGAAACACTTACATTTTATCAGGGGACACAATATCTGTCATCTATCCTTCTATCTATCTATGTATCTATCTGTATGTATATATACACACATACAAACATACATACATATATACATATACAAACATATACACACTATGTGTGTATGAATTTTTTCCTTCAAAGAGGCCACATTTTAATGGTGGATACAATATGTAAATAACCGGCTACATATAAGAAGCAGGCCAAGTAGATGAAAAGTAATCTCAGAGGGAAGACTGTCCCATCTAGGGGTATGGGGAAGGCCTCCTGAAGAAGATTGTATTTGAACTCAGTTTTGAAGGAGGTTAGGGAAGCCAGGAAGCAGGCATGAGTAGGGAGAGCATTGTAGACACAGGAGACAGTGCAAAGGCATGGAGACAAGAGATGCAGTATGATATATAAGGAACAGCAAGAAGGATAGTGTAGCTGTACACTGTATAGAGTACATGGAGGGGAACAGCCCAGGTAGACTGATAAAGTGGGAAAGGACCAGGTTGTAAAGAGCCTTAAACGTGAAACAGAGGACATTATGTTCGAGCCTGGAGGTAATGGGGAACCATTAGAGTTTATACAGTAAGGAGGCAACGTGGTAGACCTATGCTTTAGGAGGATCACTTTGGCCATCTGGTCAGGGGATTGAATGGAGTCAGGAGAGAGTTGAAGCAGGGAGATTATATACATTATTATATGGATATTGCAATAGTCTAGGCAAGAGGTGGTAAGGACCTGAACTAGGGTAGCAGCTTTGTGGGGAGAAAGAAGGGGACATACAATAAGAAATACTTGAAGGTGGAAACTTAACAGATTTGCCAGATTCACAGATTGGATATTTGGGTTGTATCTGAGTAAAGAATGGAAGATGAATGAGAATTGGAGATTGTGAGACTGTATAGCTAGGATGATGATGGTGCCCTTAATAATAAGGAAATTAGGAAGGGGAAAGAATTTTAGGGAAAAGGTAATGCGTTTTGTTTTAGACATGTTGAGTCTGAGGTCATCCAGTCTAAGATGTCCAATAGCCAGAAGATAAATTAGGGCTAGATCGATCTATCTATCTATCTATCCATCTATCTATCTATCTATCTATCTATCTATCTATCTATCTGTCATTTATGTCTGGAATGCTCTCATCCTTCAACTTTACCTCCTGATTTCCTTCAAGTTCCAACTAAAACCCCATCTTCTACAGGACGTCTTTCTCAACCCTTCTTAATTCTAGGGCCTTTCCTATTTTAATTATTTCATATTAATCCTGTATATAATTTGTACCTATTTCGTGCTTGCTGTGACCCCCATTAGAAAATGAATTCCTTGAGGGCAGGGACAGCTTTTTATCTTTTTGTAATCCCTAGCACTTAGTACAGTGCCTAGTATATACTAAACACTTAAAAATTGTTTATTGACCCACTATCTCTCTAGATCTGGGAATCATCTACATACAGGTGATAAGCTGAACCCATGGGAACTGATGAGATGACCAAAGAGGGTATAAGAGAGGAAAAGAAGAGAAAAGGCCCAAAATAGAGCCTTGGGGGGTACCCAAGGTTAATGGTCATGACATAGATGAAAAACAGGCAAAGGAGAATGACAACGTCATAGAAACTAAGAGAGGAAACAAGAAAATGATTAATAGTGTCAAGTGCTGCAAATAGGGCACAAAGGAAGAGGGATGTTGGGAGAATCCTGCCTTAGTTACAGATTCCTGGTTGAAGGGTATTCTGGCCCTTTATACCAAAAGCATGAGTCTAGCCAGCCTTGAGCAACCTATTTGTTCTTCACTTGGCATGGTTCTGGTTTTTATTGAATAATTGAATAAAATGTCCACTGTGGTCTGCTCCAGAGAGTGTCTTGGGGCCACAGGAATGAGTAGAGATGTTCCTGGAACACAGAGGACTGTGGTGATAGCTCCAGTCCCCATATACCTTAGTACCCTCTCCCTGCCAATGCATTATTGGTACAAGGCAATGATTCAAAGAGATAAGTGACAAAGTTGGAGAAAATTCTCCTAGTTTCTGGAGGAAAAAAGTGATCTCTCATTTGTGAAATGAGTCTATTAACTGACATTCCTTCTAATGTTTTTAGACTTGTAGACATCATACAAGTGCATGGCTAATTGTATATGAAGACAGCATACATAGTCAGGCTTGAGTGTTCTAATCAAGTTAAACTTACCATCAGGTAACCTGATACATATTTAATGATTCTGTCTGTAAACAATGGAAAGAGCGCTGGTCTGAGAGTCTGGAGACCTGGTTTTAGTGTCAGTTCTGCACTTTGGCAGCTATGTGAACTTCTAGAAGTCACTTTGCTTCCCTGGGCCTCAGTTTCCTCATCTGTAAAATCTCGAGGATCCCCTCTAGCTATGAGAGTCTATAATATAGACTTTAATACTTCTAATGTGGCTAGTCCCTCCAACAGTACAGATTGCAATCTTATTCATGACTTCTCATCCCCTTTTCATGGGGGCAATTGGTTACTGGACCTCTAGATCTCTTGAAATTTTGTGGGTATCACTGACAAGTGGACTATCTGTCATTTTTCACTTATTGTTACATGACCAGCTTCCCTCCTTCAAGTTCTTTGTAAGGAATGATGATTGGGGGTAGTTCTCTGATCCATTTGATGAGCTTATTGTATGGCAAGCCCTTTGTCCATTCCTCTCCCAATATGGTATGGACAGATCTATTAGAATCTTGTTAAGACAAAAAACAGCTCCCAGGTAAGTTTCAGTGTTTAGGGGTGTCCTAATAAATTGGTTTGTTTCAAACTGTTTTTTGGCACCTCCTAAGTCAAGAGTTCCCAACCTGGGATACACATATGAACAGGGCTGAAAAAAACTTATCAAAGAGGCACAGGGGAGTATTTAATAAATAACTATATTATCTTATTGAAATATTTTATAAGTAATGATAATTGTGAAAAAAATGTGTGGATTTGAAGGAGAAAGATGAGTAGATGGATGTGGGGTAGAAAAGGGAAAGAGAATTATAATGCATCTGAAAAATATGAGACAGTTGAAAGAATGAATCTTACCAATCTAAACCAAATGAATGAGATTTTAATATAAAATTCTTTCCTTACTGAGCCAAAAATAATTATTGGTGAAAGTCCAAATAATTGTGCTCCCCAATCAGAACTTCCAAAATGATTTCCTATTGATGAAGTCACAAAATTTCTGGTGTACCTTTGGAGAAACATATTCCATTCTTAAAAAGCATGCACAGAAGGTTTTAATTCGATTTAAAAATCTAATTCCACTAAATTAAATTTAGTTCTTGAATCTCATCTCTGTGAATCAGAATTCTCAGTCTTATATTCAATCAAATCCCAAATAAAAAACAAACTGGAAGATGAAGATGTTCTAGATGAAGAAGTTTCTAGGTATCTCTTTAAAAACTATTCTGAGAACAAAACTATTGGTTGACAAGAAACAGAGTCAAGGTGTTATGGGAATCTAAAGATCTTCCCTGCCCCTAGGCCCTTTGCTGAAGTGGCTACGTGACTTTGAGGACCCTTGGATATTTGAGGGTATACTCTGTTCCCTAATAGGCTGAATGTGGTCACGTGGAGCCTG
>CM053587.1:224003509-224019226 GCA_028646515.1 Pseudochirops corinnae
TGGGTTTTTCACAGCCGGGGGGCTCAACAGCTGCCCAGAGTCTCTTCTGGCCAAATCACACAACTCTTCTCAAAGTGAGCCCCAAACCAAAACCTCACATCAGGGCGTATATATAGCGTTCTCCTGGCTTGGAGAATGTCACAGCCGTCTTGACCCACTGCCCAATCACAAAGCTACAAGGCACGGGCATTCCTGGAAAACAAGCCTGGCGCCACAGGCTCCACGTGACCACATTCAGCCTATTAGGGAACAGAGTATATTTTCAAATATCGAAGGTTCTCAGAATCATGTAGCCACTTTAGCAAAGGGCCTAGGGGCAGGGAAGATCTTCAGATTCTCAAAACAGTCACTCACTGATTTGGGATGGACATAAAATATCAGTGGGTAGTATCTCATGAAAAAGAGAAGAAATGAGGTTATCAGGGGAATTTTAGTTAAAGTGTCTTGAATTCCTATAATGAGATAAAAGTTAATTTGTCTGAGAAGCACCTGCAGGAAAGGAATACTAATAATGAGGGAAACAATGCTAAAGGGGGCGTTAGTTGGACTTTTCCTTCTTTCCCCTATCTAAAAATTCAGCCCCCTCTCCTTGCTTTTTATTTCTGCCTATAGAGCAAAAAGAGTGTCACTTGGCATTCCTTTTATCAAGCAATAAGCACATGGTTTTAGTTAGGATGTGGTCAGCTTCAGTCACAGTATCCAAGAACTCATTTTTGTATTCGCCTGTTAACAAACTCCTGCAGGATCATGAAAGAAGACTAAAGTTGGGACAAGGATTAAAAGCGCAGAAGAAAAGTGACTGTCTTGATTTATCCATATTATGACAAAGCATTTCTAGTTTATCAAAGATATCAAGGAGTAGCTGTGGGGAAAAGAGAAGGGAGGTGAGGGGGCATGAATCACTCCCTTTATTTGCCTCCGTTGTCTCTCCTCATTTTATTGTGGGTGGGAGTTCCCAGGCTGTCTAAAGCAACTTGGAGGGAGTCTCTGTTTCTCTCTCTTTGTCTGTCTCTCTCTATCTCTGCTCTTCCTCCTCTCTCTCTCTCTCTCTCTCTCTCTCTCTCTCTCTCTCTCTCACACACACACACACACACACACACACACACACACACACACACACACACACACATCTCCCTCTCTCTTTCTCTCTGTCTGTATCATGCCTCTCTCTCTCTCTTTCAATACAACTTTCCTGACTACTCTCAAGAGGAGGAATTAGTTAGCTTAATACTAGCTTGGCTCCTTCCCACCAAACACTGGTTACACAAAAGACCAACAGAAATAGTGAATAGTAAGTAAACCAATTTATCCAAACAAAACAGTAAGTAGAAGTTGAGGACTTTATACAGATTACAATAGAGCAATGAAGACACAAGAAGCCCTTCAGTTGGAAGTGAGATAAAACCCTCCGGCTCAACCAAAAAGAGAAGGAACTACATCAACAATGAGAAACTGCTCTCAGCTGTCCCTAGAGTTGAAAGCACTACAAATCAAGGGGTATGAGGGGGGTTATTTTTCCCACATGTATCTGGCTCTGAGGCCTCCTATTAGATACTCATCATTTAGGAGACCTGCCTCTCTCAACACGTATCTCCCCAAGTCCTTCTCCCAAGTGTCTTCCATCAAGTTCTCTTCCATAGGTATAAAGTGTAGTGTTCAGCATTTTTCCAAATAAGAGTCACATCTCCCTCTGTGTACACAGCATGCCACATGAGGATTTCCCTTTGGAAAAACTTCTCACCTCTCCTGGTAGGGATGTGTGTCTCACTCTTTCATTCCACCTTTCCCTACCTTATCCCTCCTAAACTCATCCTTCCACCACCAGCAAGACATCCCTTGTACCGGTCAATACTTTCTTAGGTCATATCTCCGCTCTGAATTCATTTTCTTCCTTCTCAAATTTCAATCTAAAGGCCATTTTTAACTCTACTCTCTTCTCAAACACTTTGTCCCCTTGTCTTACCAACACTCTTCTCTTGCCAAACCAGCCTTTCCATCATCATCCACTGCCTCTGCTCCCACTTATCTGCTGCTTAAATGCAACTGGAGGAAATCTAACAAACATAATTCCCAAGTACCTTACAAATTCAGGCTAGCCAACCTCCACTAGGCCTCACTATATAGTAAATATATCTGTATATGTATATGTATATACATATATATAATATATATGTGTGTGTATATGTGTGTGTGTGTGTGTGTATAAATAAATTTTTCCAACAAAAGCTATTCCAAACCTTCTTTCATGCCTCAGCCTCATTTGAGGCTCCAAGTACTTGGCATACTAATGAGGGACTATGTTTGTTCACTACAGCGTCCGCACCTCTTCCTTCCCACTTTCTCTCCGCTGAGGACATTGCCTTATGCTTACCTGAGAACATTGAGGCTCTCTGACACGAGCTCCTCCTTCTCCTGTTCTCCTCATCTCAAAACCTCTTGATATCATTCTCCTCTTTTCTCCCTGTCTCTGAAGAAGAGATAGCATTTCCCCTTGCCAAGGCCAACCCCTATACAGATGTATTTGATCCCATCTGCTCTCATCTACAGCTGATTACATCCTCAACCATCTCTCCTCTTGAGTATTCAATCCCTCTCTATTGATTCCTTCCCCACTAGTAGCCTTCAAACATATACAATTCTGCCCTATACTAAAATAAAAAAATAAAAATAAAAAATTCACTAGGTGCTGCCATCCCTTCAAGCTACCAGTCTATATTTCTCCTCTCTTCCTGAATCAAACTCTTTGAATAAACTGTTTACATTCACTGACTTCACTTCACCCTTCACTCACTTCTGTCCCTCATGTTGTTGCATTCTAGCTTCCAACCGCATCACTCAACTGTACACAGCTCTCTCAAAAGTTATTGAGTAGGGCAGCGGGGTGACGCAGTGAATAGAGCACCAGCCCTGGAATCAGGAGGACATCAGTTCAAATCTGGCCTCAGACACTTGGCACACTTACCAGCTGTGTGACCTTGGGCAAGTCACTTAACCTCAATTGCCCTGCCTTCTACCCTCCAAAAAAAAAACCGTTATTGAGGATCTCTTAATTGTCAAAACTGGTGGTCTCGTCTTAGTCCCCATCCTTCTCAACCTATTTTCTGCATTTGATATGCAGCACTTTCATGTCAAGGCTTCACCTCCATGATGTCATGGTCCTCTTCAAAAATGAAGGACAAACAAGAACAGCTACATTTGACATGGGGGAACATCCTCAACTCCTAGAAATTCTGTTCTTTCCAGGTTCTCATAACACTACTCTTTCCTGTTTCTCCTTCTATCTGTCTAGTGCCATTCCTATTCAATCTCCTTTTCTGACTCATCATCAATATCCCACTTCCTGTCTGTGAGTATTCTCCAAAGTTCCGTCCCAGCCCCTCTTCTGTGCTTTTTCTGCCTTCTCTTTCAGTAACTTCATCAGTTCCTATGGGTTTAACTATCATCTGCACACAGATGACTCTCAAATCCATACATCCAGCCCCAGTCTCTCCTCTTAGTTTCAGTAACATATCATTAATTGGCCATAGGACTTTTCAAACTGGATGTCCCAAAGACATCTCAAATTTAACATGTCCAAAATTGAAATTATCTTTCCCCCAAAACTTTCCCCTCTTCCAAAGTTTCCATCATTCTTCCAGTCACACAGGTGTGTTAACTTGGCCCTATCCTTAACTTCTCACTGTTTCTCATGCTGCATATCCAATCACTTACCAAATATTGCCAATTTTACCTTCACAGCATCTTTCACATTCAATTTCTTCTTTCTACCCACATAGCTACCACCTGAGCTGAGGTTCTCCTAACTTCTCACCTAGAGTACTGTAATAGCCTCCTAATAGGTCTTCCTGCCTCAAGACTTTCACTACTCCAGTTCACCCTAAAGACTGCAGCCAAAATCATTTTCTTCAAGCACACAGGTCTGTCCATGTGACTCCCCTACTCACTCCACTTCAACAACTTCCTGTTGCCTCTAGAATAAAATATAAATTCCTCTGTTTAACTTTGAAAAACCCTACCCAACCTATCTTTCCAGTCTCATAGGACATTACTCCCCCTCCCATAATCTGCAATCCACCCAAATTGACCTTCTCTCTGTTCCTCACTCATGACTGCCCTTATTCCTTTGCACTGGACATTCTATGTTCCTGGAAAGCATTTCCTACTTCTTCCTTGTAGAGTCAGTTCAAGCACTATCTTCTGCATAATATCTTCCTCAAACCCCTCAACTCCTAATGTTCTTTCTCCCAGACTCTTTTGATTTGACTGCTTTGCATGCATTTTCATTTATTCACTTCATATTTTTACTGTGTTTTTATATGTACTTACTGCACACACTTGGCCGTTAGTGTATAAGCTTCTTGGAAGCAGAAATTGTTTCATTCATTGTACTTCCATCCCCAGTGCAGTGCCAGGCACATAGTAAACACTTAATAAATACTTGTTGATTGATTGATTGATTTGCCCAAGGCCATACAGATGGCTGATTTCAGAACAGAACTACAACACAGGTGTTCTGATTCCTGGTCCAGCATGATTTCTACTATTCCATGTTTATAAAACACAAGATCTGCCTCTCTTCCAGAAATAGGGAACTTAAAAGTTAAGACCATTAAGGATTTCTATGGTAGACCAGCTCATGAGCCAGCTAACTCAGAAATCAGTCTCTAATGGTACCACCAGGAAACTTAGTATATTGTATGTCAACCTTACTGTTCAGGATCATTCCCCTAAACAATCCTAATTCCCCTTAATAGCCTTTTTGAATCTGTCACCTAGTTTACAGCAGAAAAGGTGCCAGATTTGAGCTCAAAGGACTAGGATTTAAATACTGGACTATACTGCATTCTACCTTTATGATGGTAGGCAAGTCTTGAAACCCCTCTGAGTTTCAGTTTTTTCATGGGTAAAATGAGATCATCAAACCAGATGCCATCAAAGCCCCTTCCAGCTCTGAATCTATGTTCCTAAGAATTTATCTAAACCAATTTTGAAGCAATATACATACAGTATACATACTTAGAGTTTACTGTGTTCCTTGATTTCACTAACCATGTGGAATTTATTTAATTTGTCATAAGTAGATAGGTTTAAAGTTTCTGGATGCTCAAATTGTGTTCATTCTCAACCAAATCAATCAGTCAATCAGCAAGTATATTATTAAGGTTCTGATATGTGCCAAATACTGCACTAGACATTAGGGTTACAAAGTCAAAAAAAGATCATAATCTCTGCCCTCAAGGAGGTTTATACCCCCTTGGAGGAAATAAATTTCAATCATAATCCGATATATGCTGCATGTATTAGTCATTTTTCCTATCCTCCCCATTCTTCTGATTATTTAAATTGCCCTTCTCTGGATCTTCTGGATCCACTCAATCTTTCTTGAAGTAGACAGAGCTATGTATGGTACACCAGATTCCAGATGTAAATATATCATGGGTGCCACAAAGGTTGAACCTATCAAACAATCAATAAGCATTTTAAATATTCAAATAAACATTTATTTTCTCTCCCTCCCACCTCATCTTACCACCAGAAAAAAAATTAAAAATCCTTGTAACAAATATGAAAAGACAAATAAAACAAATTTCACATTGCCCATGTCCAAAAACGTATGCATTATTCTGCATCTTGAATCCATCCACTCTCTGTCAGAAGGTGGGTAACACTATTCATCATTGGCTCTGGGATCATTGTTATTCATTGCATTGGTCAGAGTTCTTAGGCTTTTCAAGGTTGTTCATTTTTACAAGGCTTTTGCCACCACATAAATCATTCTCAAGTTCTATTCACTTTACAAAACATCATTTCATATGAGTCCTCCAGAGTTTCTCTGAAACCATTTCTTTTTATCATTTCTTATAGTATAATAGTATTCAGTGACATTCATATACCATAATTTGTTCAGCCAATCCCCAGTTGACGGACATCTCCTTAGTTTCTGGTTCTTTGACACCAAAAAAGGGTTGTCATAAATATTTATGTACATATGAGTCCTTTTCCTCTTTCTTTGATCTCCATGGGATATAGGATTAGTATATGGTATCTCTGGGTCAAAGGGTGTACAAAACTTAGCAACTTTTTAGGTGTAGTTCCAAATTGCTTTCCAGAATGGCTAGATTAATTCATATTTCCTCCAACAGTTCATCAATAGACCTGTATTCCCACAATCTCTCCAACATTTGTCAGGTTTTTTTCAACTTTGCCAGTTTGATACATGTGAGGTAAAACTTCTAAATTGCTATAATTATGATTTGGAGCATTTTTTTTTTCAGTTGACCATTGAAAACTTGGATTCATTCCCTTGACCACTTCCTATTCACATACCTTAACCATTTATGAATTGGAGAATGCTTATTATTCTTATAAATTTGAATTATTTCCTTATATATCTTAGAAATGAAACTTTTATCAGAGAAAATGACTCTAAATATTTTTTTTTTCTGCTGGTTAACTGTTTCCTTTCTAATCTTAGCTGCATTGCTTTTGTTTGTGCAAAACTTTTAATTTAATATAATTGAAATTTCCCATTTTATTTTCTATGACCCTCTCTGTCCCTTGTTTGGTCATGAATTCCTCCCCTATCCATAAGGTTGAAAGATAATTTCTTCTTATATTCTCTAATTTGTTTTTGATGTGAACTTTTTACACTTAAGTCATGGATCATCTGGAGCTTATCTTGGTATTTAGTATTAAATGTTGGTCTAAATCTAATTTCTGCCAGAATGCTTTTGAGTTTTCCCAATAGTTTTTGTCAAATAGTGAGTGTTTCTCCTAGAAGCTAGATCTTTTGGGTTTATTGAACACTATGCTAATGCATTTGTTTCTATGTATTTTGAACCCAGTCTATTCCACTGATCTATCTGTAGCTGTTTTAAAAAAAAACAAGCAACAAAAAAAAACAAGGACCAAATATTTCAGATGATTACTGCTTTGAACGATAATGTAAGATGTGGTACTGCTAGGACTCTTTCCAACTTTTTTCAGTATTGCCCTTGATGTTCTTGACCTTTTGTTCCTCCAGATGAATTTTGTTATAATTTTCTATCTCTATAAAGTAATCATTTGGTAGTTTGATTGGCATGGCTTGAAAAAGAAAATTTATTTAGGTAGTTTTTCCAGTGTGAAAAATATTGGCCCAACCCACTCATATGCAAATAATATTTCTCCAATTATTTAGGTCTGTCTCTGTTTCTGTGAAGTGTATTACAGTTATATTTACATAGTTTCTATGTAAACCTTGCTAGGCAAATTCTTAAATATTTTATATATCCTATAGTTATTTTAAATGGAATTTTTCTTTCTCTCTCTTACGGCTAGTTGTGTTGGTAACATACAGAAATACTGATGAATTACGTAGACTTAATTTGTATTCTTTAACTTATTCTGCAACTTTGCTAAAGTTATTGTTTCCACTTATTTTTATTTGATTTGCTAGGTTTCTCTAAGATAACTACCATATCATCTGCAAAAGCCAATAATTTTGTTTCCTCTTACCTATGTTTAGTCCCTTGATTTGTTTTTCTTATCTTATTGTTATAGCTAGCATTTCTATATCAAATAATAGTGGTGATAAAGGACATCCATACTTTGCTCTGATCCTTTTGGAAAAGCCTCTAGTTTATTTCCATGAAAATGATTCCCATGATATTCAAAATTTGAGCTGGCTCAAGGTTTTAATAGATACTACTCATCATATTAAGGAAAAACATATTTATTTCTATGTTTTCTTGTATCTAAACAGAAACGGGTGCCATATTTTTTCAAAAACTTTTTCTTTATTGGCGTATGTAACTATCATATTTTGTTGTTCTTTTTATTAATATGTTTCTAGTTTTAAAATTGAACTAACCTTAAATTCCTGGTAAAAAATTGAGCCTGATCATAGTATATAATTTCTGTAAAGTGTTGCTATAGTCTTTATGTTAACATTTTATTTAAAAATTTTGGTCAGTGTTTGTTAGGAATATTTTCTCCAGTTATCTTTTCTGTTTTGAATCACGCTAGTTTAAGTATCAAAATGATATTTGTGTCATACAAAGAAGTTGGTAGGATCCTTTCTTTTCCTTTTTTTCAGTCTTTTTATTATTGGAATTAATTGTTCTTTGGATTTTTGAAGGTATGAAAAAAGAAAGTCATTGACAGTGTCAAAGGCTGCAGAGAGGTCAAGAAAGATGAAGATTTAGAAATGGCTATTGGATTTGGCAATTAAGAGATCATTGGTAACTTTGGAGAGAACAATTTCACTTGAATTATGAGGCTACAAACAAAACTGAAGAGAATTAAAAAGAAAGCGAGAGGAAAGGAAGCAGAGGGTCAATTGTGGAAGACCTTTTCAAGCAAGGATGGAAAGGAAAGATATAGGATGACACCTAGCAGAAATAGATGGGTCAAGAGAGAATTTTTTGAAGATGAAGGAGACATACGTATATTGGTAGGCAACAGGAAAGAAACCAATAGACAAGGAGAAACTGAAGATAAGTGAAAGATGGAGATAATAGATGGCACAATTTGCTGGAAAAAATGAGATGGTATGTACATGAAGGGGGGTTTGTCCTGGCAAGGAAAAGGACCACCTCTCTGGGGTGGAGACAGATGAATAAGGCATCTTATTTACGTGAGATGAGGAGGTGGGAAGAAGAAGGAGCTCTCTGTGAATACCCTCAATATTTTTAATGAAATATGAGGCAAATTTTTTAACTAATAGGAGAGGGGGGTGGAACAACAGGAGTTTTGAGGAGAGATGGAAAAGTTTTGAAAAAGTGCCTTGGTGAATAGGAGATTGCATTGATTAGGTAGGTATTAAAAAGGATTTTTTTTTTTTGCCCAAGTCTAGTGTTTTTCATCAACAACCACTTTTAAAGTTGCTACTACTAATCTATCTACTATGGTAGATCTGTTGATAAGAAGACAAAAGTGAAATAGTCCCTACGCTCAAGTTTACAATCCAGGGGGAGAGGCAAGGTGCACATATATAAGTGTATCCAAAAAGGAAACAAGGTAATTTGGAAGGAGGGGAAGCACTAGTAGTCAGAAGAAGTATGAAGTTTTCATGCAGAACAACATGGTACTTAAGCTGATCCTTGAAGAAAAGAAAATGGAGGTGTAAGAAGGGCAGGGGAGGAGAGAGTGTGTTCTAGACATGGGTGAGTGTTGCAAAGGTCTAATGTGGGTTAAGGGAGTGCTGTGTATGAAGAACAAGAAGTATTCCAGTGTAGTTGAACCATTTGTGCAAGAAGAGAAGTAGTAGTAGTGGTAAGAAGCGGAGGCAGAGAAAGAGGTAGAATAGCTAACATTGATGTAGTACATTCATATCAGCAAAGCACTTCACAAATATTTCATTTGATCCTCACAACAATCCTATGGGGTGGTTACTGTTATTATTCCCAATTTTCAGTTGAGGAAATAGAGGTACAAAGAGGTTGAGTGATTTTCCAGTGGTCACATAGCTAGTGTCTAAGACAGTATTCAAACTATTCTAAGCCCAACATTCTATCTCCTTGTATAATTCTATAGTTTAGAACCCAATCAAACCTTTTAAACAATCTTTAGAAAGCTTATTGAAAGTCCTCCTTATCCAAATGCTTATATCCTACCTCAAATAATAAAAATCAATTAGCAAAGCTGTTTTTTTCCTTATAGAAATCTTATAAGAAAATGAAAATATTACTCCAATGGGTTATATTTAAGCATTCACCAGAGGCAATGTGGCATAGTGGCTGGACAGCTGTCCTTTAAGCCTGAGTTTAAATCTTTTGAGTCTATATACTTTGACTTTAACATGTACTAGCTAAGTGACCATGAGAAAGTGACTTAATCTCAGGGTCTCCCAAGAAACTCTAAGACTAAAAGTTACAGAAGAGTTGTATTGGTGAAAGGATTATGCTAGAAATGATAAAATGACAGAGCTAGACCAACAAAAAAGAAATATTCAGTGATACAATAATGTAATAAATTTGGAAGCAACTTGTTGTTTATGATTCTCAGGGTTCCTCTGTAACCTGTCATATGGAATGAAGGCCCAATGGCAGTTCTCTGACATAGCCCTGACAGCTAACATCTTATCACAAAGACCAGTGTGAAAAAAAATAAATAGTATTCATATTATCCCAAATTTTTCAGCAACAGAAACCAAGAGAAAGAGAGACTGATTTGCCCAATTAGTTGACATAACAGTGAAGAGCTAGGAAGAGAACCAAGGACTCTGGAAAGTTACCTGGAAAGGAATATCACATAATAAACTCATGCTCAGATCACAGCTGTCATGGCAAAATTGAATCACTAAACAGTACTAGACCTACCAACCAGATAATTGAAACTATCAGACTGAACAACTTTATGGAATATAGCCATTTGAGTTTGTAGGTTTTGACTTTTCCCTCCAAAGTTCAATGAATCAGAGTAATAAGGGAAGGAAAGAATTATTCCATAAATTCCCAGGAGTCTTCTGTTAAATAAAAGGTATTGAGAATTCATCAGTCTATTCATTCTGTAAACACCTACCTCCTGTAGTTCCTAATGCTCATTAAATCATAGAAGATTCTTTCTCTTGGACATCTAGCAAGGGAGAGAAGGCATTTTTCTCCTCTATCTCTCCTCTTCCAGTGGCAGTGGCAGCTACCAGCACATGGCAAGAAAAACCTGTGTTTGTCAAACATGTGGCTCTAGACACCTTCTTCTGCTTTTTCTTTCTTTCCCTGAGCACAAGTGAAAAACCAGCAACCCTGAGAAAAGGATAGTTCTATCCTTGGGAGACAGGAGCCAGATGTTTCCAATCTTTGGTCTAGGGTTTCTGAATTCAAGTTCTGGGCATCAGTCAATAAGGAGTAAGGCTTCTCAAAGGAAAAGATAGGCAATTACAGTCTCATCCTGAAATATGAAGGACTAAAGAGCCAGGCTCGGTCAGATCCAGATCTTCTGAGTTGTTTGGAAAGTACAGATCTAAGGCATTCTATCTGTGCTTCAGTTGCTGCCTTTTCTTAGACTTGGAAGGTCCATCTCAGGATCTCTGGACTTGGACCACCTACAGGTATATTCAACTCACATGTGCTTTCTTAATCCACTCGGCTTCCAAATTTCTGCCCCAGAAGTGAGTTATCCTGATTGATGAGTGAATCAGCACTAACTCATCTCGCCTACTATATCTACCTGGCCTTAGATGAGACCACAGTTTTCACATACAATCAACCTTCTGCCTTGGCTACCTTCTTTGCTATCTACCCCACCATTGCCACATATAACACACACACACACACACACACACACACACACACACACACACACACTTTTGCTTTGGAAACTTTAATTAAATCAATATCACCATTACTGCTGAAAATTCTGTACAACATCACTGTGACTGTACCCTTTCTCAACAACTACTACTGCATATGTATTGTATCAGTCTATTAAAATGTAAACTCCCTGAGGACAGGTTCTATCTCACTCTTGTATTTGTATCCCCAGCTCTTAGGTCAGTGCTGGGTATATATTAAGTATCTTACATGCTTTTCAATCATTCTTTCAAGTTTTGAGGTAGAAATTATGTTAGTGGTCATCTAACCCAACCTCCTCTTTTTACAGATGATTCCCAGAGAAACAAAGTACCTTGTCAATTATCCCAAAGATAATTCAAGGCAGAAATAGGATAAAACTCCAGGAATCTGCAATACTGTGTTGTTGCTGTTGTTGAATTAATTCCCTTTTATATTTCAAAGCAAAATACTGTAAAGTAAATTAGAGATATCAACATTCAGAGAAAGAACTAGAAAGAATAGTTTGAATGCAGATTGAAGCAAACTACTTCTCTCTTTCTTTTTCTTGTTTGGTTTTGTTTCCTCTTTCCCATTGTTCATTCCATAGGTTGTAATCCATCTTTATAACCTGACTAATGTCTAATGTGAAAGTATTTGCAGATCCTGATTGCATGCCTCCATGAGGGGGGGGGGGGAGGGAGGAGAGGCGTGAGGCGGGCCTAAGGAGAGGGAGGGGAAGAAAATTGAAACTCAAGGGATTGTGGAACTGAATCTTATAAAACCAAAAGTAAACAAACAAATTAATAAAGACAAAAAATTTTTTAAGATACTGGTTTTTTAAGATGACAAAAGAGAAAATCCCTTTGAATGCAATACAATGACTAGCAGTCCCTCATGCCTAGAATTCACTCTGTCCTCACATGGCTTCATAGAATCCCCAGCTCCCTTCAGAGAATACCTCAGATGCTGAAGTCTCATGAGGCCCTCCCTGATTCCCACAAGTAATTAGCATCCTCTCCCTCTTGTAATTACTTAGTATTCTTTTACATATAGTTTGTATTTGCTAACTCATGGACCTATTTTAAACTCTCTGGATAAGGTAAATTCCTTGAGGGCAGTTGCTGTCCCATTTTTTTTTTTCTTTGTACCTTTGGAACAATACTTTACCCATCCTAGAATAGATAAATGTGTTGAACTGAAAAGTCGTCAAGAAAGACCAAAGGTCACACTTAGGTCATTATGATTGGATGGTTCACCAATAACATGTTCTGATTGGTCAACAATGTCTATAAGTGGACACCTACTCTGTAAAAGCAGAGAAATGTGGCAGAAGCAAGAGGAGCCAGAAAAGACAAGGGGGGAGGGGAAGAATGAAGGGGCAAAAAGAAAAAGCAGTGGGCAAGAAAAGCTAACACTGAAACTGCCCATAGCAACATTAGAAACAGTTAAAAAAAAAAAAAAAAAAGGAAGCAGGATACCCTTTGAGAGCAGAGCAGAGAGTCAATTTTAAAGAGACAGAAATTAGAACAATGGGAGTTTTGGGGGTGGCAAATCTGTACCTAAGGAGCCCCCAAAGGGAGCACTATGTCAGTCTGTATCTGTATTTGGTAAGGCAAATAGAACACTGTGTTTTTATGAGGAAGTAAGTTGGCTATAGCATGCCATAGTCTACAAATATTAAGTTTCAGGTCACTCAAAGGGAAATGAAAAGGCACGTGGTGAACATGAGTAGGCAGCAATATGTTACCAACCAAAAATGTCACAAGGCAAGTGGCATAAAAGATGTCATTAGAGAGAAGTGTGACAGGAAATGAAGGTGGGTAATAATGTGGCAAGAGTGAGGAGAAACCAATGAATGGCCCTTGTGCTCCATAAATATCCATAAGATGTAAAGAAAATTAGTAATCAGTCCTAAGCATGTTGGGTGGACCTTCAGAGAAGGATTTACAGAATGATATAGGCAAGAGTTACAAAGGATGACAGGGAAGGTAGGTCACAACCTACATTATTGGAGGATACGCCCACAGGTGACATCAGTGATATATCCTTAAGAAAGCAAGTCCATAGACATTGTGCTTCGAATCCCCTCTATCTGTACCCAAATCAATAACTACTTCGACAGCATAGTTGAATACATATTTATAATGAGGAACCCCATGTATCAATAAAAAGCTAAATGTTTTGTTTTTTTTTTAAGAGACAGGGAAATAGATAGTACTGTAATGGAGGGGGAGAATCCTTTGAAATGATGGAAATTCAAAAGGTTGTGAGCTTCAATTATTGAGAAAATCACCCATTTAAACCATCTTACTCCTCTGTCTGTATTAACCAATGTATTAGTGCAGTTCCTAAAGACTGAACTCTCCAAAGGATGAACTGAAAATTCACTATATTATTTGTGGGGATGAATACTTTGATACTTCTGTATAAAGATGGAACCAAGATTTTGTCAATATAGGTACTCCCTCCACTGGCACAGATTCCAACCTATAAACACCACCTCATCTGGCGGCATTCCTACCCATTTCTTCCCATAGAGGCTCCTATAGAGGATCTACCCAGCACATTAGAGAGTCTCCCCTCAGTCTTCAAATACTTCCAAGCACCAGTTGAACATTCCGGCTGTCCAGTGGTCTTCTCTCACTCTTTCTCTTGGTTATTGTACTACTTCCTTTTCCAGTTCTACTTATCATTGATAATTTCTTGTGCACAAGGAGATGAAGAAAGGAGAAAACACCACCTACCAAGTTGCATTAATTCTGTGCATCAAAAAGAATTTTAGATCACTTTGAAGAAAGTCTATATTGTAACTGTACTTTAACAGAAACATTTACTGTAAAAATAATTTTTAAAAACTTAAAAGCAACTTTCTGACTCTGCAATTCCCTTTCAAGATTCCATTCCTAACTCTCTACCATATTCTCTATGGTATATAATTTTTTTTTCCTGAGGATCTAGTTACTTCCATTCAAAAGCTATTTATTAAGAACCTACTATGCACCAGATACTCAACTAAGCCTTTGCCTATAACTGATTAATGTCATTACAATGACAATCTCCTGATGATGAGTTGATGAACTTTCAAAGTTAAAAACCTGGGTGCCTTCCTATCTATTCAAGGCAACCTCTTCCAAAAGCTAGTGAGAACTGAAACCAGGACCAGATGGGTTCCATAAATTCCAAGTAGCAAAACATTTTGGAGAATTGTGCATTGTGAGGGCTGATTTTTGTCCATTTTCATTATGACAATGAAACACCTAACTCTCACCTCTCCCCCACTCCACCCCATTAAGGTGAATTCATTTTCATCATGATTCTTCTAGCCTCTTTGTCACTCAGATTACTTTCAGTTCCCCTTTCTGCTGTCTCCACTTGATGTTAGGATGGGCCAAGAATTCTGCCCTCTTTTGTGTAGCTATCAGGAAGTACTGAGTCACCAATCCCTTGCAGAATCCATCTCAAAATGTTCCCACACCTGCCATCCAGATTGGTTCCAAGGAATGAGGTAGGGCAGAGAAGGGGAACCTTTAGGAGGGTAGAATGTTAGTGTCCAAAATTACTAAAAGATGAAAGAAAACTAAGACCTAGAAATGAGGTGGGGACAGAATCAGCCAGGAAGGGGGATTGTATATAACTTGAGAGGTTAATATTTGAACTAGAAATCATAATGGGAACCTTGGGAAAAATAAGTCAAGAATATAAAAACATACAGGGTGTCCCAAAAGTCTTGGCTTAAAGCTGAACTAAGACTTTTGGGACACCCTGTATAAACCAATTGAGGTATTTAGGGGCAAAGGGGGAAATGGATGCAGTATGTCAACACGACTGGAGACATAGTAGACTCTCATTGCTCTAAGCTTCTGAACTAATTCAAGATTTAAATAACTAGGGGTTGGGGGGAAGAGCAAGGACGTAATTATGTGACATAATCTATCCCTTTGCTGCTTTACAACTATATAAAACATTTGGATTTAGCCTGCAAGCCCCTGGAGGATTGAGGAGTATATGTTTTATGTCTTAGGAATCTTCTAAGTGCTAGATGTGTTTTCCCTGCCTTAGATGGAAAGGGCAACTCACCAAACTATTTCACTCTAAGGACAAAGGATGCTCCTAGGTACTATAAAGAACATATCGGCAAAACAATCATGGGGAGATGGTAATGGAAGGACCAGATTGACAGCTCATTCTGACTGAGAACAAATTGAGGGAGAAGGCAGGAAAAAGGAGGGGAGAGAAGTGGGAGAATAATGGCTCATTATACTTCTATGAAATCAAAGAATTTTATGGAATTTAAAAGTATTCATCTTGGAAGAAATAATACCAACAAGCTGGCTTAAAATCTGAACCCGAACTGATGCTAAGTGAGAAGAGCAGAACCAGGCAAAACCTGTACACAATCACAGACACATCGTACATATGATGACCAACCTTGATAAACTGGACTATCCTCAACAATGCACAGCTA
>CM053587.1:224019726-224051476 GCA_028646515.1 Pseudochirops corinnae
CTAAGTCCGACACTTCCTCTCAGCTGTCCTGAGTAAAAACACTCACAAGCTCAGCCCTTGATGCTGACTGGGCTTGGAGAACTGATCCCAGCTGTATAGACCCTGCACTGCCATTAACACTTCCTTTCCAGGCCCTTGCTGTAAAGTCAAGGATAGTGAGATAAAGCTGAGCAAACTGGGATTTCCACAGAGGTGGATATAGTTTGCAGGAAAAACCACTGGTACAAAAGGAAACAAGGATTTATTAGATACTTCCCATGAATCAGGCACTCTGATAAGTGCTTGACATGATCTCATTTGATCCTCACAACAATCCTCCAAGATAAGTGCTATTATGATTCCCATTTTACAGCTGAGGAAACTGAGGCAAACAGAGGTGAAGTGACCTGCTCAGGATCACACAGCTTGTAAATGTCTGAGGCCAGATTTGAACTCAGGTCTTTCTGACTCCAGGCCCAGAATTCTATCTACTAAGTCATCTATTTAGGTGAAAATGACTTGCTGAAAGTCTCATAGTTGGCAAGTAGCAGAGACAGTAGCTGAAGACCTTCCCTCCAGGTCCAGCACCCTTTCTACTAGATAACTTTGTCTCTTTTTGGTCTCCACAGGTTCCACTGCTTGTCTCTTTCTCTGTTGTGGAAAAGCATCCAAGGTATAGATCACCCCATAGTGCTTGGGGTTAAAGACCTCTGGGGCCCGTCTGACACTGAGAGGTGGCATAACATGAAGCCAGTGGAATTTTTTTTCAACCTTTTCAAAGAGCTACTTTTAAAAATCTACCTTTGTAGATAACCTTCAGGTTATCTGTAAAAAGTCCTAGCTCTCATCAAGTTTCCTTTTTCACTTCCTACAGGAGACCTATCCTGTCCTCCCTAGTTTTGTTAGACTTCCCTCCTCAAATTATGTTATATTTATTTTTCCATATATCCTCTGTATATATTATATTTACTCAACTAATATATGTCCCCTAGCATAGGAGTTCTTAACTTGGGGTCTACTTCTAAGGGCTGTTAGGATAGATTCTAATGGAGTTGTCAATTTGGAGGGCAGAAAAAAATTTATTTTTATTTTAATATAATTAATTTTCTTTGTAATCTATCATATTTTATTTGCATTTAAAAACATCCTTCTGAAGAGTATTCCACCGATCTCACCAGACTTCCAAAGTGGGCCACGACACACAGAGAAAGGTTAAGAACCCTGTTTTAGTAGAATCTAAGCTCCTGAAGGACAGGGGCTGGACTATTTCATTTTTGTGTGTATGTGTTCATTACATTCCTTGTACCTAGTGAAGTGCCTTGCACTAAGTAAGTGTTAAATATTTGCTCTTTGAATTGAATTTAGTTGAAAAACAGCCACTTTTGTTGTAAGGTGCTGGTGCTGGTGAATTGGTATCACTGCCCTCTGTTCCATTAGTATTCGTGTCTCTCATCTCTCGGTGATTCTGGAACATGAGGGGGCCTGTATACTCATCTGGTGACCAGCAGCCCAGTTGGATATTGGTTTTGGGTAATAAGACAAAATGTGTGACTTTGCCTCAGATTTAGTGCAATTCTGTGAGCTTGCTGGTGGACAGTTTTATTCTCAAAGATCCTCTACTTTAACAAATTGTTCCGTAAAGTTTGGATTCAGTCAAAGAGCTACACTTGAGGACCTAAAAGGCAACATATGGCTTCGAGGCCTCAGGTACCTGATCCCTGCAGTATTTAGTCCAACCCATCCATGTGCAAAATTAAGGACTTTACACCAAAGGGCAAAGTAGCTATGACTCAATGTCATGAAATTAAGATCTTTGCGCTCCTCAAGGACCAGCTTGGGGACTAACTCTTTCTTGAAGTCTTCTGGGCCACCCCTGGTCATCAGGGTTGTCTCTAGTCTCAATTTTCTTTCTTCATTCATTTGTATAGTCCTATTTCCCACCCCACTGCACCCCACTCCATGTAAGCTCCTGGAGGGCAAGGACTGAGTGCCTTTTGCTGTACTTGGTTGGTAGTTAGTAAATATTTATTGAATAAAATTTAATGGGTTGCTTTTGGGTTCTCCTTACATGTATCGATTTGAATCCTGTCATTTTACTTCTCCCCTAGCTTCTTATGCCTCACTTTACCCACAGGAAAAAGGGAAGTTGTGACAATTAAGGAAGAAAAAGCTATAAAATTTGGAAACTCAATTAGGATGGTAAGTATAGGTATTATCATTATCTTGTGACTTGGAATGAGACACAGCCCCCGACTCAGTTTCCTCCTCTTTAAAATGGCACGTTGGATTAGATGACCTCTAGTGCTGAGATTTTGTGAGTCTATTATAAAATTATTATTTTTTCAGTGAGCACTGATAGCTGGTACTCAAATATTTTTAGTGAGAAGGGAATTGGCATTACTAAAGCACCTGCTATCATCTCGTTTGATACTCACAACTACCCTGGGAAGTAGATGCCATGATTATTCCCTTCTTACAGCAGAGGAAATTGGGGCAAACAGGTCAAGTGGATTACCCAGGATCACAAAGCTAGCAAGTGTCTGAGGGCAGATTTGGACTCTTCCTGACTCCAGACCCATTGCTCTATCCACCAGGCCACCATCATTTCCCTGATGTCATGGTCCTCTTCGAGAACAGAGGACACACACACACACACACACACACACACACACACACACACACAATGTAGCTGCCTCTATGAAAGAACACATGGAATGAATGAAGTGTTATCTTTAGCATTCACAGGGAGCTAAGAATTTTGTCTGAGGTGGTTTACTTCATCTGGAAATCATGCAGTGGGTGAGCTTTTCTTTGTCAAATGCTTATCAAAAGAAATGCCATTGCCTTTTGTCTTTAATTGCTGAATCTTTTCAAAATGGCTCCTTAGTACAATCCTGCAGCCTCAGCTCCTGGATAGGAGACCCTTGGACCATCTGGGAGTAAATATATGTGCTGCAAGCTGACAGGCTGTGTAATGGAGTGGATAGAAAGCTGGCCTTGGAAGGCCTGGTGCTGGGAGTGGGAGGGGGGGCCCAGAGTGTGTCAAATTCTTTGACACATATTGGCTATATGACCATGGGCTATCACTTCACCCCTTGGGTTCTCCAGGCTACTCTCTAAGACTATGAATCAATCTGAGTTGCTAATGTGCATGAATAGGAGGAGTTTCCACACAGGGAGTTCCTTGCATGAATGAAATCACAGGCCTTTCTATATGTATGTACTCATACAAAGCATGAAACAGAGAAGATTGTCTATCTAAGAGAATGTAAGAGAAGGGGAAGGCCAATGAAAGGCTCATCCTTAGACTCAGTCTTTGCAGGGTTGGGAAACCTGTGACCTCAAGGTCACACGTGGACCTCTGGGTCCTCAAGTGCAGCCCTTTGACTGAATCCAAACTTCACAGAACAAATCCCTTTAGCAAAACTTGGACTCAGTCAAAAGACCATACCCACATGTGGCCTCAAGGTCACAGGCTCCCCACCCCTGGGTGAAGGCTGCATTTTTCTTCCGTCCTTATTTCCTTTCTTTTTCTTTCTTCCTTCCTTCCTTCCTGTCTGGTTTCCTTTCTTCCCCCCACCCTCCTCCTCTTTCTTTCTCTTTCTCCCCTCCCTCTCTCTGTCTCTCCCCTGCATTTGTATTCCCAGCACTTACCACAGTCCCTGGCACACAGTAGGCTCTTAATAAATGTTTATTGACTGATTAGTTGACCAAAGAGGGTCAGCCTGCTTCTAGATTTTTGTGATCACATAGAACGAAGCAGCCCAGCTCTTGCAGAGCACATTGTACATGTTTCTAAGGACTGGTTTCCCATCAGCCAGTCCCTGATGCTGCCCTCATACAGAAATATATAATGCAAAGAAGTTTTTACTTAATTATTATAAAGACAAATACGTGTAAAAAGGCATTTAACAAGGTTTCAAAGATGTTACATAATCATGAGCCCTTGCTCAGTCAATAAAAACACAAATGAAAATTCTTTGAGAAATCCTTAATTACTTCATAGAAACAAAGTGTTTGACATTCGGTGGGTTTATGTCCTGCTGAGGCCACCTGTCCTTGTACTTAGAAGTCAACTAAGCCAATCTCATCATGTGACAGATGAGGAGAAAGCCTCAGAGCAGTCAAGTAATGTGCATAAGATCACATAGCTTAGGAACAAGGTCATGACCCATGTTTCCTGACTCCTGATCCACAGCTTTTCTATGATGAAACTGTTAGCTCTAAATCACACTATCTTTATTATATTCAGAGAACATCCCTTAAGGAGCTCCTATTGTCCCAGATTTGAACATAGTGTTCCTTCTCAGTCACCTCACTGGAACATGATTCTCAGGTGAGCCATCAGGTAGATAATCAAGAGAAACCTTCATAGGTTAGGAGGAGAGAGAGAGAGAGAAGGAGAGAGAGAGACAGAACAAAGAGAGAGAAAGAAGAGAGACAGAACAGAGAGAGAGGGAGGGAGGCGCAGAGAGGGGGGAAGAGAGAGAGTGAGGGGAGGGAGGGAGAGAGAGAGAGACAGACAGACAGAGAGAAGAGGAGAGGAGAGAACAGAGAGAGAGTCAGAACAAAGAGAGAAAGAAGAGAGAACAGAGAGAGGGAGGGAGGAGCAGAGAGGGGAGAAGAGGGGGAGGGTGAGAGAGAGAGAGAGAAGAAAAGGCAGAAAGGAAGAAAGGAAATGAGACAGGAAGAAAGAAAGAAAAAGGAAGGAAATAAGGAAGGAAGAAAAATGCAGCCTTCATATTCAAGGAACTTAACAATGTAGTGGGAGAAGATATGAAAAGGGAGCTGGAAAAGGAAGAGGAGAAGGTATCTCCATCCAGGGGTGGGGAACCTGTGACCTTGAGGCCACATATGGGTATGGTCTTTTGACTGAGTCCAAGTTTTACTGAAGAGATTTATTCTGTGAAATTTGGATTCAGTCAAAGGGCTGCACTTGAGGACATAGAAGGCCACATGTAGCCTTGAGGTCACAGATTTCCCACCTCTGACAAAGGTTGAGTCTAAGGATGAGCCTTTCATTGGCCTTCCCCTTCTCTTACATCCTCTTGGATAGACAATCTTTTTCTATTTCATACTTTGTATGAGTACATACATACAGAGAGGCCTGTGATTTCATTCATGCAAGGAACTCCCTGTGTGGAAACTCCTCCTATTCATGTACATTAGCAACTCAGATTGATTCATAGTTTTAGAGAGCAGCCTGGAGAACCAACCCAAGGGGTGAAGTGATAGCCCATGGTCATAAAGCCAATATGTGTCAAAGGATTTGACACACTCTGGGCCCCCCCTCCCACTCCCAGCACCAGGCCTTCCAAGGCCAGCTTTCTATCCACTCCATTACATAGCCTGTCAGCTTGCAGCACATATATTTACTACCAGATGGTTCTACAATCCAGCCTGAGATTATTTTGTTCATGAAATAATAGTGCAAAAAAAAAAAAGTAGATGGAAATTTGAAAAATGAACAGACATACAGATTTTGGTTAGCGTGAAGAGGGAAGGAAGGCAGATCTTCCAAAGCTATAGACAGTGTCCAGTCTTGCCCTCCAAGGTGCCTGTGGAGTTTCTGTTAATGACAGCTTTGTGAACGCATCTGAGGGAGGATCTCTGGCTCCAAAGAGGAAAGGGGGTGGAGATGAGGGTGTCTCTGGTGCCACAACAACTGGGCTATTGTCCTTGTTGTCCCCACCCTCACTCCACCCCTTCCTTCTTTGCTGGATTCTAGACCTTACCTAGTTAACATGATAAGGTGATGCAAGTACTTGCTTTTTCTTTTATTTTTTAAGGAAGTTTGTTTTTTTTATTTCTTCATTGCAAAAAGGCAACCATCTCCTGGGCAGCTACTGCCTGCAGGCCTATGAATGGACTCGAACCAGCAGCCTATGGGCTTCTACTATTTCAAAAGAAACACCAGAACAAAGCATAAGATAGGAAATGAACCCTGGGGGAGTCCAAGTCATCCCTGGGGAGAAGTGGGTATGAGAGAGGGATTCTTCAGACCATGACCTCATTTGTCCTCTTTATCAATTCATAGCCCATTAAACTTCATACTACAACTTAGCTAGTCAGAACTATAGAGCATGGGTTAATGCTCCTCTCCCCCTTGGCCCTACTTTATTTTGCTGGGGAGCAGGTTTTTTAGTTTTCATTTTTAGCTTTCTTTTTTGAGCACTTCACTGAGCCCTCTCTCACCTTTCTGACACAGGAAAGGATGCCAGGGCAGCTGTAATGATGTGATTTATATTGCTCTTCAGTTAAGCAGCAAGGAAATTCAGAGTAGGAGGAAAATCCAGAGTGATGCTTGTCCGCAGACCTACCAAGTGTCACTAATTAAGGCAGGAAGTTCTCCCTCCGGAATCATAGGCAGCTGACTCTGACAAGTATTTCCTTCTCACAGCAAAGGACTATGGGATATCATGCACCAGAACATGGAAATTTCATTCAGAATTCTCCCCCTGACTTGCTTCCTGAATTCAGGTTGCTGTATGCCTGAAAGCCCTCCACTGGAAAGAAGATTGAGTCCTGGAAGGCCTTACCTTGCTCTCTAGATCTAGCTGTGTGAATGCTTTGGCCTTTAGAAGTACTAGTCAAACTAGTTAAGTTCAGTGTCACTGGGGTGGCCGGGTGAGTTTAGTGAATGGGTCTGTCATTAACTAGATGTGTGATTCTTGGCAAGTCAGCTTACCTTTTGGGACTGTATTTTCTACATCTGTATAATGGGATGAGAGGACCTTTTTCTTGAGGAGCCATTTTTCTTTTGAGAACCCATCACCTGAGGGTTCTTGAGCAGGTAGATGGCAAAGCAGATAGAATGCTAGGGCTGGAATCAGGAAGACACATCTTCCTGCATTCAGATCTGGCCTCAGACACTTACTAGCTGTGTGACCCTGGGCAAGTCACTTAACTCTGCCTGATTTTGTAAAATGAGTTGGAGAAGGAAATGGCAAACCATTCCAGTATCTCTACCAAGAAAACCCCAAAGAGGGTCACCAAGAGTTAGATACAACTGAAATGGCTGAACAACAATGATTAACAATCCCTAAAGGTTGGAGAGAGTAGAGCAGATGGAATTCCTGACAGTCTATGGGAATGACAAAATCCATGAGTGGAGTTCTGAAGAAAGGAGAAGGAATATCAGTACAGACCATGTTCCCCACTGCCACCTCTCTCCCCCATTATAGAAAACCATAAAGAAGCCAGAATTCAGATCTGAAGTGTTTTGTTTTTCTTTAAGTTTTTAAAGATATGGTCGTATTTTGTTTTTACATCGTCCAACATTTTCCGCTATATTCCTCTGCCCAGCACCTCCTGGAGAGCCATTCCTTAGAATTTAAAAAGAAGTGGAAAGAAAAGTTTAGTAAAGCAAAGAAAGAGCATTTGAAAAGAGTGTGATGCTCTATGTAGTATTCCACTCTGAAGGTTTTCTACCTCAACAGAGACAAGAGGAATCTTATTTTCTAGACTTTAAGAAAGTGGAAAAGAACCCAGATGCACAAAAAATAATCATAGCTCTTCTTTGTGGTGTCAGAGAACTGGAAACACAAAGGGTGTCCATTAATTGAGGAATGACAGGACAAATTTTAGTACGTGAATATAATGGGATACTATTGTGGTGTAAGAAATGCTGAAGGGGGCAGTTTCAGAGAAACCTGGAAAAACTTGAGCTAATATGGAGTGAAGTGAGCAGAACCATGAGTACAGATTATACAATTAGAACAACATTGTGGAAAACAAATACACCTGAAAGATTAAGAACTCTGATGAGTGCCATGGTTCCAGAGGACTCACAGTGAAACATGTTGCCTACCTGAAGACAGAGAAGTGTTTGAACTCAGGCAGCTAGGTGGCAAAGTATGTAGAATGCTGGACCTGGGGTCAGGAAGACTTGAGTTCAAATCCAACCTGAGATACCCTTCTTATATGACCCTGGGCAAGTCACTTAACCTCTGACTGCTTCAGTTTCCTCATTTGTAAAAAGAGGATAATAATAATAGAACTTGCCTACCAAGGTTGTTGTATCAGATGGTAGAGGGAGTACTAATACAAAGAAAATCATGAATTTGCTTAATGTCAGGGATATGATCAGTGAGAATGCCTGACTCATACAGTGAGTTTCCCATTTGATTAGATGATATTACAGAGAATCTTCTGCATTTTCCATGGGGTGAAATAAAGACAATCCCATATTTGATTTGTACTGGCTACTTTGAGTGTTTGTATGGGATCAAGGAACCCTTTTCCCCCATATTTGAAGAACCATTGACACAAACTTTGCCCCAACTTTATTTTGTAGATTTCCTGGAGTAGCTCCAGACAGGAGCAATGAGTCAAAAAAGGGAAAATGATGACTTGAGGCTACCTCCCATGATCGAACCCTATCATTAGAAGCCTAGAGGGGAGTCCCTGGCCACCCATTCCAGGCAGTCAATAAACATTTACTAATAAAAATTAATTAAACAATAAACACTTATTAAGTTCCTACTATGTGCTGGGCACTGTGTTAAGTGCTAAGAAAGGCAAAAGACATTCACTGCCCTCAAGTTCCTCAGAAACTAATGGAGAGAAAATATACAACTAGGAGCAAATAGCTTTACACAGGATAAATTGAAAATAATCAACAAAGGAGAGACATTAGAATTAAGGGAGATTGTTAAAAGTAGAATTTTAGCTGGGACTTGAAGGAAGCCAGAGAATCAAGGAGGCAGAGGATTCAAGCCATTGGAAACGCAGAGTTGGGAGATGGAGTTGTCAGTGCTAGGAACAGCAAGGAGGTCAATGTCATTGGATTGAAGAGTTTATGGTGAGGAAGAAGGTATGAGAAGACTGGAAAGGTTGGAGGGAGCCAGGTTATGAAGGGCTTGAAAGAGATGAAGAACAATTGAAGTTTTTTCTCTCCCTGTCTCTCTTTCTCTCTCATTTCCTCTCTCTCTGTCTCTGTATTTCTGTCTCTCTTCCCTCCTTCTCTCTCTCTCTGCCTGTTTCTCTCCCCCTTTTCTCTCTCTCTCTCTCTCTCTCTCTCTCTCTCTCTCTCCCTTCTCTCTCTCTCTCTCCCTCCCCCCCCTTCTCTCTGTCTCTGTTTTTCTCTCTTTTTTTTTTTTCTCTCTAACATGGTCAGACTTGTACTTTAGGAAGATCACTTTGATAGTTGGGTATATAGTAAGGAGATACTTGAGACAGGGAGGCCAAGTAACCAGCTATTGCAATAATTTAATCAATAGGGCTTGGCAATGGACTGGATATGGGGAGAGGGGGTTGGTGAGAGAGATTGATGAGTCCAGGATGATACCAAGGTTTTGAGCCTGGATGGTTCAGGAAAGATGGGGGTACCCTCAGTAGAAGTTCAACAAAGAAGAGGATTTTGAGGGAGAAAATAATGACTGCAGTTTTGGACATGTTGAGTTTAAAGCATCTGAGAGATGTCCAGTTTGAGATATTCAATAGGCAGTTGGAGATTAGAAACTGGAGGTAGGGCTGGATAGGCAAATTTGAAAATCAGCACCCCAGAGATGATATTTAAACTGTGGGAGTTAATGAGATTACCAAGTGGCATAATATAGAGGGATAAGAGAAGAGAGCCCAGGAGAGAGACCTGGTGGTCATCCATGATTAGTGGGCACTGCTTTGAGAAAGATCCAGTAAAGAAAACTGAGAAGGAGCAGTCAGATAAATAGGAGGAAAACCTGGAATGAGGAGCGTCACAAAAACCTAGGAAAAGAGAGTGTCAGGGAGAAGAAGGTGACCAACAGTGTCAAAGGCTGCCAAGAGGTTGAGAAGGATGAGGACTAAGAAAAGGCCATTCAATTTAGCACTTAAGAGATCACTGGTAACTTTGGAGAATGAAGAGTTGGAAGCTAAATTGCAAATAGCTAAGAAGAGAGTGGGAGGAAAGAAAGTAGAAGTATTGATTGTAGAGACTGTAGATTGCCTCCTCAAGGAATTTATCCATAAAAAGGAGAGATATAGGATTATAGCCATTGGGAATGGATGGATCAAGTAAGGGGTTTTGAAGATGGTAGAAACAAGAGTGTGTTTGTAGGCAGGAGAGCAGAGAGTAGAAAGTAGACAGAGAGAGATTGAAGATAAGACATGAGAGAGTGGGGATTAGAGGGGGGACTTCTTCAGGATATGGGATGGAATAGAATCACTTGTGTGAGCCTTGATAAAGAGAAGGACCACTTCTTCATGTGAGACAGGGATGAAGGAGGAGATAGTGGTGGAAGGCATCTGAGTGATATGACATAAGGAGGAGGAGACAAGAGAGAACCCTCAGTGCCTGATCTCAGTATTTTCAGTGAAACACGAGACGAGGTTCTCAACTGAGAAAGTGGTGGAGGGGAAACTAGGAAGTTCAAGGAAGAATGAAAAGTTTTAGCAAAGCCACTGTGGTGAGTGGAATACTAAATCAATTAGGAAATAATAAAATAATTGCCTTGCTGTAGTGAGGGCCCAGTTGAGATGATGTAAAATAAGTTTATATTGGATCTGGTTGGAATGATTCTGTGATTTTCCTTTAGTAGTACATGAGTAGGAACCATGGCAGAGTATGGAAGGAGTATTCCAAGGCTGAGATTTGTCAGAGTAAAAATCAAGAAAAGACTAAGGGGGAAAGGGACTTGAGAGGACAGTGTAGAGTTTAATTAGTTCACCAAGGTGTCAAGATAGGGAAGGGAGGAGAGTGTATAACCATCTCAGGGATGATGGCCTGGAAAAGAACTGTGAAGATGAAGAATAGGGTTTGGAGTAGAAATACAGTGGGAGAAGTGAAATGGCAATGGATTGTGATGAGATAAGGGCATTTCAGAGTTCATGAACATGGAAGTGATGCATTTGTGGGTGATGGCAAGATCAAAAGTCTGACTTTCTCTGTGCATAGTTGGGATAGAGTGGAAGAGTAGGCCATGTGAAATGAGTATATATGTTGAAGTCCCCTAAAATAAGGGTAGGAGCTGGAGAGGAAAGACTGTGAGCCAAGTGCTGAACTCATTGAGGAAAGAAGGGGAGTGTTCTAGAGGCTAGTGGCAAAAACTAGCCTTATTAGGTGGTAGATATAGATTAAGTTACCTCAGAGGAGGAGAGGTTACTGAGTGATGGTGATGGCCAGTGAATTTGAAAATGGCAAGGGGGAGCAAGGAGTATACCAATTCCTTCATCCCAACCAATGAGGGGATAAGGAGGAGGGAGAATGAGTGAAAGTGCAACCAGGGCTGGGAAAGGTATCTAGGGAGGCTGTTATCTGGAGGGAGCCTGGGCTCTGTGAAAGCCAGCAGATGGAAGGCATGGGAAAGGAAAAGATTTAAGATAAAAGCAAATTTATTACCTACAGAGCAGATATTCCTGAAAGGTAGTTAAAGGGGTGGATGGCTTTGTAATATGAAATTTAGGAGGTAAGGTTTAGGATTATGAGAGTAAGAAAGTGTGTAGTGGGGGACAGAAGTCTATGTAGTTTTACTATAACAAATTTATACAACAAGGATTCAGTGGCTTAGCTCCTGGAGACTTGACCCTCCTCATCTCCATATGAAAACACATCTGTTCATCAAGGAAGAGTATGCAGACTTGCCTGACCTTCAGATACCCACCAAATCAGAAGGCCCCTGACTCTATGGGGGTGAGACTTTTTATGACCTTAGGTGACCAGGAAGCTGTAGCAAGGGAGGTAAGGGCCAATCATGTGCTGGGGACAGCCTCATTACCTTTTAAGGAAAATGAATTCCTGTTTTGGGGAAAGCATTGGTCCTATGGGAGCAGTAAATAGGCCTCTGAGACGACCCAGAATCCTTCCCAGAATTTGGTCTTATGTGGAATTGGTAAAATCCTGGGGGCTGACCCTAGGTAGTTATTTTCTCTTTTTGACTCATTGCCTACACTAAAGATTCTCCAGGAAATTTCCAAAATAAAGCTCTAATATAGCTTATGTCTAGGTTTTTTCCCAAAGGTGAGAAAAGGGGATTCCCAGATCCCTTACAAACATAGAAGGTATTATATACAAATTTATCATTTGGACAGCATTTTATTAATCCCACAGAAAATATGAATGACCCCAGAAGTTATAGAAGCCTATAAATAGATACAGAAACAGGAAAAGCACTCAAATATTTCTCCCCCCCACTCCCCAAATTGCTGTTAAGGAAACACCCTGACATTCCAGGAAGATCTCTTCTTACAGTCATTCACAATGAAAGAATCATGGTGCTAATCTTGTGGTTTAGGCTCCCCAAGAAGATAAAATCTACTTTGGGGACCACTGCACAAGCAATCTCTTTCTCATTGGTCCTGCATTTTCCAAATAATTCTCTGACTTTGTTCTCTAAGTAAAATGCCTCTCAGGGATTACATAGGTGATCTTCTTCCTTCTACATGGAATCAGCTTTATCAGGAAACTATCTTCTATTTCTAGAACATCAGCTTCCCAAACTCTTGAACTTGGGAATTTGATCTAGGCATTATCCATGAAGGAATACCCAAGACTGAGACTCCCATCTCAGGATGAGTGAGCAGGTACAAATCTTCTTAGGGCCTGTGTTTCTTCAGGGGATCTTCAATGCCTTAGCTGCTGTTAACCCTAGGGCTAGGAAAGTCCACCCTCATGAACTTTCCTCAAAACTGTGAGTGGGAAGATGGGTTCCTACTCCAAAGCAGTCATTATTGGTGGCTTTATTACCCCAGGACCAGGCCTCTGGTCCTGTTTTTTGAACAGAGAAATTGGAAGAGAGAGAGAGAGAGAGACAGAGAGACAGAGACAGAGAGAGACAGAGACACAGACACAGACATAGATACAGAGACCAGAGACAGAGACAGATACATAGACAAGCAAAGACAGACAGAAAAACAGAGGTAGAGACACAGACACTGGGACAGAGACCCAGAGAGATGGAGACAGAGACAGACAGGCACCATTATGTCTAACTTGTTATCCCATTCCTCATCTACCACCTTGAGAAAAAAAAGCTGGCTATGCTTTCCTTAAAGTCTCCAGAAGTGATCTTTCCTTTATCTCTATCCAGAATCCAAAGGAATCTTGTTCTGTGAATTTGTCACTTGGGCTGTCATCGCTGTTAGTATTCTTATCGAGGTGAGGTGTTGGCAATGAAAAATTGTCTCTTCACTTAGTGTAAAAATGTTAAGCTCGAATTCCTGGAGCTCTTGGAGTTGGAAGACCTAGAAAGATTAAGAGCTCTGTATTATTGCAGTGGTGATAAGTAATGGTCAACGAGATTGAGTCAGCAGATCTTGCCTGGCTACCATGTCTTAGGACAATAGAATGGTCCTCACAGTTGGCTTGTTGCAGCAAAGCTGTAATAGACTTAATTAATGACTTAATTATAACTCCTTACTGTCTCCCTGGAATAGCTCTTGCCTACATGCAAGTTTGTGGTTGGAGGGATGGGGAGACACTGAGGAAGGAGACAATTTGGAGGCATATGCTGACACCATGCAATGAATCTAGTTTCTGAGGAAATCTACTAGATCTTGGGCCTCTGATATTTTTTGCCCCTTTCAACATCCCACAAAATTAGGAGAGTCTCCTTTCGATTATTTCCAAGTCTCTATTCTCCTTCTGCCCTTCTAATCAATGCTATTGTTGCTGATTTTTTTGTTGTTGTTGTTGGCCCAGACACGTGATATTATTAATATGGGGACCTCCCAGTGAGGACATTCCCACCTCCAGTGGAGATAGGCAACTGTCCTGTAACTTATGATCTTATAGAATTGCCTGGGATTCCTAAATTTCATAATATCAGTCAATCTTTCAATTTTATTTCTGCAGTTCATCCCTATATAAACTCTAGAACCTGTTCCATTCCTTTTAGTCTCTTCCTTCTTCCTTAATCAATCCTCTGTTCCTTCTTTATCCAGCTTCTCCTGGCTTGGAGATAGGTCATGGGAGCTACTCTGACTACCTCCTCCCACCCTGCTACGTATAATTCCTCCAAAGAAACATTGTCTAACCTGAATATAGATATTCATTCAAACAAGCACGTGTAGCCCAATGTAATCACATTTAAACCAGGGAGAGCATGAGATCTGGTTAACCGAGTCCAGAGATTGAAAAGCATGGACACCTGTTGAGTTAATATAGTCACTGTTAGCTGTGATGCCTTTTCTTGGTCCAGCAGCAGTGTTTTTCTCTTGTGCATTCTTCAATGTCTTACTGTGCTGTGAAATAAATGTTATTTCCATGTCTGGTGTCATGCTAATCACCATTCTGATTCCATACTACTTTATTAGCTTCTTCACAATTGCCACAAGTCATGTGATGGTGATATTCTGTGCTCAATCCTACCTCTAGAAGAACTATCATGGGCAATGTGGTATAGTGAATAGAACATGGAAGTGTCTTGGGGACAGAGGACTTCGGTTCTATCATTTGCAATCTAAGTCATCTTGGACAAACATCTCATTCTTTGAGGCTCTGTTATTTCATCTGTAAGAATCACCAGGACAATAAAACAACAATTAAAAAAAAAATCACTTATTAAGTACCTACTGTGTATTGCACAGGAAGAGATAGTACTTGAGTTACATTTTGAACAGAGCAGGGTCAAGGAGTGAGTACCTTCCAGACATGGGCTGGACCTCCTTTACAAAGGCACCAAACTTGTAGGGGCCTTAAAGTGGAGTCAGGAAGATTTGTTAGGAAGCAATTGATAGGATATTATTCATTTAATTTAGGTGGATGATGATGAGGGACTGTGCTAGGATGGTAGCAATGGAAATAGAAGGGAGCGGATAGATTAAGTGGATATACAGAGATAAAACCAACAAGATCTGGTAATAAGTTCAAAAAGAAGAGTAAGGGAGAGGGAAGAGGCAAGGGAGGTCCTAATGTTGGGAATAAGGGAGACTGGGTGAATAATGGTGTCATGGACAAAGATATAAAGAAGTCAAAAGGAAGAATAGGTTGTGGGGTGGATAATGAGCTTAGTTTTGGACAAGTTGAAATGTCAAATAAGAACATGTATAAAGTGCTATGTCAATATAAACTGTGGTGGTGGTGGTGATGAAGATATAGAGTATGACCATCCTTATGATGCTCAGGATCTATTAATCAATGAACAAACACTGATATGTGTTTGGTAATCTGCTAGATTCAGGGGACACAAATATAAAAATGAGATAGTCTTAGCTCTCAAAGAGCTTGCATTCTAATTAGGGGGAAGAAGGGCTGATAGAATATGTTCACGGATAAGTTCACTGGCTCTGAGTCACAACTGGGGTTGTGGATAGGGGAGGTTTAGAGGGATGAGAAAACAAGCAATGGTCATAAAATAACAGTTTTCTCTTTATTGAAAATAGTAAGGAGGGAAAAAAACCTATTACTAAAAAAATTAATCTCATAATTTTGAGATACTTAATGACAATTCTGTAAATTTTTCTGGGTTTCTTATTCAACCACATCCCATTTGACACTGTGGACTCTGCTACATGGCTGGTGTAGTGATATGTACAGAATTTACCATGTTGTTTACCATGTTTAGTCATGTCTGGCTCTCCATGACCCCATTTGGGTCATGGTTTCTTGGCAAAGATACTGGAGTGCTTTGCCATTTTCTTCCATAGCACATTTAACAGATGGGAAAACTGATCAAACAGGATTAAGTGACTTGCCCAGAGTCACATAACTAGTAAGTATCTGAGACTGGATTTGAACTCTAGTCTTCTGACTCCAGGCCCAGCTCTCTATCCATTGTACCACCTTGCCACCTACCTGCCAAACTTCCCCTGGGGTTTTTAAAATAAGCCTATCTAAATGATCCTAAATTTGTATGATTGTACTTTCTTAAACTTCAGCTTGTGTGTTTTATTTAAGACCTAGAAAGAGCATATAATACTTCCTGGATGCTATGTTGTTCTTACAAGACAATGCTTTGTTGAGTTCAGTATAAATGAATCAAAAACACATAGAAAAAATATGTGTATGTATATATATATATGTATATGTATATATATGTGTGTGTATGTACACATATACATACATATATATGTATATATATATATATATATATATATTTTTTTTTTTTTTTTTTTTTTTACAAATACAATTCTGCAGATAGGTTTAAAGTATCAAGAAAATGGTGGTGGTGGTGTGCATTTTGAGTTTTATCAGGGTAATAGTTGGTGATGCTTAGTGAGTTCCAGAATGGATCCTGGTAAATCTATTCCTGAAAGAAAAACTCAAATGAGATTGAATTTCAGCTCAGAACTGATAGCTCCTAGGAGTGGAAGAGGCCACACTTCTATGGATGCTTGGAACCTCTCTGATAATGTATACTCTCCATTTTTGGAATTTGGAAATTGTTCAATGACTATTCTCAGGTTTAGAATGAGAGCTATAGGAGACTTGGAAGAGTTACCTCTCATTTTACAGATAAGAAAACTAAGGCCTAAAGAAGTGAAATTACTTGTATAATGTCACATAAACAGTAAGGAGCAAAGCTAGATTCAAACTCAGGTCCTCTGATTTAAAATCCAAAGTTCTTTCACCTCTAGCACATTGCTTACCTATTGTTAGGTATCTTCACCTTTCTTTGTTCAGGACCCCTGGGCCAGAAGCAGAAAAGGAGATTTAGGAGTTACTAGAGATCAGTGGTATCTTATTAATTCAATAATTCAACATAACAAACATTTATTAAATGCCTACTATGTGCCTAGGGTTTTTTCTTTTCCAGCTTGAAGAACTGTAAAGATAGAGACTGATTTATAACTCCCCTTGCTATTTATTCAACATAAAATTATCAGTTTGTTTGCAAATCAAAGTTATCTTTGACCCACGGTCTGTGAACCAAGAAGCCTAGTTGATGGCAGATCAGTGGCCTTTGTTCCATAAGAGCTCTGGGAGTTCTTCAGCAGTGCCAACCTCTAAATGAAATAAATTGTAGAAATTAAAAAATTGAAATAAAATTGTAGAGCTGGAAGGAAGCCCAAGAGGTCATCTAGTCACAAGGTCATGAGCTAGAAGGGACTTTGGAGTTCATCTAGATTAGAACAACGATCTCCTTTTATAGATGAGGAACTGAGGCCTGCAAAAGCAGTGGGACTTTCCTAAGTCACTAGTTAGTTGAGGAGCTGAGACTCTGTCTCCTGACTCCTAGTCCCATGTTTTTTTTCCTTTATCACATGCTATTTGCCCTTAGTCCTGAATGTTTTTCAGAGCCCCAGTGGTGAATGTTTCAGCCAAACCACACAGAAATGAACAAGAAGCCAATTTTGAAGGATCAGAGAAAGTTTTGGAGGACTTTTGATATCTTTAACAACACTTGCTTCAGTTGATCTGATTGGAACCAATTCAAATGAACTGTAAGATCTAAAAGTTGAATGCCTTAAAAGAAGTTTTGTTAATGCCTTTTGTTCTTGACACCACAGTAATTTCCTGCTCTTTCCCCATCCTCCCAAGGGATGCTGGGACTGCATCTGACAACTTATGCAGCAGCATTTTGGAGCATCCATTCCTGAAAACTAGGGAGGGGCAAGGGTGTGTGTGGGAGTATCCTCACTTGTGTTCTAGAACTAAGATTGGTCATTGCATTTAAAATGAGTTCAGCTGGCTTTTAAAGCTTGGCTTCATTTACATTTTGTACTCATTGGTAGTAGTATCCTCTTGGTTCTGTTTACTAATAGACTTTCTGATAAGTAATTGACTGAACTGAAGGGCTAGGGCTTTGTCTAAACTGGCTTTGAGCAGTTTCTAAGGATAATAATAATGATGGCAATAACAGTAATAACTAGTATTTATGTAGCACTTTGAAATTTGCCAAGTTCATTATGTATATTATCACATTTAATCTTCCTAACAAGCCTATGAGGTAGGTACTATTATCATCCCATTTTTCTGATAAGGAAACTGAGGCTGAACTAGAAGAAGTAATTTGCCTAGAGTCTTAGAGCTGAGTAAGTGTGTACTTGATTCCAAGTCCAGGACTCTACTTCTTGCAAAGTAGCTCAAAATAACCAAATATGGTGATCCACCAATGCAGGATTGGGCACGACCGGGAGGCAAGAAATAATGGGAAACTGGGAGAAGAGGTGGGCAAGAAGGTGGAAAAGAGAGTGAAAAATGGTGTGACGAGGAAAAAAAAGTAAAGGCAGGGATAATCCAAATCCTCATGGCTTAGGTCACAGGGCAATGGATCCCAATTCCTGTGCTATTGGTGCTCCAGGATCCACTCTTGCTGAGAAGATGTAGCAGTGGGAGTTCACTGGATGCTTGGGCCCTTAGACAGAAGTGAACAGGGAATAATAAGAACAGTTCACATTTCTATCATGTTTTATAGTTTATGGTTTACCGAGTGCTTTCCTTACAATAATCCCTTTTTATAATAACCCATTTTATAGATGCCAGATAGCAAGTTTCCTAATTTCCGGTAGACTTCTTACCTCATCATTTTGCATCTCATTTCTCCTAATGTTTTTGGTCTAGTAGAAGAAGACTGTGGCACTATTTGATCTCTTTTCTCCTTCATTTCAGTCTGATTGAGGCCTAGCAAAGCACCAGGACCTGAAAACTCCCTCAACTCCTCATCTTACCCACTGCTTTCCCCTTTCCTACACCTGACCCTTTTAGAACAAGAACATGGCCCTAGGGGGTGGCTAGGTGGCACAGTGAGTGAAATGACAGCCCTGGAGTCAGGAGGACCCGAGTTCAAATGTGGCCTCAGACACTTGACACACTTACTAGCCATGTGACTTTGGGCAAGTCACTTAACCCCCAATTGCCCTCCAAAAAGCAAAAAAAAAAAAAAAAAAGAACATGGCCCTAGTCCTTCAACTATACTGCATTCAAGGAGTACCTGAAGGCCTTTCTGTGGATTTTGTGGTTTTGATTATCATCAGGATCTTCTCCTGTCCTTCCCTTGCACTCTAGTACTTACTGTCACTATGTATAGATTGATCAGTCAATCAACAAACATTTATTTAGAGTGCTACATTTTATGCCCGCTCTGGATAGGAATACAGAGTAAGACAACAACTTCTCTCAAGGAGTTTATATGTTACTAGGAAGATAGGAGAGTTCATGTGGATAATTAAATGCAGAACATGTATGTATATATATATATGTATATATATATATACACACACACACATACACGTGTATATATGAAAAAATACATAAATTTTCATGTATGCAAATATATGCAAAATCAATAATAGCTAGTGTTATACAACGTGTATGCTAAGCTCTTTACAATGAAAAATAATAGTCATCATAATGAGAACTAACATTTATATAGCATCTTCTATATATACCAGGCACTGTGCTAAGTACTTTACAAATATCTCATTTGATCCTCACAACAACCCTGGGCAGTAAGTGCTGTTATTATTTCCATTTGATAGAGGAAGAAACTGATGTAGTTAAGTGACTTGCCCAGGGTCACACAGCTAATACATGCCAGAGGACAAGTTTGAACTAGTTCTCTTGATTCTAGGTCTGCAGCTCTACCTACCTTACTACCCAGCTGCCTCAAATAAATCTACAGTGGTAGAGTAAGTGGGGGAGGGGAACTAACCCCTTGGGAAAGTGGGGAGTTAGGAATACTGAGAGAGATGGAAGTGAAGGGGAAGAATATTCCAGGTAAAGGGAGAGTGCACGTGTATGAAGGCACACAGCTAGTCTTTGGAATGTCATTTATGGGAACAGCAAATAGGCCATTTAGGCTGGCGTGCAGAGTGGGCAATTCTGTGACTCTGTGTAATGTGTAATCAGCCTGGCAAGACAGACTATAGCTAGACTTTGAAGGGCTTTGGAGGAGTTTGTCTTTTTTATCCCAACAGCAGCAGGGAACTAGTGAAGTTTCTTGAGAGGAGTGATATGGTTAGACCAGGGCTTTATCAGTTTGGCACCTGTGCAGAGGACAGATCAGACAGAGGAGAGACAAGCTCCTAGAGAGCTTTTACCTTTCTTTGTAACCTCAGCGCTTAGTCCAGTCCCTGGCACATAGTAGGACCTTGATAAACTCTCGCTGACTGTTAACTGACTTGAGGTTGGAGAACCATTGATGAGGCTGTTGCTATAGAACAGGGGAGAGGCCATGAGGACCTGGAAGAGGGTGGTGGCTGTGGGAGTGGAGAGAAGGGGACAGCTGTGAGAGATGTTGAGGAGGTAGAATCAACAAACCTTGGCAGTTGTTTGGACATGGCGGGGTATACATATTTTAGATAAAGTTAGAAGGTTAGCTCCAGAAAAAAGCAAGACCTGAAGGCAAAAACCTATCTGGTTTCCTGGAACCAGGGAAGTCTGGTTACTTTGCTGGCCAACACTTAAAAAATGTGATTTGAGAGTGATATGATGGTGGCTTTGGTTCAGGGGTTTCCAATTCATTCTGTAGGTTTTAGCTACAGAACTAAAACATTAAGAGAAAAACTCTCTAGCGCTATAGCTCCTGAAATGAAACTTTAAAAATGCTTCCTCATAACCCGTATGAACTGAAACTAACAAGCCCTGCGCAGACATCAGGGTCACACACTTTATCTTTGGACCCCTTAATTTTCCCTTCCTCTCTTATAAGGAGTCTGGCTCCACTCTCTGTCTTGATGTTGCAACTCTGTCAGAGCCCCCTCACAGGCCTGATGGGAAAGTCACAACAGAAATGACAATGAGGGAGAATTGAAAACAGCCACTCACCCAGTTGTCCAGGAAAAATAATGCTAGATGCCTAGAAGTTTTATTTTGCCAGCTGTGTATGACCTTCCCCTGCCCCACCCCCTAGCTGGGGAGACATTTTTAGTTCTTGTTTGCATTGAAAATTTGAACACAATTTTGTGCAGGAAGTGCAGAAAGATGGCATGTTCCTTTAGTCCTTTGCATCTGACTGATGAGTGTAAGAGCTACTGTTTTAGTGGCCTACCTAAATTCCTAGAGAGCAGGAACTTCTACTTAGTGGCCTACCTTGGAGAGGACAGCTAGGGTAGGGAAGGAAGTGAGGAGCCTTACTGAAATATTCAGCATGAATAATAATTTTTAAAAACCATAGAGATGACCTGGGAGTCAGAAAGACAGGGTCTAAAGCCTCAATCTTGACACATACTGGCAAGGCATTTACTTTTCAGTGCCCCATACAACTCTCTAAGACAGCAGTTCTCAACCTGTGGGTCATGACCCCTTCGGGGGTTGAATGACCCTTTCACAGGGGTCACGGGGGTTGCCTAAGACCATCGGAAAACATGTATTTCTGATGGTCTTAGGAACGGAAACACGTCCCCTCCTCTATCTGTCTCCAGGTGGGTCCACTCACATGCAGATATGCCCATATAGAGTATTAAAGGGTTGTGGCATTAGGGAGGTTGAGAACCACTGATCTCAGACTACTAGAAGGTTCAGATCAGTCACTAATCTGTATGGGTAGAGGGAATTTCCTCTATCAATTAGATCATAGTTTTGGTACACACACAAAAGAATTCTGTTCTGGCTGTTCTGGGACAGTTGATAGGAGAACTTGGAAAAAGGCAGGTTATTTTCACAATGAATGGAAGGTAAAAATAATTTGTAAACTTAAGCTTTTTTTGAGGGGGGGTGAGGGAGTGAGCAACCAATAAAGTTTACTGAGTAGCCCCTGTGAGATAAGTTGTGTGCTAGGCTCAAACTTATACACTCCATCTGAAGCTGATTGATTTACAGTTCTGCCCGGCAACCTTCATCTTCGTTGCTCAGCAACCCATTCCATCCTTTTGCTCTTTAAATAAAGAGGCTATGACCTAATACTGTCTCTGTTGTGATCCTCTCCCAGCGCTTCAAATCCTCTCGTTCATCTGTTACTTCTTAGCTAGCCCTGCTAATTACATGACCTGACTCTACCTACTCCTTAGACCTCTCCTCCTGGCTGACCCTGTTTGCCATCCAATTACTATGTTCCTATTCATGACACTGTTTTTTCTCCCTTAGTAACCTTTCTCTGTATCTTCCCTTTTGGATTAACTCCCTAATAAAAACGTTATCTGTGCCCTAGCTTGTGGTTCTACTCATCCCTTTGATCTCCCCCTTTCAGCTTTCCTAAATGCTTTGTTATGTGGAGGATATATCTGCAGGAAGATAATAAAGGAGGCTGCAAGTGTGTAAGTTCCTCCTGTAGCTCTGCCACTAGCTTGCTATATGATCCTGACAAAGCCATTTAACTTCCCTGTGTCTATTTCCTTCCTCCTTTATTTTATTATTTTGAGGCTGGGTCTCCCAATTTTACTCAGGCTGGAAGTGAAGCGGCCCACCATTCACAGGCCAATCCCACTGCTAAATGGCCTAGGATCTTTGACCTTATCCATTTCTAGGTCACCTGGTTTGCCCCTCCATTGGTAGCCTGGTGACTTGGATTTCCACTCCTAGGGACTTGCCATATTGGTATAGGATTTAGTGAAGACGCTTAGCTTTGTGTCTAAGGCAGCTTTAGAACTCTCAAACTCAAGAGAACTTCCAGTCTCTGCCTCCCCCAGGGATCACATATACCCCTGTACTTCCTTACCACCATACCACCAAATACCACTATATTCCTATTTTTTCTTCTTTACAAAAAAAAGTGAGCAAAACCTGGTGACAATGTGGAGTTAATGAATAGAAACCTGGAAGTTATCAAAGATCTGGGTTCAAGTCTGGCTTCTGACACTTCTTAGCTGTGAGACCTTGAGTCCCAGATAACTCTCTAAGTCTATAAATTGTAAAACGGTTGCTAATTGGCATAGATAGAAGGAGTTTTCTCACTAAGGAATTCCTTAGACCCATGAAACCACAGGCTTGGACCCTGTCTCCCACCATACAGAAAAATAAAAAGGGATGGCATAATGACAAGTTATAGAGAAACAGATGAGCCAGTAAATATATTACACACACAGCAGATGGCTGAGATCTATTGGGAAAGGGATTTGCTTAGTTCGCTTTGTTCATCTGGGTGATGTGTCATTAAAAAAAAAGACCACTATGAGATTTCTTCTTCTTGATCTGCATCATTGTTATCCAAAAGTATTGATTGAGTTACCTGTTTGTGATGCCATAACAGATGTTATGTAAGGAGATTAAGCCGCTCTGATCACTGAAGGGAGACTGACAACACCATCAGAAGTTAACCATTTGGTATAACAATAATGATGATTAATAATGGTAGCTAACATATAGTACTTTAAAGGTTTCGGGGTCTGAGGGTTTTTTTTTTGTTGTTCGACTCTGTGATGTCATTAGTCACGGTGAACTCTAGGTGAGAGGACTCCCTTCACTAATGCATATCAGAAATTCTTCTGTAACGCAGTTCTAGATTGTTGTCTAGGGCACTGTTTATTTCAATTATTTGGTCATGTATACCCAGTATATGTAAGAGACTCTATTTGAATCCAGATCTTCCTGATCCCATTATGCTCAGACTCTTTTTGAAAAACACTTTATAATACATTATCTCATTGGATAATTAAAGCAACCCTATGGGGGTGGGTACTATAGGTATTATTATCTCCATTTTACAGATGAGGAAACTGAGTCATAGTGACCCCTTCTAACTTGTCCAAATGTCTGAGGCTAGATTTGAACTCAATCTTCTTTAAACAGAGAGGCAGCCAAAAGAGCACTGTATGTAGAATTAGAGGTTGTTATGAAGTTGTTTCAGTTGTGTTTAACTCTCTGTGACCTCATTTGGGGTTCTCTTGGCAAAGATACTGGAGTGATTTGCCATTTCTAGCTCATTTACAGATGAGGAAACTGAGGCAAACTGGGTTAAATGACTTGCCCAGGATCACTCAGCTAGTAAGTGTCTGAAGCCAAATCTGAACTCAGGAAGATGAGTCTTCCTGATTCCATTATATCCACTGACAACTTAGCTACCCAGAATCAGGGGTCTTTTGCTTACATCTTTCTCTGTCATTTATTCCATGAAATCATTAACCTCTCTGGCTTCAGTTTCTTTACCAGTAAAACAAGAGGGATGGGGTTTGGGCTCAGTGTCCTCTAAGGCACTGTCCAGCTCTATCTCTGATTTCATCCATAGCTTTAAGGCCAGCACTCAACCCACTAGAATATGGGGTTTCTCCATGGAAAGTGTCCTGGAGTCAGAAGACTTGTGTTTAAATGGCAGTTCTCTCTGATACACTAGTTTCATGACTTTGGACAAAAGTCACTTTGCTTTTCTGATCCTCAGTCTTCTGTTCTGTAAAATGAATGGGTTCATCTAAATTAGACTAAAACTAAATGAGAATGTGAGCTCCCTGAGGACAGAACCTGTTTTTGGCTTTCTTACTATCCCCAGCAATTAGTCCATTGCCTAGCATACATTAAGAGCTTAATAAGTGCTTGCTGACTGACCAACTAGATGCTCACTACAGTTTTCTTCAGATCTAAATCCTGTGGTCCCATGAAAGGCAACATAGTGACAGGGAGAGAGATGCTGACAAATGAGGAAGCAGAGAACAGATACGTTGGGAATCAAGGGTTCACACCACGTGCCCACAAAGGATGAGTGCTTTTAGTGGGGGTGGTGGATGGAAAATTGTAGGGCAGGTTGCCCTGGAGGAGGTGGGATAGCAGGTGTTTGGTAGAAGGCAGAGAGAAAGAGAGAGAGAAAGAGCTTTGTAGGCTGGAGGTTGGAAAGACATTCCAGGTCTCGGGTGTGGCTTGGGAGAAGGCTGAAAGGAGGGAGTGGGATGATTATTAGATTGAAAGGGGTGTTGAGTTAATTTGCCCGAGAGAAGCAAAGGGGATGAGCTGGAAAGTAGGAGGTAATGGGCAGTGACTTAGACGAGCTAGTCCCCAAAACCAAACCAAACCCAAACAAAAAAACCCCAAACCACTTGGAAACAGAGGATGAGGATCTTAGTTCTGGTTTATAGTACAGAATAATCCACCTCATACCTCACTTGGCTCTTCTTCATGGCCCTTCATCTGAACGTTTTCTGCGGATTTACTGACATCATTTTGTCTGTCTTTTCAACACCCCTTCCAACTGGAATGTCAAGTCACGTTACGTGTTTTACAGACAGATACACTGAGGCACAGAATGTTGCAAATGAAGGGATCTGGGGGCAAGAACCTGGGTATTCTAGGACACAGATTGCCCTCAGCTGATGTCCTCTAACGAGGTGTGAGGGCCAGGGCCTTGGGTCTGGAATCAGAAGACCTAGGTTTGAATTTTGCCACAGTCACTTTTGCCTTAGTGCCTCTGTAGCAAATCCCTTCACCTCATCTGTAAAATGAGGGGGTTTTGCTAGATACCCTCTAAGCTTCCTGCTCCATCTAAACTCATCTGATATTTCTCTTTATCACAATTCCCCATCATATTAAAAGAACCAAAACATTCTTTACATTCACAGGGACAGAAAGGCAGCAAGGGAGCTTCTTTTGACTCCCTTCTCTTCCCTTCCCTCCAGGGCTGCCTTTGTCTCTTGGCTCCTCCCCTCCCCCATCCTATCTTAGCTGTTGGACCATACCACCCCGAAACTACACACAGGCCCCTTTGTGCAGTTTATCTTCCCCCTTTTCTCTCCTCTTCACCACAGGTGTTGGGGGAAGGCCGAGATCAGTGCCGCTCCTGCAGACCAAGATTAGACGCACCAAACTGTCTCTTTCCTTTTCACAAACCCAAGAGAACCAGGAAACTCCCACATGTCGTAACTAAGTGTAGCCCAGCTGTCCAAACCACAGAAAGGGATGGATAGCAACAGGCTGTTCGGGCTGCAGGCCTGGGGGATGGGGGAGGCAGTTCTGCACAGACATGGAGGGGAGAGGGCCTTGGCAGGGCTGGCAGGGCCCTGGCACTCTGAGCTCTCCTGCGAAGGGCAGAGGGAAACGGGTGCCATCCAGGGGCAAATTATGCCTGTTGTATTTGAGTTAAAAAAAAATCACTTGGCTCTCCTGACTTGAAATTCGATCTGTAAAATTTGTTTTGCATTTTAAATTAAATTTAAAAACAAATGCCCAACTTGTCAAGGGTGGGGTATTGTCAAAGGAACCCTGAACTTAGGAGTCAGAAGACTAGGGCTCTTGGCCTGGTTCTGTTATAAAGTGGCTGTCTGACCTTGGGGCACTGTTCTTCAGTGTATTGTCTTAGACCATAGTTCCTTGGGAAATGGAGAGGTTAAATGATTGGAAAGGGGCCATGTTGTCAGTAGTTTTGGGCAAGTGACTTTACCCCTTCCAGGCCTCGATTTTGACAGATATGGAATGGGTCGTTTGAACCAAGAGTTCTCTATCAGGTCTACTACTCAATTTTAATTTACAAAGCTGCAAGTTCCTTCCTTCCCTCCTTCCTTCCTTTTTGCTTTTTGGAAGGGAGAAGGCTGGACAATTGGGGTTAAGTGACTTGCCTAAGGTCACAACTAGAAAGTTTTAAGTGCCTGAGGTCACATTTGAACTCAGGTCCTCCCAACTCCCGGGGCCGGTATTCTATTCACTGCACCACCTAGCCGCCCCATGCAAGTTTCTTTATTATATAAGTAATAATTGGTTTCTGTATAATACTTTAAGGGGCAGCTAGGTAGCACGATAGATAGGATGCCAGGTCTGGAGTGAGGAAGATCTGAGTTCAAATTTGGCCTCGGACACTTACTAGCTGTGTTACTTTGGGCAGGTCATTTAACACCCTCAGTTCCTCATCTGTAAAATGGGGACACATTGGAGGAGAGGGCAAACAACTCTAGTATCTTTGCTGAGAAAACCCCATGGATTGTCTATGGAGTCCCAGAGAGAGTTAGACATGACTGAAAAACAACAACGTAACACTAAGTTATTCAAAGCACTTCACATCTGTGATCTCTTTTGAATCTCACAGTTTCCATTTTAAAGATGTTGAAACCAAAGCTGAGATTAAGTTATTTGCACATGACCATACAATGAATGTCAGAGATGGGATTCAAACCCAGCTTTTTCCCAACTTCAACACCACCACACATGCAGACTTTAAATGGCCAGTAGGTGAGATTTCAGACATTGACTAGACAGAATTAAGTTGATTTTTTTTTTTAATTGCAAAAAGTAACTTTGAAAATGTCAGGGATGTTCATAGGAAGGGAATACCTCTGTCTGGAGTCACAATTTGGATGAGGGAGAAAGTCTCTGAGATCTAAGGAGTTAGACTCAATATATTTTCCTCTGATAGAATTGGGGAAAAGACGAGAACAAGCACTGAAGTGCCTACTACGTGCTGGACATTGTGCTAAGCGCTTTACAAATATTTGAGAATCAATGACTTAATTCTGTCCTTCCAACTCAAGAGACAATGACTTTCCTAGCTTCCTAGGAGAAAAGGACTGAGGAACTTCACTGTCTTTTCCCACATTCTTTTTCTGTCTATGTCTCTGTGAATGCTAGGAAAAGAAAGTGGTCAAACTCATTTCTAGGTCATGACCAGAGGTCAATCCTCTTGATATTTAGCTCAGATCACCCCTTTTTCTTCTGGGACTTCAAGAGGAGTCAGCTCATGGCTTTAAATGAAACGTCAGGGGAGTGAGCAAGCAAACCTATATGCCCAAAACTTTCTGTAATTGTGACCTATGAAATTGATTTCCACAATGTAAGCAAATGGAGAAATCATTTTTTCAAGAAACTTTCCACGGTAAAATAGTGGTGATCCAGGAATGAACACTCCACCTCATACACACAGAGGAAGATTTTCTCTTTTTGATAGGTAGCAGCCTAACTTAACACAAATCCTAGAAATGAGAGGACTCAACAAACTTGTGAGTAAATAATAATTAAAAATAAAAAATGAAAATTAAATATCTCTTTCAAGTTTCTAAAGTGCTTTCCATTCACTATATCTACTGCTTCATAACAGCCCCTAGACGTAGGTGCTTATCATGCCCACTTTACAGAGGGGAGAACGACTAGAGAGGTTACATCACTTGCCCATGATCATACATGTCAAAGGTAGGATTTGAATCCGGTTTTTCTGACTTCAATTCCAGCACTCTATTCATTATGCTGAAGTGATGTGCCCAACATATTGACCTGAATATAGGCTGTATTTTCACCTCCAAACCTGGTATGATTAAAATATTAGTGAGATCTTTAAATGATGCTATTTCATCTATACATAACTTAACGCTCTTTCATTTTTTAAGGATTCTCATTTATTGAGATAGAGATTGTCTATATTTGGATAACTATTGTAAATGCCCTCATTTCCACACTGGAAAAAAAATTCTTTCTTTAAAAGCCACTCATTTTGTGACCTAATTATCCTGCCCCATAACATGGACTATTATTTATAAAATACTTTGACATCTTCTAATGAAAACATCTTATATTTCTATACATCTCATGTTTTCTATGCAAAGGAAACAATTTCTCCTTCTTCTTCTTCTTCTCCTCTTCCTCCTCCTCCTCCTCCTTCTCCTCCTTCTCCTCCTCCTCTCTTTTCTTTTAACAGAGAGATTACAGGGGAGGTGCACACTTGCATTAGTGGAGAGTAGTTTCTCATCTAGGAGTTCCCTAAAGCAATGAAATCATAGCTCTGGTACCTACATTAACATCATTCTGGAAGTGCTTTCTTTAAACACCATCTTAGTTATTACTCAAGCGCTATATCATTAAATATTTCCCATCCTAGTTACAGAATCATAGTAATCCACACGAGGCAATAATTTAGTCTTGGGGAATCGTTGCTCCTCCGAAAGAAATCAGAAGTGTAATTTGAACCTAGGTCTTTCTGAAAGTACTAGGCCCAGAGCCCTATCCATTACACCACGTTACATCCTCTCTCTATTTAATGACAGCTAGGAAAACAGTAAGTGCAATGACTTTCCTTATCCTCAGCATGGGATACATGAAAGAGGCTATCCAGGGCATTGCAAAGGAAACATTTTTTTAAGACAATGAAGAGTGATCGTACTCTTATTATCTGTTATTCTGTGGCATTTGTTGAAGAACACGCATAAAAGCCAAGTGATCTGCCACGATTGTCCTATGTGTTATTTATTAGGAGTTGATAGAATGCTCTGTACACTGTGAGATGGAGAAGTAAATATAGTATTTGCCCAGTGGGCTTATAAACCAAGACAGAATTGAAAGGAAATGAAGTTTTAGATGTCCCTATTTCCCTCTTTAAATTGACTTCATGAAGGATTCCCCCAATCCCTTCCTCTGTAATTTTTTTCATTTTCTATTTTCACTTGCCGTTACTTACTGTTAGTCTATTCAACCTTTTTTTTTCCTTTCTGGTTTTCAGGGATGGGTCAAGTGTGTATGTGTTTTTATGTCTGTGTTTCACGGAGCAATACTCCTACCAGAAGCACAGGATTTTGAGGAGACACTTAGGGAAGCTAATGTGTAGGTCTGGGAGATTGGAAGGGGGAGACTGCTCCAGGCCCAAGGGACAGTGGGAAAGAATGCAAAGAGGGAGGAGTAGGAGAATAAAACAAAGCTACAGTCAGCCTACAAGTCCAGGCACAGGGCAGGGAGTTTGAACAGAAGTGAAAAGGATGGAATCTAGAGAGATAAAATTTGTCACAGACTAAGAGGGATGTTGCCTCGAATCTGGAATCTGGTGCTGCCTCTGAGGAGGAGGTCATTTGCATAGGTATAAACTGAGGATAATTTATATAGCAGAGGATGAATTGTAGCACTTCCCCAGAGAGCTTGTCTACAATGACCCTATTGCGACCATCTTGTGGCTTGTGTGATGAATTGCCCTGGCCACTTCTGGGGAAAAATGTTCTAACCTCTGAAGGATTTGTCTGATATGACACAGTAAACCATGGGTGGTCCCTTGGTCCTCTTTCCATCCTCCAACAAGGCGAAGGGAGAGAGGAAGAACAGAGTGCTGTGTCAATTAAAAAGAAGAGAAAGTTTTCAACTGTCTCTCTTTCTTGGACCCTCCAGGTGGCCTCATGTAGCTCTGCTTCTGATGAGGGGTAGAAAGAAGGGTAGCTGTCTCTCTCTGTTTCTGCCTCTGGCTATCAAGCAACTGTGAGGACATGGCAGCCAAAGCCTGTGTTTTGCTGAGGCAAGCCTAATCATCCTGGGTTTGGGGCTACCTCTTCTATGTTTGTAATTTTTTGATTTTAGGTGGTCATCACTCCAGAGATGTACATGTCCAGACTTAGAGGCTGACTTGTGAGTCTGAGGAGTTCAGAGGTTCTGGGTCCTTTGTCTAGAGGTGATTGGTGGCAAGGGGAGGAGTCCTCAACAATTATTCCACCATTTCATATAAAAAAGTGACCACTAGCAGTAGGATAAACACATTTTAGAAAATCATGGCTTGCACTAACAAGAACTAAATCCTTTACACTCAAACAGACTCAAAGAGAAAGTCCAAAATGCAGGATCACACATGACTAGGCAGGAAGTAGTCTGTAGCTACTGATGTACTCATGGCTCCATGGTAGCTGGGGGAGGGGATAGGATCTGGCTTCCTCACAGGAAGTCCCAGAACTATGTAATTCCATCTGGAGGGTCAATGGAAGAGATGTCTTCTTTTTAACTGATATTGTGTCCTGCCCTCTTGGTCCTGATGTGGGAAGTTGATGGGGGAAGAGGGGGGAGGAGGAGGAAAGGAAGGATAACCAAGGGACCACCCAGAGGTTTTTGTGTCACCCAAGTTTTTTAGAAGTGAACAATGTTTCCTTAGAAGTGTCTGGGGTTAGACTTGGTCAATTTAATGTTGTCATCTGTAAAATGGAGATAATAATATTTGTACAACTATCTCACAGACTTGTAGGGGGAATGCTTTATAATCCTGAAAATGATTCTCTCTCTCTCTCTCTCTCTCTCTCTCTCTCTCTCTCTCTCTCTCTCTGTCTCTCTCTCTCTTTCTTTCTCTGTCTCTGTCTGTATCTATGTGCACATACATACATATATATATAAACATATGCATAACTATGTTTTTCCACTTTCTGAGGGTGCTCATTTATTTGGGAAGGGAGGGGACATCTATATTTGGATGGCTACTGTAAATGCCCTCATTTCCACACTGGAAAAGAAAATCTCCATTTTCTTTAAAAGTCACTCATTTTTGACCTAATCATCTTGCCCCATAACACTGACTATTATTCATAAAATGCTTTGACATCTTCCAAAGGAAACATCTTATATATCTGTACATTTTGTTTTCTACATAAGGGAAACATTTTATTATTATTCTTATATCAACAGAGAAGTTGGGGGGAACCCCTGCGTTAGTGGAGGATATTTCTATGTATGTATGTGTGTGAATACACAGACATATGCATATGTATAGGCATATATATGTTTGTGTATGCATATATACATACATACACACAGTGTTGTAAAAGCATAGTTTTAAGCTACTAAAGTTTTTGGGGAAATATGTACATAGAAATTCATGGATGTGTATACACATACATATATGTATACATAGACACATACATATATAGGAATAAATAGCATATATGAGATATTCCATTTACCCACATAAATAGCAAAATCACATGAGTTATTGTATACATGTGTATACATTTGTTTTTGTAACCAGTAACACTAGCAAGGGAAAACCTTGAGAAACCAAGGAAGTATAGGAGGAGGATGACCGCCATTTTGGTAATGGATATACTAAGTCTGAGGTGCCAGCAGCACAGCCACGTGGAAATGCTCCAGTAGATTATTATCAATAGAAAACTGAAGTTCAGGTGAAAGGTTGTGACTTGAGCCACAGATCTGAGGAATCTTCCGCACAAAGGTGATGGCTGAACCTGATAGTGTTTGAAATCCCCAAGGGAGAGGATATAGAAAGAAAAGAAAAGGCCCAAGATAGACCTTTGGGGAACAAAATGAATCCTTGTCCTCAAGGAGCTTACATTCTAATGGGAAAGGTAACATGTAAACAATTAGCTATGTCACAGATAGTAC
>CM053587.1:224058690-224086265 GCA_028646515.1 Pseudochirops corinnae
AACTACATAACAGAAGTTGACAGTTTCTTCTGCAATCCTCTTGTTCTTTGTATACAGAAATGTTTGTGTTTGTTGGTGACTATTAAGTTCACAATAAAATAGAAAATTTCATTTAAACAACTCACAGGTTCTGACAAGAGAGAGTTAGAGATAAGCATTTAATATTTATAATTATGACATTTGTTAAATAATTACATATGTAATTTAAGTGGGTATTATGGGAATACAAGAAACCATCTTGAGATTTCCTAGGCCCTTTGATAGCACTTTTGGTTGCTGTGTCTTTGGGAGTTTTGATTTAAACTGGGCCCCACCCTTGGTTCCCTCAAAGTTTTATTTTGAATAGAATGAAAACCAAACCACCAAATACCTCATGTCTTTGGGAGGGAGTAGACTTGAAAATGAGGGAGTTGACCTGAGAAACTGAGTCTAGTCTCACCTAAATAATTCCCAAACCTCAAGGAACCTTTGAGTCAATCTTGGGATAAGTTTGGGGTTGGTGAAGAAATTAGGGTTTATGCTTAGTTCGTTTTGTTACCAATTTCTAATATAGCTTACTGAGGTATTGAATAAGTGGTGATTTTAGGAGAGGTAAATTCTTCTGGGACTTTGCTTAATTTTAATTCTTTTTACTTCTTCTGGTTAATGCTGAATAGCTATTTGCCGATGGTAGACTTAGAGTCAGGAGACCAGAGTCCTGACATTACTAGCCCTGATGTTTCCCAGCTGTATGAATTTACCTCTGTCTTCTCATCTGTAAAATGGGGATAAGAATACTTATGGTATCTATCTCACATGGTTATTAGGAGGCTTGCATCTTATAAACTTATAAGCAGTATAAAAATGTGACTTTTTTGTTTTAATTATTACTATGAGTATTCAGATTTAAAATGGAATTACATTCGATCACAGAAGAACCAGGAAACTAAGAAAATGAATGATCTAGGTCAAGTTGACAACTCTACAGTTACATCTAAAATACTTTAATATTTCAAAGATTTGTGATTTCATCTCTGTGGATACTGCCTCCATGGACACAGAGTCAAGCCGTTCCATCTCCTTTTATAATAGACATTAAGGTCTAATGTCTAAGACCCTACTCAAAGCTTTTCTACCTTGGCAGGACCTGAGAGATTATGTTGTTTGCTGTCATAATCTTCAGGAACCCAGACTCAAAGCTTGGTCCCAAATAAGGGATGAGCAAACACACCTCTTTCTTTTCATGGGAGAAATTATGGTCTGTGGGTGTGGAATGTTGCATACTCTATCAGATACCTATGTGTTGCTTATGTTATCAGATACCTAAGTGCCATCTGGTTTTTTTTTTTTTGGACCTGCTTTTTCCCTTATGTTAATAGAAATAGGCTGATTGGATAGGTGGATTGGGGGAGGGATATACTTAGAAACGACTGTTCTAAAAACAAAAGGCATTAATAATACCAAAAAACCAAACAAATCAAGCCAAGGTCACCTCATTGCCACAATGTGATATTGTAGCTGGACTTTATTGGAGGTAAGTTAAAAATCCTTAACTTTTAAAAAATACATGACACAAAACATAAAAATATAAATCAAGTTTGAACCAATGGATGGCAGCAATTTGTTGTTTGAACAGCTGTTAATAGAAGGAGCTCCACAGCTGTGACACTCTGGAGCTCAGGGGCAAGATTTAAAGGGCCCTGTATCTCCCAGGCTGGAACCAGGCTCATTCATTAGCAACTGTCAGTGACTCTATGGTTAAGTTATCCCAAGACCCAGGACAAGTTGCAAATGGCCTCCCATGCAATCAGACAAGTACTACATGTTAGCCATTTTCCCCACCCAGAAACAGTTAGGCTGGGTCTGTATTAACACTAGCCTCCTGGGGATGACTAATGCTGATGATCTGACCACCTCAATACCATCTTTTCCAGCTTGCCTGGGAGGGTTACTACAAAGGGGAAACACTGTGCTATTCTAAAGCTAGGGAGTTCATGCAGGGAGGGCCTTCTTTCTTGAAAAACTCCACACCTACAGCATCAGGGATTTTGACTTCAACTGGTTCTTTGTGTGAGTTCGTGTCTTATGAGGGAGAGGGAGGGAAGGTGGGAGGGGGGAGGGGAAAGAGAGAGAGAGACAGAGACAGAGACAGAGAGAGAGACAGAGAGACAGAGAGAGAGAGTAAAAGAAGGAAGGGAAGGAGACAGGAAATGAGAGAGAGAGGAACAGAGTAAGAGAGAAGGAGCGAGGAAAGGAGGGAAGGAGGGAGAGAGGGAGGGAGAGGAGAGACACAGAGAGAGAAGAAGAAGAAAAAGGAGAAGGAGAGGAGGAAGAGGAGGGAGGAAAGAGACAGGGGGAGGGGGAGAGAGGGAAAATGCCTTAGGAACATTGAGCTAGCGCTAAAGAGGATATCAGAAGCCAACTAACCCAACTCCCTCATTTTATAGGAGAGGAAAGAGGCCTGAGAGATGAAGTGTGTTCTTTCCATACCCACCAGGTCAGAAGGAATAGGCATATGTATCCTTTGCTCTAAACTGCTACTTCTTCCAGAATCCTTCCTCTTTTGCATGACTCCACAGCCTCTCCTCCATTGAGGTTCATGTCATCCAACTACATCACACTCTTCAGATAGCACTTGCAATTATTTATAGTCATATTGTTTCCCCTGCTTTCTCACATAGTTCAGCATCACAGCTGATAGTCTCCCTCTCTATTCCAATATATCCTTATTCTTGAGGACTTCGCTGTACAGACTGAGGTCCCCTCAACTTCATTAACATTTCCCACTCCCGTTAGTTGCATTTTCATTACACTTCAGTCACTCACATAGATAGTCAGACCTTTGAACCCAACAATACCCCTAAGTTTAAAAAAAAAATTTATGAAATAACACAAGTATTTCCTTAAAAAAAGGATGATTGCACATGAAATTATAAATCTATTCTTTGTATGTACAACTTGTCATTCCTTTAAAATGAATAATAAAGTTATCATGTAATTTTCTTTTTGCTTTCCTTTCTTCCCTTCCCCCAAGTTCTCTACCTCCATGATCTAGAATGCTGAAATTCTTCTAGCTGATGGTAACCATAAGGGGGCACTGTGAGTGTTAGCCAAGTTGCCTGTATTTCTCACTGGAGATCCTCCTGAAGTTCCTGGTTGTGAGTTAACCCTCCCATTGCTTCTGTCCTTCCCTGCTTCTCCCTCTTCCCCACCCCTACCCCCTTCCCCACTTAGGTTACACTAGGGTCTTGGCAACAGGTCAGGTATATTTGGCAATCAAACTTCTCTGATGAGCTATTTGCCAAGTACTTAGCCTGGTGCCTGGGACATAGTAGGTGCTTAATACTTGTTTCTTCCCTTCCCCCTCATGATAACCCCTTCAGTATCCTAGTTGCCCTTTTCTGGATTATCTCCAGTTTATCCTTCTTAAACCATGTGGTCCAGAGCAGAATACAATACTTCAGATGAGGCCTGATAAGGACACTTTGTGGGGCTATCGCTTCCCTATTCCTAGAAACTATACCCCTCTTAATGCAGTCCAAGATGCTATGATCTTTCTTATTGGCTACTATATCACACTGTTGACTCATACTGAACTTGCAGTCCATTGAAACTGCCAGATCATTTTCAGTCTTTCCATCCTTACGCCATCTTTGCTGAGTTGATTTTTTGTGTCTAAGTAAAAGACTTCATATTTATCCCTATAGAATTTCATCTTATATATTAGATTCAGTTCAATGCTCGGTATTCTTTTGGATCTTGACTCAGTTATCCTATATGTTAACTATCTCTTCTACCTTTGCATGCAAATTTGATGAGCATTCCATTCATGCCTTTATCTAAGTCTTTGATTAAAAATGTTAAACAGCACCAGGCTAGGCAGCTATCCCTGGGGTACTTAAAAGGAGACTTCCTATCCTATTGACATTGAACCATTAACAAATACTCTCTGAGCCTGGCAGTCTAACCCTTCCCAAATCCATCTGATGTAACTATCATCTAGTCCAAATTGGCCCATCTTTTCCACAATAAGACAGTGTGATACTTTTATCAGAAGCCTAGGTAAAATATATCCACAGCATTCCCCTCATCTGTTAGTTTGTTCATCCTGTCAGAAAAGTAAATGAGGTTAGTCTGATATGACTTGTTTTCCATGAAACCATGCTGGCTCTTTGCAATCACCACTTCTCTAATTAGATGTTTGGCAACTGTCTCTTTAATGATTCATTCTAGAATTCCCCCAGGAATGATGTGAAACTCACTGGCCTCTCTCTACTTTGCAGACTCTGTTTTCTTCCCTTTTTTGAAAATCAGGACTTTCGTCCTTTTCCAATCTTGTAGCACCCTTCCCATTTGCCATGACTTCAAATATCACTGAAAGTGGCTCAACAGTCATTTCTACCTTGTCTATAAAGGCCTATGTAGGTGTATGTAAAACACAATACAACATAGATAATGTTAATTTGTGGTTTTCTAAGTCAATATGGGGGAGATAGGGATACATTTCTATTTGAGTATGACTACTGGGATAGACAACTAATAGAGCTAGTATATCTAAGTCTATATATCTATCTATTTATTTATCATCTATCTAATCTACATCTTGACCAGACAACATAGATGGGCAATGAGTTACTCCCAGAATTGACTAGGAAAAAGAGAGTAGAATTACTTCTGACATTGTGCAGTACTTTTAACAATCCCAAACTATCCCTAAAAGTCAGGCCTATTTTAAAGTATTAATCTTCTTGTGAATGCTGTAAGTTATGGAATATCATAGTCTCTAAAGCATTGAAATGACAATGGAGATGCTCATGGTGGGTGTGAGCAGGCTGCTCATGTAACTGATCAATTAGACAGCAGGAATATCAGAAAGGAGATCACTAGAGATATATGACTTGAAAAAGAGATGGATTGATCCTGTAGTGAGAGTAAGACCCTGTTTTGTACTGAGTTTAACACAGGCCAGTCCCCTGGTAGTTTAGGTTTGATATTGGAACAAAATGAAATTCTTGTAGATCATTCACCAGACAACAAAAAGAGATTTCCTTAACCTTGGCAAAATAGGAACAAAGACATCATTGGATACTAAGGACACCCTGAGTTGACTTTCTTGTCTGAATTACCCATTGTGATCCACCAGTCAAGCATCAGAATGCCCCTGGAGCTCCTTCGGGGTTGCTTTGTACTTTTGTGACCAAGAAGTGATGTCAACAGCTTGAACCTCTAGTCTCCTGAGCCAAAATCAAGACTCAAGGATTTTCTTTTAAAAGAAAAATTAGCATAACTTGCATGGGGAGAGGGGAAAGGGTTTAGGATATTGCTCCTACCAAAGCTAGTGATATCTACTGGTATCCAAACCATGTCAGAAAATCTAGAACAAGATGCCCACTGTTGGGTAAATCCCCTAAAGAAGACTTATGGGAGAATGTTTTCAAAAGTCACAGTAGGATGAGGGCTTGATGGGTTGGGCTTCATGCTATTTGAGGGGATATCTACATCAGAAAGGTCACAGATTCATCAAAGCGTTATTGCCAAAGAAACCTTTTCTGAACCTGAAGAGAATAAAATTGTGTACTGTGGACTCATACTATGTATGTCTCTATAACCTTATTTTTCTTTTGAAACAAGGGAGGCAGGAAATTTCTTTACATGTAAAGAGATGCATGGAAGAAAAGGAAAAACAATTGCTGAAAGCTAATTGGGAGTAGTCAAGATACATTTAATGCCTTTTCTGTCATAAATTGCAAGCCTGTAGTTTAAAGGCTAGCATTAAGCAGCGTATGTGTTTTGACATCAAAACTATAAGCAAAGGGAAATTTTTATATAGTCTTTTTGATGCCTGATGTGAGAGTGGGCTAAAGTTAAAGGTTCCAGTTTTAAAAGAGTAAGAAAGCTAGAATTCTCTTAAATAGCTTGACTAATAGTCTCAATTTGGTATGAGAAAAAGTACCATATTGTTCCTGAGTAGTTGCATTTCTTTAAATTTTGCTCTAAATTTATGAATGATATTCTTCATGATAATTAGATATACTGACTATTTTGAGAAGAAACATGGCATACTAGAAAAAAGAGTGGGCCTCGTTTCAGGCCTTGACTTTGACATATAATGATTGTTTGATCCCAGTAAAGTCATTTAACCTTTCAGTGTCCTAAGTAACTCTTTAACATCATAAACCTCAGACTAATAGCAGATCTTCATAGGTGGAAGGGAATTTTTTCACTAGGAGTTCCTTATAATAATGGAATCTCAGGCCAGGACCAAAAAACATCAATAAAACCTAGTTATTTTAATAAAGAATTTTAAGAAATATAGATGAACCACAAGTGATTTATCGTGAATTAATTTATGTTCTCTCAGTTAATCAAATTTTCATAGTCGGACTACATACCAACTCCTTAGCTGTGTGAGCATGGATGAGTGACAACTTCTCTGAGCTTGAGTTTCCTTATTTGCCAACTGGGCATAACAATACCCGTACTACCCCTAATTCCAGGTTGTTGTGAGGACTGAGATAAGACATAAAAAAGCCTTGTCAGCCTTAAAGCATTGTATAAATGTTAGCAATTACTATTGTTAGAATTTCATCTCCATCTTTTTCAATAAAGTTCAAAAGTAAAGGTCTTGGGACAAAAATTCTATCCTGCTATTTATTATTCCTTTATAATATGTGTGTGTGTTTATATGTATATGTATATGTGTGTGTATGTATGTAAAAATGTATATGTATGTGTGTGTATTTATATATATATATATATGTAAAACAGGCAGCTAGGTTGAACAGTGGAGTACCAGGCCTGGAGTGAGGAAGACTTATCTTCCTGAGTACAAATCTGGCCTAAAGACACTTCCTAGTTGTGTGATCCTGGGCAAGTCACTTAACACTTTGCCTCAGTTTCCTCCTCTGAAAAACGAGTTAGAGAAGGAAATGGAAAACTGCTCCAGTATCTTTGCCAAGAAAGTCCCAAATGGGGTCATGAAGAGTTGGACACAAATGAAACAAGTGAACAGCAGCAATATATACATATGTAAGAAAACTATATGGTATTCTATGGACTATTGCACATGTAAATAAAATACTTGTTTTTTAATTGAATAAAAACATTAGGATATAAATTCATCCTCTGCAGGCTCACTGAAAGCATCTTCAGTACAGTTCCAGTAACAGGGCAAAATAAATACCTCTTTCTTGTCTCACGTGATTTTGATTTCTGAGGCCAAGTCTCTATATTTTGAAAACTTTCATTGGAATTATGAGTTATTGGTATGGTAACAGCTATATAATAAAGTTATTAAGAAGTTTTTATGGTTTAGTGTTATATCCAGGAGATTGTAGGCAACAGTTTAGTCTATGATAATGGTCTGGTTTGAGAATAGTTTATTAATCGATTTTTTTGAGGTCTGTTATTTGCAATACGGGGATTTGCCTTTTTTCAGTCAGTGTGAGATAGCAAGCTTTAGATGTATAATTTTGTTTACTAGGGCTTGTCTTTCTAGGTAGATATTACATTTTTATTAGCCATACTGTGTTGCACAGTCTCCACTATTTCCTTGCATAATCTCTATTTATCACTAAATCTGAGCTCCTTAAAGACTAGCCTTCTGTAGTTTCTGATGGAAGTGATCTGGTCTTGAATTGCCGTCATAAACCCTTCCATCTCCACAAACAAATCCTAATGCCTTGGCCATTTGTTCTTTGTGCACATATTGGCAGAGTTCATGGGGATATCACCTACAGAGGTCTTTTGACATCATTTTTAGATCTTAGTTTTTTTCTTACATTCCATCTGCAAGTAAGTCACTTTCCAATGACAAAATCTTATGGCATATGCTTATTTCCAGTCTTTACTATTGCGTGGTGAACTGAATATCTGTTTGTTCCTGATATATTTCTTTAGTTTTTTGGTCTGTTAATCAGTCCTCTTTATCCTTTTTTGGCATAGAGGTATTAATCAACTTAAGGTGATGGGTCCTATATTTTGTTACAATTGCATGGATTTTTGTTAGTCTTTTCCAATTCTATTATTTATTTTATGGCATAGATGTTGCTATAAATATGTTCATTCCATTCAGCTTGGATTCCATAATGTCATTAATTCTCAGTATATTTAGCCATAGTTTTTCCTTGATATCTTTATGCTTCTTGTGTCTTGCTTGGAGGAAGCTAAGTTATTTGTAGATATAACCTTTATTCATTGCTTCAAAAAAACCTCTGGATTCAAGTTTGCATCAATATTCTTTAGGGAAATTGGTCTATAGTTTTCTTTCTCTCTTTTTGCTCTTCCAGATTTAGGTATCAGCATCATGTATGTGTTGTAAAAGGAATTTGGTAGGACACCTTCTTTGCCTATTTTTTCAAATAGTTTATATGGTCCTGGAATTAATTGCTTGTTAAATGTTTGATAGAATTCACTTGTGAATCCATCTTGTTTGGGGGACTTTTTTCTTAGGGATCTTATTGATGGCTTGTTCTATTTATTTTTCTAAAATGGGATTATTTAAGTATTCTATTTTCTCTTCTGTTAATCTAGGCAATTTATATTTTGTAAATACTCATTGATTTTGCTTCAGATGTCAGATTTATTGGCATATAATTAGGCAAAATAGTTCCTAATAATTACTTTAATTTCTTCTTTATTGGTGATGAATTCACCCTTTTCATTTTTGACTCCAATAATTTGGTTTTCCTTTCTTTTCTTAAATTAACCAATGATTTATCTATTTTTTTCTTCCATAAAACTAGCTCTGGATTCAAATTCGAAGCCTTTATTTTCTCTCTTTCCTTGATGTACTTTAAGAATTTTACACTTATCAAGTCCAAATGACATTTTGATATTATTGGAGAAAGATTCTTCAAGATGAAGGAGACATTTAATTTGCTTTTCAGTGGAGCCAGATAACTTGAGGTCATCCATATACTCCAGGTGGTAAATAAAATTATTTAGTTTAGCTTCTTTAATTTGGAAGCCATGTACAGATAAGAGCATATTAACGAACAGGGAGGAACATAATGATCTTTAAATTAATCTCCCTGATATATGCTATATATTTTTAGGAATAGTTCTTGATGTGGTTTTTAGCATGTTTTAAATAGAAAGCAGTTTTCTGTAAATATCAAATATTCTTTCCTTCTCACTATACTTAGGCCTGTTTTATATGTTTGCAGTAAAAAAAGCAAGCCATGAGTGTGTAACTAAGTCCCCAAGACTTTATGATAATCAACAAAAGCATATGTTTGAGAGCTTTGGAGCAACTTGTTCAACAATTAATGAATCAATAATGATTCTTTATATACCTGGAACTTTTCGGTATGTCCTCTATGGTTGAGAAGTCAATATATTGTTTTCTTACATGTGTTTATAGATTTTTTTTGAAGGATACAAGTTGGGAATAGTTTATGCAAAGTGTACTGTGCATAATAAACACATAATTGGACTATATTTGGAAGTCACTGATGTTCTTATCTTTTGACAATAGATACATGATGCTTTCTATGAAGAAAGGTGGACTTAAATTTATGTCTGAGGGGATACTGGTAAAGTGCCTTGTTACCAATTCATGAGATGCTGTGAAGCTATTGAATCAAGTTCTTATGTAAACACAGAACTTTCCAGTTTTGTAGAGAAGTTAGAATTTCAGTCACTTCTCTTGATGTATCTGTACTGTTGTTTGTTAGTGTAATGGTACATGTATTTTCTTTTTTCCCTTGTTTGATCCAAATTGCATTTATAACGTATTGGATTTCCTGAAATCATACAAACAATTAGAAATTTCCCACATTCTTCTTCTTCAAGTAGTCTTTCACCTCTGATTTCCTTACTTCTCATGCCTCAATGGGCAAGTTTTCAATTAATGTTGAATTACTCTTTGTGTTGCTTTGACCAGTATGTTTTGATCTTTTGAGTTTTACTTTCATTCATAGGTTAAGGGAATATAAAATTTTGAATGTGCTTTTGTTTTCTAGATTCTTTCATGAAATCTTTTTTTTTCTTTAATCAAACAATATTGTATTTAAGTTTTCGACTGCACATATTCAGCTACATGATGAGTCAATCTTCATGACCTTTCTGAAGTCTTTAATAGCTCTCTCAACTTGCTTCTGACAAGAATGGTGGTTGATACTTGGCCTTAGCAGCATTTCTTGATCTTTCTCCCTTTCCTCCTATGGGTCTTACTATGGCAATGTCTACCACATATGCTACTGAATCAGGTTCAGAAATGTTTTTCTTCTCTCTGCCAAATATTGTGGGATGAAGTGTTCACAGCTTTTTAAAATGACCTTGTTTGGGTAGAATTGATCTGCAAGTTGGATTCATGCTATCAAACTCAAAAAGGACTTTTCAGAATTCTGGTCTAAGTTTGCCCATCTCCTTTTCAAAACCATTTGAGGTTTTTGTACTATTTTTGTGCTATTTTGTTTTTATTATTAGGCATAATTTCTCAAGTTTGTATTGAGTGAAGATTTTAAATGACTTGAGCTTCTTCAATCTTCCCCTCTTCAAATTTTAGTAGGTCTATGTTCCCCCCCACCCATTTTGTTTTAAAAAGACTTGGGAATGTAGTTTCTTTTTTTTTTTTTTAAAGAATGATTATTCTAAATTGGATAGCAATATACAGTGTGAATGGGGGCTAAGAATACTGTTGACAAAAATAGTATGAAGTTCTTTCCTATAGCTAGTGAGATCTGTTTCCAATTTTGTTTATTAGACAGTATTGGTGCATAATGAAATATGCCTTTGTTACATCCCTGGTTTAATGGTCAGTGTCATTTGACTTGATATAGTTTTAGCATGTGGAGTATTTGTATTTCTGATCAATTTTGATAAGTTTTGCCTTCTTGTGGTGCCAAAACATGAAGGAGCAATACTTGATCCTCTAATATAGAAGAGTTAAATGTGGGGCCAATAGGTCTCATGTTGACCTTCCCAGTGCAGTACAAGAGGAAGTGTTTAACAAAATAAATAAAATAATATAAAATAAAGAAATAATATAATATATGGCATTATATTATAATCTAAATATAAAATAAAATAAAATGATAGAACATTGTAATATTAATATGTAGTTTTCTAAGTCAGAGAAAATGCCTCTCTGACCATCCCTCATACCTAGAATGCTTTCCTTCCTTTACTTTGACTAAAGATTTCCCTGTCCTTCCTTAAGTTCCAATTAAAACCCCACCTTCTACAGGAAGCCTGTCTCAACCCCTTTTAATTCTAATGCCTTACGTTTAATTATTTCCTATTTATCCTGTATATAGCTTGCTTTGTATATATGTTTACATGTTGTCTCTCCCATTAGATTGTAAGCTCCTGGAGGCCAGGGACAGTCTCTTGCCTCTTTTTATATCCCCAGTACTGAGTATAGTGTCTGGTACATTTTCTTGTTGTTTAGCTGTTTTTTTTGATCTGGGTCCAACTCTTTTTGACCCCATTCTGAGTTTTCTTGGCAAAAATACTGGAGTGGTTTTCCCATTTCCTTCTTCAACTTATTTTACAGATGAGGAAACTGAGGCAAACAGGGTTAAGTGACTTGGCCAAGGTCATGCAGCTAGTAAGTGTCCGAGGCCAGATTTGAGCTTGGGAAGAGGAATCTTCCTGCCTCCAGGACCACTCCTGACTCCAGGACCACTACTCCATTTAATGAACCCCCCAGCTGCCCATCTGGCTCAGAGACAGCCTTTAATAAAGATTTATTGATTGAATATCATAGTAGAGAACATAGAAACTGCTCAACAGAAATCATATTATGCAAAGATGCACTATCTAATAGTGAGCAATGGCACGATGCTCATTAAAGAACCACCCCAAATAGAGACAACGATGTCACCTGGGGGCACTGATGGCCTTATGGTGTATGTTGCCCTGGCCATCTGAATGTACCCTCAATACACATAGCTGGGCTGCCTGGATTCCATACACATTTGCCTCTTTACACATGTTCCCTAGCCATGTATTTCTCTATATGTATTTCCTTGATGTGTATTCCTCCACTGCTGATATGATAACCTATGTGGGAATGTGCTTCTGTGGGCATGGAAGGAATTTATTTGATTAAACATCATTTGCTTTGAACTTAAGGTATCCCTTCTGGCTAGTTTAGTAAAAGTAAGCACATCGGTAGGGGCTTGTGAACTTTGGTCTTGGGTTGGTCCTAGCCCATAGAGTGCCTAAAAAATGGGGCAGCTTTCTAGTGGTCCATGTGTGAGGGGAAGGACACATACCAGATGATGGTGATGATGATGTCTCAAGGAACTCTCATTCACATGGACGTAGCTTATATGCATAAGCACTATGAGGAAATACTACAAACTACCATGATGTTGGCAGAAATATAGAATGGTTTCAGTCTGAATACACTTAGAACACTCCCCCTTATTGATTTAATGTATAATTTCCTTCATCTTCAACAGATATTATCCTACTTTGGTTGCTCTATACTCAGGTCAGCATGTAGCACTTAGGTCAGACATGTTCATTCATTTACTCATTCAACAAACATCTATTAAATGCTTATTATGTGCCTACTATGTGCAAGGCAGCTGCACTGTATGGTTGAGTTGACTTTGAACCTGGGTTCAAATCCTGTCTCTGATACATACTGACTATGACCCTGGGCAAGTCACTTAACCTCTTAGTGCTCTAATTAACTCTCTAAGACCCTAAGTTTCAGTGGAAAGAGTTTTTTCACATGGATAAAATCACAGGCTTAGTTTCCCTCCCCATAAAATGTGCAAAATACCATGTTTGATATGAAGATGCTTCTGTTGCTGTTTGTCCTTTGTTATTGAAGACGACCAATGGCATCATAGGGTGATGTCTAGACTTGCTCTTGGATTTAAGTGAGGCAGAGTTGTGTCAGGTCATCAGCCTCACTCTCTTCCAGAGTCATGGAACTCCAGTGGTAGGAGAAGAGTCAGGACAACTGTCAATGGCCAGGGATAGATGCGGCTCAGATAATAATTCTTGATGAACTTAGAATCTAAAAGTCAGTATGGGGGGTGTGGCTACTTCTTAAACAATCCCTGAAATTCCAGGAGCAAAGGTGTTTCCTGAGTGATGATCCAGAAGGAACCAGCTTCCAGAATTTTCCTTACAGGTCTGAGATTTAAATTCATTTAGGTAACAAGGTGACCCCTCCATTCAAGTTATTATGAATGTTCTAGGTCCCTTTTGTTCCAGAGAACAAACCCTAGGGTATGTGACACTGAAGTCTAGAAGCCATCTAATGGGAGATGACTGACATCATAGAGAGAGGTACTCCTGAGGAGGAACATGCCTAAATCTGAGACATTTTACCTGGACAAATAACGAAAGAAGGACAAGAATGAAAGCTGGAAAAGTAGGAAAGAATACAGAATAGAATGCATCATGGCGGCAAGTGAGGGAAGCAGGGATTCATTGACATCCATCAAGGAAGTGATTTTGACTCTAGGTGCTGTAACGATGTGTGTGGTTTGTGCTTCATAGTCATATCTCCCAAGTAAGAGAGTGAAATAAGATCTATCTATACATATATGCACATATGTGTATATACATGTACACACACACATATATGGTAGGTGAAAGGGAAGTGAGAAAAGATCACATTGGACTGGGAGGGAGCAAGGTGACCCCAGAACTCTGGGGTCAGCATTAAATAGCACCTGAGGAAACATTCAATAACCTGTACCAAAGGGGAATTTTCTGAAGCCGATATTCTCCGAAGTAGACAAAGGCACAAATATCTCCCCTCACTGTAGGTAGAGATCATTTGAGACATGGCTATGACTGCACATCCATTCATTTTTATGGCACAATTGCAAATTCTGTGCCATCAAACAAAAACAATCTAATGTGGAAGCTGTCTGGCTAATTATTTTTCTGATGTTATTCTTTTTTTTAAAACTTTTTTTTTGGAGGGGGGAAGGCAAGGCAATTGGGGTTAAATGACTTGCCCAAGGTCACAAAGCTAGTTAAGTGTCAAGTGTCTGAGGCTGGATTTGAACTCAGTCCTCCTGACCCCAGGGCTGGGTGCTCTACTCACTTTGCCACCTAGACGCTCTGATGTTATTCTTAAAGTTAGAATTTGCTGCTAGGATCACAAGTGTGAAAACACTTGAGATTGTGTAACTGGTGATGAATTTCTCCCCAAGAAAACTTCTTGCCAGGTCTCTTGTGAGATACAGTATTTAGCTGAACATATCCCAGCTGAAGTGAGTTAGTCTATAGCAAGTATCTTTTAGCTGCCAAATGAGGGAAAATTCAGACTTATGGAAAATTGTTTTGTGGGGGATCCAGGAGTGTCATAGGACACCAAATGATGGGGACCAGGGGAGGAGGGATCCATAGAATATTTTTAGGACATTCTAAGACTTTGCATAACATCTGGTGTCCCAGTTTTCTTCCAATTGCAACACTTGATTGTTGTTTCTTTGATATTACCGTAACTCTTTCCCTCCTCTTCTTTCTAGAGGGTGTGGCAATATCCTTCCCTTGCCCCTACCTCCCAAAATAAACCAAAATCAGTTTGATGGAATCTTTTGGAAGAATTTCACATAACCTCCTCCTCCTCCCTCTCTCCCCCGTGCACCTCCCCACCCTCCCAGTACAAATCCAAGCTTCGGATAACTCTTTTGGAGTAATTCAGTCCACAATAAACATTTATAATTGTTTATATATTTATCAATCTAATAAGCATTTATTAAGTACTTACTATGTTCCAGGTACTATTAAAAGCCTAATATATGCTTTTTTTGTACTTTTTTTTTTGGGTGTATCAGCAATGGCTTATTTCCTAAAGATAAATTCCCACCTAGAGGTATAGAGCTATGTTGGGCAACTCCCATCTGAGAGAAATGATTATTTTTCTCTTATATTAATAACCCATTATTAATTAAGATCCAGGCTTTTTTATTTCCTCATTCAGAGACCAGACCCTGTAGGTCAGCCAGTGTCTGAAGGACCAGGCTGATTGATGAGATTGGTCTAATCTTTGGGGATATGGTTCTGCTGTGAGATCTTGGGAAGGGTCCCACTCAACTAAGAGACTTTAACTTCTTCTGTTTAGAGTGTAAACTGTTTAGAGCTCGAAAGCGTCAAGTCTAAACCCTTGCATTCCTCCTTTGGAGTTTAGGGTAACCCAGCTCACGAAGGAGAAAACCAACCAGAGTGGTCTGGGTAGGTATGGATTCCTTGGTCCAAAGTGCTGAAGGCAACTGAGTCTCGTGATTAAGCCATGTTGTCAGCAGGAAGAGTTGAAGACTTTTAGCCCACCTCCTTATTAATATGCCACTTCCCTACCAATCAGGGATGATTTCCACCTGTCAGGGGCAACCCTTTTTCTAAAAATATATTAAGCCATTCAGTATCTCCATTAGGGGTCTTTGATTATGGAGAGAGACCACTGATCATCACTTTATTGATTATCAATTAGCCTAATTAATAAATTGATTATTCATTACCCAGAAACTCTGTCTCTCTGGCTTTTCGTTTGTCTCACCTCTAATGCAGATTCCCATTCTAGGGCTTGTTCTCTTGATGGCAACAGCTGAAGTGATTCAAAGACACAGCAAAAGCCACTGGATTTGGTGTTAGAGAATCTGGTTCTGTATCCTGGCTCTGCTGTTTACTGACTGTGACCTTGGCCAAATTGCTCCCCCCTTTCTAGTTCTCAGTCTTCTCATTTGTAGAAACAATTAAAGAAAAAAAAAACAGACAAAAAAGGCAGTCTTATGTGTAAAATGCCTTCCTGATCTAAATGTGATGATCACTCAGTGAAAATAGTAACATTCAGGAGCTTAGGAAAAGAAAGGTTTGGGGGACAGATTATAAGAATGATGCTCACGGATAATTGCAGGAATAATAAATAGCATAATAGATTATATTAACCTATTATTATTGATTATTATAATAAATACAATAACTAAATAACTAATAAATAGGAATAATAACTAAATAATAAATGTATGTGGTACTTCCCTCACAACAGGGCTGGGAGATAAGAAGTGCAAACATTGTTCCCATTTCTGAGTGAGTCTCTTTAAACTTCTGCCTAACTTAACTTCATCTCCTCTTATCTAGTGCCTGGCTCCACTGATGCAATGGCTTCTGGTGTGAGCTCACCTCACTCTAGGTTTCCTCTTTCGCTGGTGGGTGAGCCATCCTGTCTCTTTGACTCATCACTGTTCCCCGCACAGGTGGAGTCTGCACATCTTTCACCCATTGTTCTGTTTCCAGGCTGTCAATCTCTTACTCATTCCCGATTAACATGTACAAACATTCTCATTTGTGTTAACCACACATAATATTGTGCCTGCACAGTTTTCTCATGGAATGCATACAACTTACATCTAGTTTAGAGGGGGGTGGGTAGGCATTTAATGTAGTCCTGGACCCTGGTACATCTGGTAAAGGCTGTTAACTTATTGCTGGTTTCATCTTCTTTAGACTGGGTTAATGCAAACTTTCCCCCAGGGCCTGGAATACTGGCCTGTCCTGGCATTTTAGGCCACAAGCCTGTGGCTATCTCTGCTGCAAGTGGGCCAGAACCATGCTTCCAGCCATTGTTTTCAGAATCCTATGTGGCCCCTGGAAATAATTCAAGTTGATGTAGACCATGCCCTCAGTATATCTTTTAGTTCTACAACATTACAGTTCAATTCCAAAGATGAAAAAGTAATTAAGAACAAGCCAAATGAGTGATTTTCCCAAAGCACAGGCCAACAAGTATAAAATCCTGTGTTTGACACTTAAAACCTGTTACAGCCTGGTCCCCTCCTTTCTTTCCAGCTTTCTGATACTGTATTCCCTTGGATGCGTTCTACAATCCAGCTATAATCCAGTATACTTTCTGCTCCTTGCCCATGATACTCTATCTTTTGTATCCAGATCTTTGCACTGGGCATTCCCCTGTGCCCGAGATGCAATTCTGCTTTACTTCTACCTTTTAGTTTCCCTGGCATCCTTCAAGATTTGTGCCTTCTATATATACTTTGCATACATATATGTGTATATGTGTGTGTGTGTGTGTGTATGGATTGACACAATACACACATACACATATATACTTATATACAAGCATATTTATATTTTGCATGTTATTCATATGCTATCTTTTCCATTAGAATGCATACTTCTTGAGAGCAAATACTGTTTTTTTGCTTTCTTTGTGTCCCTTGTTCTTAGCACAATGTCTGGTACATAAGTGCTTAATAAATGCCTCTTGACTACCCAAATGACCAAATGACTGAACCCTGTTAGCTCCATCATTCCATGCACGATCCAGCCAAAAGATCTGATTGGACACTCATGCCAGCACACCAGAGGCAGCCATGGCATCCATCAAACAATCTAGCTAACCAGAAGCAAGAAGAGGCAAAGCCCTACCTGGTCTTGTAAAACTGGCAGATGGGTGGCCTTGATGTTTTGTTTTGTGAGGAAAGCTGGAAGGCAAGGAAAGGAGGCTGCCAGGCCACATCACTAGCCATGTCCCTGTTTATTCTGGGTGCCCTGTTCATGTTTTCATCTTTTGGTATGATAGTGTGGCCCTCACGTGGTTTGTGTGTCATTATTGTTCTGTCTGTGCCCTTGTTGCCTTTATAATGCAAAACTCCTGAGATTGTTCTGTTCTTTGTGGTTGGAAATGCATCACCAGGCGGGACTTTCTGTTTGCCTTCTCAGCAGGGAGACTTTCCAAGGCAACTCCTCCTTTTCCCCCGCTCTAATGCCATAGTGCCCTGTGTTAACCTCAGGTGACACTGTTGTCTCTATCTTTTCATCTTCTTCTTTCTCTAGATGGCACATTTACAGGTCTTCTCCATTTTCTTATGCTCCTTGAGCTAGTCCTAGGTAACTGATTGGCTCTTACCATACCAGCATAATAATGGGTTTGGTGGAACTCACAAAGAACTCTAAAACATTTCAAAGACCTACCTTCCTTCCTTCCTTCCTTTTCCTTCCTTCCTTCCTTTTCCTTCCTTCCTTTCTTTTTCTTCATTCTTATCTCCTTCCCTCCCTCAGTCCCTTCCTTTCTCTCTTTCTCTCTTCCCTCCATTCTTTCTTTCCTTCCCTTCCTTCCTTCCTTCCTCCCTTCCTTCCTTCCTCCCTTCCTCCCTCCCTCCCTCCCTCCCTCCCTCCCTTTCTTTCTTTCTTTCTTTCTTTCTTTCTTTCTTTCTTTCTTTCTTTCTTTCTTTCTTTCTTTCTTTCTTTTTTCTCTTTCCCTTCCTTTCTTTTCCTTCCTACCTCCTTCCCTCCCTCAATCCCTTTCTCTCTTTCTTCCCACCTTTCCTTCCCTTCCTTCCCTTTCTTCCTTCCTTCCTTCCTACCTATTTTAGGGGATAGGGTTAGGGACTACATCTTTGATTTCATTAATACAGGGAACTCCCGTGTGACAAAACTACAAAACTCCTTTTATTCATCCAGGTCAACACCTTTTCTGCATTTTTAAAAACATGCTAGAGAGTTGCCTAGAGGAGAGACAGCAAACACAAAGCCCATGGACAACACTACCCAAGTGTAGCCTGGACCAGATAAAAATGTAATCCTTATATGATTTTAATGTATTGATATATTAATAAAAAAAATAAATGCTTAGGCAGTGTGATTTTCTGAGTTAATATGCAGCTCATAGAGATACTTTACAGTTTAGTGGCTTCATTTCTAATTGAGTACAATACCACAGAAGTTAAGTGACTTACCTAGGACCACACAGTCAGTATGTTTACGGGGCAGAACTTAAAAATAGGTCTTCCTGGTCTCTATCTAGGACACCACAGAGTCTTTCTTCCTTTCCTCGCTTTTTAAACCACCTCTAAAAGAGGAGATGAGACATTGGACAATGTCAACGATCTTGACTACTCGTTACTTTCCAGTTTTGGCAATATCCCAGCGGGAATTCTCTTCTGAGGGAGAACTTCCTAACTGGATAAGTTGTGAAGTATTAAAATAGGTTAACAATGAAGGTTATTAACCTTTCCTTTCCCCTAAAGATAAGTAAAGAATAATATACATGACTATTTATGTAAGGTGGATGAGAAAAATGCAAATACTATATGTCCTCTCTCTCTCCTTTCTCTTTTCTCTATCTTTGTCTCTCTGTCTTTGTTTCTTTTCTTCCCTTCCTCTACACACACACACACACACACACACACACACACACACACACACACACACACATCCTTTTTGGGGTTTGTTTGGGAATCAGATCCATGATTTCTTAGGTATGGAAAACTCTCTCTACCAGTGCAGGCTGGTACCTACTTTTGCAGTTTCTGGTCCTGGTTACCTATCGGCTGACTAGATGTATATTTCAAATGATAACAAGACAAACAGTAGGCACAGATTAAGTCCTTACATTTTTTTAGAAGTATAGAGTTTAAAGTTGGAAAGGGATCTTTGAGATCATCTCCTCTGTTCCCCCCACCAACTTTTCTTTGCCATTTTTACAGATGAAGGAACTGAGACCCAGAGTTAACTAGGTAGTTGAAGTTGGGCCAGCCCATGAATTGAAATGAACTAAATCATAGGTAGTTAGGTTATATAGTAGGTAAAGCACTAGGTCTGGAGTCAAGAGATACAGCCTCAGACACTTACTGACTGTGTAACGCAGAGAAATCACTTAACCTTTGCCTGCCTCAGTTTCCTCAACTATGAAATGAGGGTCATGATAGCACCTACCTCACAAGGCTATTGTGAGGATCAAGTGAGATAACAGATTTTTAAAAAGTGCTTAGTACGGTGCCTTGAACATAGCAGGTGCTTAATAAATATTTACTCCCTAACCTTTTTCCATTCCCCAGAGGTAACAAAAGTTTCCTGCAGTAGTACGTACATGCCTCCTTTCCAGTTAAAGAACCCTCATGTTTTCCAACTTTTCCATCCACTTCTTAGCCTATTATTCTAATTTGGTCTTAGTAGTTGCATGATCCTGGGCAAATTAACTTCTCTGAACCTCTGTTTCCTTCTCTGTAAAATGGGAATGATAACACCTATGTACTATTACAAAAGAAATAGACCTGTGTGTGGCTTCCACCCCAATAGGGCTTGTCATCTAATCTCTAACACATTCTGGTGAGTCAAGGGGTCTGAGTTTTATTCTTGCCTCTGTCACTGTCTTGATATATGACCTTGATACATACTCAAATAATAGCCATTTCAATGACAAAGGGTTTTCTTTTTTTTAAAGTTGAGTATAAAAGCTTATATCCATAAATCCTAGGCCCTTCCAGAAACATTCTGATTGTGGTATTCTTTTTATGTGTGCATGTAAGTAAATGAAAATTCAACTAAACTAAGATTTCACCTCAGTGGTGCTTCTGGTGAAGGTGAAAACTCTCAAACAAAACTGCCTTTCATTGCACTTAGCCAGTTATGAAATGTTCTTAATGGGGGATGAGGAAGCGCCTTCTTAACCCCTGCCAAAGGCAATCATCTTGTGCCCTTGGGCAGGAGATCTGATCGCCCCACATGTAAGCTGAGATGGTGAGAATAGAAATTGAATGTTTGAATATGGGGCTTAAAGCACCAATGGGTGAGAACCAAGATCAGATGACCTCGTTCTGATCCTTGGTTTTACTTGGCTGGCATTCAATGCCCAAGAACCAAATACCAGTTCTAATTTTCCTGAATATTCTCCACTAACTTGAGAGTCTACATTTAAAAACACATTTTTAAGATCTATCTGTATGTACATATGTATCTATATGTGCGTATCTATATATACCTAAATCTATCTATATGTACATAGAAATATAGATTTATATACACACACCTTGAAGTATATGTATATATTTAAGTTCAAAGAGATAATCATGTATATGTGAATTATTAGGGGTGCACTTCAATCTGCTAGAGGAGGATACCTCCCATGGATCTGGGCAAATACTCTGGTGTACTTAGTCTGGAAGGACTTACTCCGTGAGTTGATACAGAATTCCCTTACCAGTCCCCATGACTGGGTAACCGTGTCAGAGATAATTGGTGACTGAGCCAGGATGAGCCTCCCACTCAGTAGGCTATAAAAGGAGAGGAGAAAGGCTTGGCCTCTTTCTTCCTCTCTTAAATGTGTCACCTGGGGCTCTGCCAACTCTTCCTTGGACTTGAAGACTGGAGGGGAGGATTTTCCTATAGTCTAGCAAATGAGGAGGAAGAGGCTCCATTCTAATGATTACCCTTGTTACATAGATTTGTGTACTTTTCTCTTTCTATTACAGTGTTAAGTCCCTAGATGGCAGGGACTGGTCTTAATTCTGTCAGTATCCTTAGTACCAAAGTACCATGGTGCTTTGTATATAGTAGGCATTCAATAAATCCTAGAGGACTGAATCGGACATGTCTTAGCAGCTGGGAAAGGCTCTGTGGGTACTCTCCCACTGGCTCTTTCCCCATGTTCCTTTGGGTACATTAAACTGAGGGAAGTATAAGGAATTTATCTGTATTTCCTTGCATTTTCAGGAAGAATGCAACATGCCTTTAATTTTAATAAGTTGGAATGGCTTTGCTTGAGTTTTATCCCCTCTAAATTAATGTCCTGTGTGTATGTATCTATATCTATCTATCTGTCTATCTATCTATTTGTCTATCTATACTTTTTGGCAAGGCAATGGGGTTAAGTGATTTGCCCACCGTTACACAGCTAGTAAGTGTCAAGTGTCTGAGGCCAAATTTGAACTCAGGTCCTCCTGACTCCAGGGCTGGTGCTCTATCCACTGCTCCACCTAGCTGCCTCTGTCCTGTATATTTTTAATATGTGGCACTGATGGGGAAAAGCAGACAGGACAGTGCCTGGCACATTGTAAGCACTTAGTAAATGTTTGTTGATTGATAGAGATACCGTTCCTCTTGTAGGTCCACAAAGAAATCCTGCAAAAGTTATTAAAACAAGATGGATGACAGAGCAAATGAAGGACCAGGCTTTGACCTTCCTCACACCCAGAACACAAATGCATCAATTACTAGCCCCAGGCCTGCAATGTGTAAAATCAATGAAGGTGCAGATTTGGGGCCCTGAATTCCAGATGCATTGACATGATGCTTTGTCTGACTTCTCTTAGCAAACACACATGGTCTAACTTCTATAATAGTCATTTGTCTGAGGACAATAAAGAAGCATGAACAATAGGTAGAAAGGAAAGGTGGGAGGTCCATGGGTGTAAAACTTGCAAGGGCAGTTAGGTGATGCAATGAATAGAGCACCAGCCCTGGAGTCAGAAGGACCTGAGTTCAAATTTGACCTCAGACACTCGACATATTTACTAGTTGTGTGACCTTCGGCAAGTCATTTTTCCAGTGTGTTAATCACTTTTTTGCTTAATGTTTTTCTCTTCTTCTTTTTCTTTCTTTTTTTCTTTAAAAAAATCAGGTTAAAAAAAACTGGCCAAAAAAAAAAAAAGGCCAGAAGTCGTATCTCTAGGTAAACCCTAACTGTGGACCACAGCTCAGAGTGTAGTTATTGTTTTACTGTTTCCATTAGGACATGGGTTAGCATCAGCTAGTAGATGATCAAATGTACCTTAGCAAGAACTCCAGGAAAAAAAAAAAAAGCAAAGCTAAATTGCTCACTAGAGAGAACCCATTCCCTGGCTGAAAAATCCCAGTTCTAACCACCATAGCAAACTGGTTTGGCAAACAGTGATGAAGTTAGCCAGAAGAGCTAAAAATTCTAGGGCGACAGAGAATAAAAACCTTGTTTTCAGCAAGTATGGAGAATAAGGGGGATTTTCCAGTAATCTGGGCTCATGAGTCATGTACTCAATGGGTAGGTCAGTCTCCCATCTAGAGAAGGTGGAAAGCTAAGAAGGATGAAAACTCTCTGCTCATTAGAATAAAGGTATCAAACATCCCACCTCTTAGGCCTACCCAAGGCCAGCAGCACCAGGCTCAAACCAGATTAAAATATAATTGGGAAATTTTTAACAAAACAAAGAAAAATACAATAGAAATAAAGATCATAGACTTTTTGTCAGGAAAAGATGACACATAAAGAGTACCAGTAAAAATATGCTTGCCTGGAAATTTTTGAATCAGATTAACAGGGCTTTAAACTGAAAATGGAAGAAGAGGGAGAAAACAGCCTCATTTCATTCGTCAAACCGGATGCCACAAAGAGTAATGAGTTAAACATAGGAAGAAAAATACCAGTGGAGAGAATCTGAAATTCATAGGAGACAATATCCAAAAGAGGGACAGTAATAAACTTATGTCTGTATGTGTCTATACACAAATGTATTGACTGTGAAAATAAATAAGATGACTTAGAGATATTAAAGCAAGGAAGTAAATGACCTCAAGGATAAAAGATGGTAGGATGTGACCATACAGGCTATGGCTATGGAAGCATAAAACTTACAGGCTAAAAATCAATTAAATAAAATGGGCAACGGGGTAGCACATTAATTTATCATTATGATACCCATAATAGAGCCTGATTATTGTACTCACGTTGTTTGTAGTTCAATTGCCTCTGACTTTTCACCACTCTATTTGCAGTTTTCTTGGCAAAGATACTGGAGTGGTTTGCCTTCTCCAGTTTCTTTTCCAGCTCATTTTACAGGTGAGGAAACTGAAGCAGAGTTAAGTGACTTGCCCAAGGTCATGTATCTAGTAAGTATCTGAGGCTGGATTTGAATGCAGGTCTTTCTGGCTCTAGGCCAAGCACTCTATCTGCTGTAGAGTAGGGAGGACTAGTGCCTCTGGTGTGATTGATCCCCTCTGGTTTGTTGATGCCTTTTCAGGGCTGCTCATCTACCTTTGGTGTCTACCTGTCTCTCAGTTCTCAGCTGTGGATCCAAAAAGCTGTGGCATCTTCAGTGGCCACACTTTTATAAAATCATCTTAGTAAAAGGGCTAAACCAGGTTGAGGATAACTGATGGGCTTCAGATCCATTGGTGAAGAAGGGGGATGTCTACCTGTAAAGAAAGCCAAGCACAAGCAGCTTTCCAGACTGCTGCTGCTGTGAACACCTGCAAGGTTCTGATTACACAGTATAGCAAACTCTCTATTCAGTGACAAATTAAGGGGCAGCTAGGTGGCGTAGTGACTAGAGCACAGGCCCTGGAGTCAGGAGAACCTGAGTTTAAATCCATTCTCAGACACTTAACACAAAAACTAGCTGTATGACCTTGGGCAAGTCATTTAACTCCAATTGCCCTACCCTCCCCCCTCCAAAAAGCAAAAAACAAAACAAAAAACAAAAAACCAAATTAAGGCAAAATATTCACAGAAATCAAAGTACAGCATTTACAATGTTATAACTCAACAACTTATCACTAACATGGCCACATAGTTTTCACCAAAGTGGTCACAAGTTTTAGGCAAAAGATAACATTCATTTAGTAACACCATTGTTCTTAATTAGTAAGTTCTTAATTCAATCATCCTTAAGCCTCCTTAATTGACACAAAGTATAAAGATCAAAGTCCTCCACCAGTAGGTCACATTGTCTTAATCTCTTCATTCAAAAAGTCTTCTTTCTTCTTAACTGGAGAAGTCCTTAACTCAATCATCTAAATATAAAGGTCAGAGTTCTCCACCCCTAGTAAATCATGATCTTCTCAGTTTGCGTTAAGTACCCAAGGAGAGGTCTTTTCATCTTGACTCAAGGTTGGCTCTCCACTTCCATGGTTCCCCTTCCATGGTCCCATCTCCTTCCACCTCCTTGTTGTCCAGCTCCCTGTCCAGTTCCTGTTCCATACTGAAGCTCACAGTGTCTACTCCAGCTGAAGTCCTTCACAGTTTCTGTTCCTGGGAAGACAAAGCTTAAAGCCACAATAACATTCATGCGCATTGCCAGCATACTCATAAATTCACTTTCTGCCTGTGAAATTAACATAGACCCAACAACAAGGTCCAAGGAATCAACACAAATCATCGGTATAGTCCCTGGACCTCTGAAATTGTCGGCAAGACCCTCTTCCAGGATTCCTGTAAACATATAACAAGAAATTCCTCCTTCAGGGCTTCTGAACCAGCAGTAAGGTCCCAGGGCTTCTGTAACAACAGCACTATCCTCTATCAGCAGATGAATCTAACAAAATAACATCAAAACAGACAGACAAAGTACACCACCATAGCCATGCCTCCTCCCAGTTCTCCTCTCCTCTCATTTCTCAGTTCTTCTCAATTCTCAGTTCAGTCCTCAGTTCTCTTCTCTCTCTCCAGCAGTAGCAGTCCAGCCTCCAGATGCTCACTCCCAAAAGTTCTGGCCTCTCTCAGCTTGGGCTTTTCCTTATATGTGGAATTAGCTCCTTCCTGTTCTGCCCCATTCTGTTATACCAACAAGTCCATTCCACTGTGGGATTCAAAAGTTCTGGGTCTTAATACTTGACATAATTATGAACTTGAAACTAAGTACCTGTTAGCTTCCCAATACAAGGGACAGGGCAGATTTTCAAATTCCCACTACCATTACACTACCCCAAAAATGTGAAGACTTCCCCTGGTGGAATGGGTAGATGAGAACAATTTGTTCCAATGACCATGAAGGCAGCTGAAACAGACACTGTGGCACTCCAAGCTTAGAGCTTGGTGAGACATCCAAGATTTGCCATCCACTTCATCCTGGGCCATCACCAGTAGCCTTGACTTTTGTCCTGCCATTGGACTTTGATGACTCTGGAAGAAAGGGTGAGGCTGACAACTTTGTGTAACTGCCTCACTTAAATTCAGTACATGAGCAAGTCTTTCTTTCTTTCTTCTTTTCTTTTCCTTTCTTCCTTCCTTCCTTCTTTCCTTCCTTCCTTCCTTCCTTCCTTCCTTCCTTCCTTCCTTCCTTTCCTTCCTTCCTTCCTTCCTTTCTGCAGGGGAAAGGACAGGGCAATTGGAGTTAAGTGACTTGCCCAAGGTCACACAGCTAGTAAATGTTAAGTGTCTGAGGTTGGATTTGAACTCAGGTTCTGATTCCAGGGCCCCTGCTCTATTCCTTGCGCCACCTAGCCACCCCACCAACATACTTTCTTAAGACATATATAGAAAGTAGAAGTGAGGGCAGGTAAATGAGATGGAATTTCAAGAGAGTTGCATGCTCTTGACGTTAGGAGAGACAAAGTCCAAGACAAGCTGAGGGGACAATGAAAGATGAAAACTAAAAGGTTTTTTCAATCCATGTTGGGGAAAAGAGAAAGATAAAGAAGAGACCATTAGTCAAGTAGATAAAGTGATGATAAGGGATGATGGAGAGAAGATAGAGAATAACACATCTCTTATTTTTCCTCTTTGGTTTGGGAAGAATAGAAGAAATACGGTTAACATGGAATTAAAATCCAAGATAACACATTCCCTAATAGATATGTCATCAAAACATATGAACAAACAATTTTCCAAAGAAGAATTACAAACTATAAACAACTATGTGAAAGAATGCTCCATATCACTAATATGGAGAAAAAAGGCAAATCAAAATGTCTTTGAGTTTTTCTCTTATACCCAGAAAATTGGGAAAGATGATAAAAAATGAGAATATTCAGTACTGGAAGGTTGTGGAAGATAGGCACACTGGTGCATAATTGGTGAAGCTGTAAATTAGCAATTTGGAAAGCAATTTGCATTTTTGTTAAAGTGTCCAACTTTTCTGATCCAGAGATTCTGCCAATATCCTAATGAGATCTTGGATGAGAACAAAATTCTCATATGTAACAAAATATTTATAGTAACACTATTTGTGAGAGTAAAGAAGTGGGAGGAAAAGTAGATACTCATCAATTGGGGGAATAACTGAACAAAATGTAGTGCATGAATGTAAGGGAATATTATAGTGTTGCAAGAAACAATGAATATGATGAAAATATAGAAAAGCATGAAAAGACTTACGTGAACTGATGCCGAGTGAACAGAGCCAAGAAAACAACGTATGCAATGACTATAACAATGTAAATGTATAAAAACATTCACCACAAAACAAATATAAGTAAATGTTGGAAAATTACAAGAACAACCATAGCCTAAAGAAGAGATATGAGAGGATACTTCCCCTACCACTGTAAGGGGAAGGTCCACAGGCATAGAACATTGCATATGTTTTTGGATTTTTTCAATATATTAATCAGTTTTTACTTATTATTTTTCTTTTAAAATATTCTGATACATTGGGATGGCTCTCTGGGAAGTGGATGAGAAAGGACTATAAGGGGAAATCCAGGCAACATAAAAGCCAAGCAGATCAATAAAAATGTGTTTTAGCAAAGAAAAAATAAAGTAAAAAGTTTCAAGATAGATGATTATGTATAGATGCCCTCAGTGGGTTCAGACTATCACAGTGGATAAACTACCTCGGTTCCAACCCAAACTCTGTCACTTATTACCTGTGTGGTCTTGGGCAAGTTACTTAGATACTCTGGACCCCAGTTTCCTCAAAGCAGTAGGTGAAATGACCTGTGAACCTTTTCTTGCTTTATGTCTATGTTGCTCTGGAAATATGATTTAATTTGTCCTTGGGGAAAAATGGGAAGAATAGGTGGAAGTTGCAGAGGTACAGATTTTTTTTAAATTTTATTTTAGTTTGTATCATTCATTTCCACAAGATTTTGAGTTATATATTTTCTCCCCTTCTTTCTCCCACCCAACACCCCAAAACAGCCATCCCAGTGTGTCCCCCCCCCCAGTCTATTCTCTCCTATGTCAC
>CM053587.1:224086765-224103007 GCA_028646515.1 Pseudochirops corinnae
ATGCATTCTTCATGTTTATTGGAGGCCCCTGGTGGGGGCGCTCTGGCTGCGCTCTCCTCCTCCCTCTCTCTCCCATGATCTTTCTTTTCCCCAAAGAAGGAATCTAGGGTTTGGGTGCTGTTCTTACTTTGCTTCTTATGCTTATTCTTACTCATGGTTGTTCAGTCCGTGATTTTTTTTTTTAATCTCTGTGGGGCTCTGCTTGCAGAAGGGAAAGCTCTTTCCCAAATCGCTGGGGTCCTCCCGGCTGCTGTAGCTCTCAGAAAGGTGCTGGGACCCTTCCTACTTATTTCTGGTTCACTGGATAATGAAGACTCCAAGACCGAGGCCCAAGACTGCGATCCGGATCCAGGCTGCTCAATGCGAGAGCACTGGCCTCAGAACAATCGTTTAGTCCCCCTGCTGTCTGCAGGCTGCAGGCGGTAAGCTGCAATGTGAAGGCGGGTGCAAAACCTCTGCCTTTTGCTTTTCTGCTCTGGAGGCCTTTTGACTGGACTGCTTTTCTCTCCCAACTTTGTAAGCTCCACTGATCTAGTTCTGAATGCTGCTTGCAGCTGCCGCTAATCCGCTCACCGGTACTCTCGTCTGGCTGCCCTTGGGGCTCAGCAGTGGCTTCAGGCCAGGCTGGTTTCGCAGTGCTGATATGGTTCCTTGTAGCAGGGCTGACTTTAGTGGGAAGTATCTTTGTGTGCATTTTGGAGTTCTAGGATTGGTTTACAGTCCTATTCCATGGGTATTTTGGGGTGGCTATGTGAGAGGTGCGATATGTTGCTGCTGCTACGCTGCCATCTTGGCTCCGCCCCCAGAGGTGCAGATTTTGGCTTAAAGTAAGGGAAAATGTCTCATCAATTAGAGTTGTTTGAGTGGACTGGGAAATGAAAAGGGTCTCAGAATTCAGAGCTAGAAGGGAACCTAGAGTCCAACCTTTTCACTCTCTTCGTTTTGCAGATGAAAGAAACTGAGGCCCAGACAACTTAATTGACTTGTCTTACAAGGTCATAGAGGTAGGTTAGCAGGAGAGCTAGGATTTTCAGAAGCAGCCCTCTGATCCTAAATCTAGGACCCTTTCAACTAAAGTATGCTGACTACGGCAAAGATAGTGAACGAGCTCCTTATTACTGAAGGATCGTCAAGTAAACTTGTCAGAAATAACATAAGGAGAATTCTTATTTGGTATGGTTTGTATTAAATGGTCCCAAGGTCCATTCCAACTCTAAGATTCTGTATATTTTTTTTTTTCTATTTCCATAGCTCCATGAATGGACGAAGAATGGATAGTGTCCAGACTGTGACATGCATATGGATGCGCAGCCTCTTGACTCAGTCCAAAAGGACATTTGTTTTTGGACAGGTGCCATAGACACACAGCACATGGGGCCCAGAATGGACTAGGAGGAGGAGAGCAGACTGGATTGCTTTGGAGAAATGTTGCAGTGTTTTTACTGATTCCTAGGCTGGTTCTGGACACCAGAGACTGACTTTTTAATACAGATATTTTCCTGAAAATGATGTATAGCTCTAACTCATGGAGCAACATAATCTCCAAAGACTAAAAGTTTCAGGTAACCCAATGGTCAATAGGGGAAAAAAAAATATGGTAAATAAAGCAGCGTATTATTCTGCCCAACAATGACCTCACAAAATAAGTTGGGTAAAAGACCTCATTGCAGACACATATTACTAGGAAGGACATGGACTGATCAGGTAGCAGATGGATCATCAGAATGCTGCAATGGGGAGAGAAGAGTGCTATAATGGTATGCATTCATTTATTCATTCAACAGTTTTAATAACTTAATGTGCCTACTGTGTGCAAGGCAGTGCAAGGAAATATTAAAAGATGCTGAGGGGGGCAGCTAGGTGGCACAGTGAATAGAGCACCAGTCCTCAAGTCAGGAGAACCTGAGTTCAAATCTGGCCTCAGACACTACCTGGGTGACCTTGGGCAATTCACTTAACCCCAATTGCCCTGCCCTCCCCACCTTGAGAAAGCAAAAAAAAAAAAAGATGCAGAGGAACATACCTCCAGTATGTTAGATAATTTTCTATGGAGGATTTGGTGAAGGACATGGAAGACAATTGTACAAGATGGGAAGACGTGGTTTGCAACCTAATTTGGAGGATCAAGGGTCCTCACTGAGGAGATCTACTATATGCCAAGACAGGTATGTGGCACAGTGGATAGAGCGCTGGGCCTAGAGTGAGGAAGACTCATTTTTGAGTTCAAATTTGGCCTCAGACACTTACTAGCTGTGTGAGCCTGGGAAAGTCACTTAACCCTGTTTACCTCATTTTCCTCATCTGTAAATAAAATGAGCTGGAGAAGGAAATGACAAACCACTCTGGTATCTTTGCCAAGATAAAACCCAAATGCAGTCATAAGGAGTCAGATATGATGAAAAACGACTCAACAACAAACTGTACTAAATGCTGAAGATACGAGAAAAATGAAATAGTCACATTTATTGGGAGAGACAACATGAGTACACACATACATGAACAAAATAAATACAAAGCAAATATAAGCTAATTTCGGGGCCAGGAATGCATTAGAAGCTGGGGGTAGGGAGAGGGGAAGGGGGGGACCCCAAACTCAAAGTATTGCCAGTGCTTACCATAGTGACTTGTAACGATAATGCTAACAGCTCCCATTTACGTAGCACTTTGTGATTTGCAAATTGCTTTTCATATATCATGTCATTTGACACTCCTGACAACGTTGTCATTTGGGTGCTGTTACTATCCCGCTTTTGCAGATGAGGAAACAGACTCAGAAAGGCTAAGAGATGTGTTCATGATCACACAATTAGTGGAGCTGGGCTATTAACTGGCGGCGAGACAACCGAAGAGGAGGAAGAATAAGTTTATGAGACCAGGGCCACCTTCATCAACTCTCTTTGCATCTTGTGTGGGAGGCCACATGTTGGAATTCATTAGTTGCCAAGCACAGGGTTAAATCCCTACGTGGGCCAGATAACTTGGCACTGAGAAAATTGCATTTCCCTGCCACAGACTACACCCCTTGTTTCAGCCAACAGTCTTTACATGTGAGTGCCAACGGTCACAAAAGCGACTGTGTCAGAGACTGTGGCTGGCTCAATAGAGCCTATATTCACAATTGGGGAAAAAAAAATTATAAAACACATGTTCTGTTGGCTGTTGGTTTCCTCTGTAGGATGGCACACCATATTGTAAAGTAAGGCTACTCACTTTACGGATAGCTTTATAGGCACGTAATGAAAGGGAAAGTTCAACCATGGTCTAGAAAGCTACTTGGTGACAATGAGTCTGTAACATGAGTGATGAGGTCAGCAATAAGGGTGACCACAAAAAAGAAAAAGGAATAAAGTGATTCCAGCTGATCTCATGTGAATGGCCTTTGTGCAGCTTGACCTGATGCCTGTAATGTATTCCTTCCTCATCACCACTTTATAGAATCCTAATCTCCTTCAAAGCTCAACACAAGTACCACCTCCTATATGACATGAGGTCTTTCTTGATCCCTCCAGCAGCTAGTGTTCCCCATCTCCCCTCCTGAAATTACCTGGGGGAACAGAGATTGAATTGGTCCATGGGGGCCATCTAGAGTGTGTGTGTGTACTCAGAGCTTCTCTGGAAACTTCCATATGGTGATCTAGTTCTTGGGCCTTTGGGGGAAGACAAGTTTCCTTTCTGCTTTCAGCCATGTGGTAGCTCAGCGGTGAAAGGATTGATCATTTTTATATGACAAAGTAAACTTTGAATTGTTCCTTCGTCTCTCTTCCCTCCTGTGACAATGGTCATGGGGACAGGGTGTTCTCTCTTCCTTCAGCCTTCTAGGTGGCATCATTCCAAGTCAGGGGTTGGACTAGGCTAGTCCTTCCCCATTCCTGCAGAGTGAGGGGATTTCACTAGGCAGGCTTGTGTCTGGATCTCTGACTGCCTTTTCTGTTTTGTGTTTCCTTTCCTGAGTAGGTGATCAAGATCAATTTTGAGGTGGATAGATTCAGGCTTGAGGTCATGGATGAATTCAGGCTCAGAATTCAGTCATGAGTCCATTGAGCAAAGCTGACCAGTGGCCAGAGGAGCTTTTTCATTGAAGAGGATGACCACAGAAAAGAGGAAGAGCCCAGGCAACTGGTTTTGTTTGCCAGAAGACATGAACTTTGAGACAAAAGTGTAAAATTGCTCTATCAGCAGCCTTGCAAACTGCTTTATGTTCTGATAAGATTTAAGTATCAGCCTTTCAGCAAATAGTATCAGCAGTTATAAATTAAGTTACTGAATCCTTTTGTCAGTGTGCAATGTGAATCTTTTTATGTTTAGCATATGTTATATGTAGGAATAAAATGCCTGTCTTATATCTGATTTATACTATACATCGAGTACTTTTTATTCTTCTCTTTGGGAAGATCTAGATAGGAGCTAAAAATCTAAACTTTAAATTGTTTGTCCCCAGGCTACCAGGATGGCAGTCTAAGCAACCACAGAGTGTAACAAAAGGGAGACTAGAACCATGACCATTAAAGGCCAGTTTAAGACCAAACCAAATCCAAACACATGCATAAGTCCAGAGTAAGGTGCTCCTTTAGAGACCATTTCAATTATGTCCTACTCTTTGTGACCAACCCCATTTGAGGTTCTCTTGGCAAAGATACTGGAATGATTTGTCATTTCCTTCTCTAACTCATTTTACAGATGAGGAAATTGAAGCAAACAGGGTTAAGTGACTTGTCCAGAATCACACAGCTAGTAAGTGTCTGAGGTCAAATTTGAACTCAGGAAGATGAGTCTTCCCTACTCCAGGCCTGGCACTCTATCCACTGTGCCACCTACCTGCACAGGGTCCAGCAGTGGGTCCTTAATTTTAGACTTGCATTTTTGTTTATAAGAGAGGCATTATGCATGATAAAGAGTTGGCCTTAGAGTCAGGAGGACTTGGGTCCAAGTCATGCCTTTGTCACATATTACTAACTGTTATTATATGACCCTGGGCAAGTCATATGACCTTACAGGGCCCCAGGCAAGTCCCTACAATTGAAGAGCCCTTGATATCTGTGCTAATAAAGGGAATTTCCTCTCAGTAAGTTCCCTAACCAAGGAAATCACTGGTCTGTGCTCTGTGTCTCTGTCTGTCTGTCTGTCTTTCTTCTATTTCTCTTTTCTGTCTCTCTCTCTCTCTTCTCTTTCTCTTTTCTCTCTCTTTCTGTCTCTGTCTCTATTCACACATTCTTCTTCTCGTTTTTTCTCCTCTCACATTCTTCCCTCCTCTTTCTCACATTCTCTCTATATTTAGACATTTACATATATAAACACACATATTTATGTATATAGATAGATATAGTTATAGATTTTTCTTCATGTTCCATGTGCCTGGTGCATAGAAGATGCTTAATAAATGCTAGCTGATGCTCATTCTAGGATGACTTGGATTTCAGGTCATTGTAAACTATAGATCTTCCTTCTGTTTTTCTTTCTCTTCTGCTGTATGTGATCGGCTTTAGGCTCATAGGATTATAGAATTAAGGCTGGAAGGGACCTTACAAGCCATCAAAGTCTGACCCCATCATTTTATAGAAGAAGAAATTTAGGAAACAGAAGTTCAGTGACTTGCCTAGGTCATATAGCTGATAAGTGTCTGAGATGGGATGCAAACCCAGGCCTTCCCGAGTCTAGGTCTAGGGCTCTGTTCAGCTTTTGTTATATTACTCTCAGCATCCTGACACATTATGGGGCTATCTAGGCAGTGAAGAGATTTTCTCAGGTTCCTAGGTACCCCTTTGTGCCTGGGTCCTTTATGCCTCACACAAGGGTTATACTGTGCCAGAACAATCCAACTTAAGTTTCGTATATAAGTTTACAGCATTTATCTTTTTGTATTAATAATACAGAAAATTTAAAATTCTCTTTATGAAGATTTTTTATTTTTGGTGGGGGGCAGGAGGCGAGTCAATTGGGGTTAAATGACTTGTCCAGGGTCACACAGCTAGTAAGTGTCAAGTGTCTGAGGTCAGATTTGAGCTCAAGTCCTCCTGGCTCCAGGATCAGTGCTCTACTCACTGCACAACTACCTGCCCCATGATTTGCTAATCTAATTACATATTAGTCTGAACAAAAGGACAAAAGATGACATGAAATTCATAGAGGAGAAATGTGCAATGTATCCTGAGGTCTGAGACTCCTGAACTATCTTATATTATTTATGTGGGTGCCCTCCTCTATGGTCAAGGTGCCCTCTCCATTATACCATGACTACACTATCCTCATTTCTACCTCTGTGCTTTTGCTCATGGTGTGTCCCTTCCCATGGCTTGACTATTTTTCCCTTTTGCCTTGCAAAATTTTTAGCATCAGTTAAGCCATATTCAAGCCCTATCTCTTCCAGGTTTACCTTAGCCCTTATGCACATGAATATGTGCACCAGGGTACAGGCATTTATTTCCAATTAGATTAGAAAGTCACTGAGGACAGCAATCACATTTTAATTTTGCTTGGTATGCTCTCCAGCACCTAGGAGGGTGGAAGGAATTCAATCAATGGGAATAAATAAATAGTATAATTGTGGATAGAATGTCGACTTTGGAGTTAGGAAGACCTACTTTCACATCCTGCTCTGATTCTTACTGCCAAGGTGACCCTGGGTAAGTCATTCAAATTCTATGAGCCTGCTTCTTCATCTGTAAAATGAGGTGGTGAGGGGAGGGGAGTAGATGGCTTCTGAGGTCTCTGCTAGCTCTAAAGTTATGCTTTTAAATAGATATTTGTTGGCAGAACTTTTGCGTGGTTCCTTAAAAAGATAATACAATTTAGTTCTCGAAGAAACCTTAAAAATTGTCTCTAGTTTAGTAAGGAAGCAAGAGATCAGGGAAAGTTTAAGTGATTTGCTGTGTCACCTAGGTCCTAAGTATTAGGGATGAGAGTGCCTTTACTGCTATAACTGCTTCTGATGCAATCTGGGAAGTCTTTCAGAACTAGAAATTATTTCTCAAAACATACTTCAAGAATCCTATAACAGCAACAATTATTCAAAAGAACAAAAACAAGGCAGTCCTTTGCATCTTATTTTTGAAAAGTTTATTAGATAGTTCAGAATGAAGAATAACGAGGAATTAGGAAGAACACGACTGAAAAATTGTAAGCATCATTCTATCTTTTCAAAGGTTTCCTTTTCAGGAAAAAATTCAATTAAAAAAACCAAAATATTCATAGACATTGAAAAAGTATTTTGAAATTGTGCATTGCATGTCAATCACAAAGTTCTTCCTTATGTGAAATTCCTTTGGTTTTTGCAATCCAATTTAAAATCATCGTCAGAACAGTTTTCCTACCTAAAACAAATTGCCTTTTTTTTTCTCCTTGGCTAATTCTCAAGGTTCCAAGGCCCATGGCTTTCAATATCAACAAACATTCATTTATCCCCTTTGCTTTGGTCTTCTGGCTTGTATGTGTATCCTGAATTGAAAAGCTGAAGGCACATGGTTACTGTAGCATCATTTTAGCATGCAACACACCTGGTAAGGCTTGAGTGGATGAATAAGCTGGAGCATTGAGAGCAATTAGCATTTGAATTAGTGACATGAGGATAAACAGTTGATTATCCTACTTAACAGCTGTTGAATGGTGTTAAAGAAACACTGTCCATCAGTTTAAAGTTTTAAATGTGGGTTTTATTATTACATGATACAAAAACCCAAGGAGAGAACTGTTCATTAAAAAAAAAAAGAAAATAGGATTTCAGTAAATGAGGTCTTTTTGTAGTACTAATCAAGTGAACCAGTTGTATAATACTGCTCAACAGCTTGAAGGAGAAAAACTGACTAGATTTTGGTTTTAGTTTCTAATCCATTGTTATTGCAAAAAATAAAAAAAACCAAACCCAGAATAAATAATCACATTTCAAACTTCCTGCCTTTCATCTGAGTAGCTCAGTGTGATTTACAGACATCCCTACAATGGACTTTCAGTTAGACAAGGATCCTGTAATAATATAGTATCTTCATTTTACCAATAGTGAAACTAAAAGAGAGATGATGAGATCCTCTTCCAGTATCACTTTGAGGCTTGGCTGGGGGAGCCAAATTAGGATTGACAATCGTGGACTCCTAACACCAGCCTCCAAATAGCATCTTTTGCTTGATGGTGATGAAAAGTACTTTGAGAGTTAAAAATTTTAGGAACAGGTGAGAACTTTTCTTTATGGTATGATTTTTATCTGGACAGTTTTCCTTTAATCACCTGTTTAGGAGTGGATCTGTAGGAAAACTGACAAGTTTAGTTGGTGGACAATTTATGGAACTTATTATGGTTATTTTGCTTTCACCTGTGCCTGTCTGTCTTTGTATCCTTAGCACATAGCACAGTGGCTGACACATATTAGGTATTTAATAATTGCTTATTGATTGATCGACTGTCTTGTTTGAATTGTTGGCTTTACGTTATAGGCTCAGATGAATCTTAGGGACAAAATATAAAGACTAGGTCATAGCCAATAGTCCTGGCTGTTCTGCAAAACACAGAACCAACTTGCAATCCCTAACTATGAGAATTTGGCACATGCAAATACAATTTACCCCATTTATATCTGCATGCAAGGTGTTTTGCAAGCAAACTGAATATGGCAGCTAGGCTTTTTGTTTGCTATTAAAATTTTTCAAATACTAACATAATACTTATGAATACTTGATTTAAATTAAATTTGGAACAAATGAGACTCTTCCCTGAAGGACACAATGCATAATTAAGTACTTTCTCTGTCAAGAAAATATATACATGTTATAAATGTATGCATATATAGTAATATAGACACATATTATAACCTATAATATATACATGTATATTATATACATATAATATATACTTTTATATCTGTCTTATGTATGTATGTAATAATCTTCCACTAAAAACCTGAGTTTACTCCTCAAGGAAAAGTCAAGATGGATTTCAAAGTAAGTTAAAGTGAATTTCTATATAGCTAATAGAGCTTCTCTATATAGAAAATGGTTGTGGTCCAGAAGTTCATCTCTAATTTGATTTGTTTGGTCTCTAAAAGTATTTTCCCTCTAGAAATAGCATTATAAACAGTGACTAGATTCCTAGACTAACCCACAAAACCCTATATGACTCATAATGTACCTAGAATACAGTTCTGTACTAATAATAGTATAGAACCCAATCACTGTGTATAATGATGTTTCTTTGGGAAAATAAATTTAGACATTCAATTTGGGATGCCAAGAAATGGTTTCCTCCAACCTCAACTACACTAGCATCGGGACGTCCCCCCTCCCCCTTCCTTTCAGTTCTAAAACTGAGGATGGGGGGTGGGGGTGGCCTGGGACAGAATTACTGGCAGGGAAAGGTTCTGAGGGGAGTAAACTAAATAAATAGGTGTTGTGGGGGAGGGGTGGGCCAGGGGCTCCTGAGTGTCTCAGAGAAACTGCAGGGTGAGAGCTTTCTTCCACTGTATCCCTGTGGGACTCTTCTTGGTCCTGGGCTGTCTTTCCATTACATTTCTGCTCTCTCTCTCTCTCTCTCTCTTTCTCTCTCTCTCTCTCTCCTTCCCTCCCTCCCTCTCTCTCTTTTTGTATCCCTAAATTCAATGCTTAAAACCATTAGGACAGAAGTTCTTAAACTGGGGTCCACAAAGTTTAAATAATATATAACTTGATAACTGTATTTCAGTAGGATCGGTTTCTTTCATAATCACATATATTTTATTTTACTTTGTGCATTTGAAAACATTCTGAGAAATGGTCTCAGGCTTCAACAGACTGCCAAAGGGGTCCATCACACATAAAAGAACTCTTGAATTAGGGAAAGCTGGGGTCTTTGTGTACACATGGAGCTTGAGATTCACCTAAATTTCAGAGGAAAAGCAGAAATAGGCTGATTCATTCAGCATGGGCATCTGGGCCAGAGAATGACCTAAGAACTGCCTGGGGACTGGGGTGGAGAAATGGGCTGGAGGCTGTGGAGGGGATTGAGGAATACCTTTCTCTTCTATAGCCCTTCTTCCCTCACCACAGTCAATGCTGCCTCATACTCCTCCAGGTACTCCTCCCTGCCCCCCCCCCCCCAAGCAGCTTGACAGCAGCAGGCAGAAGGAAATGCCAGGCATGGAATTCTAGGATTCTGCAATTCCTTCAATGTCTGGGATGAATTTCTGTGGTCACTGGCTCTTGCTCTTGGGGTGGTTGTTTGGATGTGAGAGATATACATTAGCCTAAGTCCCAGGAACTGCCTGATTATTGGACCCTCTGCAATACCCCAAGTCACTCTCACGTGGTCAGGTTGTAGGGAGGTTACTGCTTTCCAACTGCCAGAGTTATTTGCCTCACTATTTCTCCTTTCGAGGATTATAGAACCATTGATTTAGCACTAGAAGAGACCTTATCCTTGCTGGGTCCATTTGTTTTATAGTTAACTCTTCTGATTTTAAAGCTGAAGCACACTTATTTTAAAACACAGGCACACTGTCAAGGTCTTGCCAAGAGTCACACATCTAGTAAGTGTCTGAAATGGAATTAGAACCTAGGTTTTCCTGATTCCAAGTTCAGCACCCCATCCGCACTACACCAGCACTCAGGGGGCCTTTGCAGTTTAGCTTGTAATCACTTCTTTAAAGGACAAGTGGGCAGTTATCTGGCATGTGTGAAAAGAGGGGGGACAAACTGCATGTTATGTGTATGTGTACGTGTGTTGGTAAGGTGAGGGGAAGGAGCAGCTGTAGCTCCCCACACCTGGAAGCTGTTTCATAACCTGGCATCATGGGAGTTTGTCCAGTCTGTCTTACAAAGTTGGCGGTAGTTCATCTGGAGCAACCCCTGACTTTGGATCCCGAGGCAGGTCATTTTGTCCCTTTCTCTTTGGCCAGTGGCCTGTGAAAAATATGAAAATAGAAACAGTTCAAACTTGCCGATACCCAGATGAAAGGTGCGATGTTAGTGGAAAGCATAGAAGTAAAAGGCAGTGAGCTGGGGTGTGCGTGTGTGTGTGTGTGTGTATGCGCGCGCTTGGAGGCAAGAAAGAAACATGCGTGCGTTGTGACCTCAGCATGCAGAAGATAAAGCATTCATCCTCTCTCACCATCCCCTTACTTAGAACTTCTCTTTAGAGGAGGAAGGGAATAGCATCTTCTAAATACCCTGGAAACCTTGGGTGGTGTTGCACATCGGAAACTTTCCAATGTGTTTCCTCCCCGGGTGCTGGGTCCATTTGTTTTCCTGCCATGCCTAGATCAGGAGCTGGAAAACTGAACTCCCCCAAAGTGAACTTCCTCTCCTTCTATAAACTGACCCCTGGTGGTTGCTATAGCAACTGCAAAGCGAGAATAATGAGCAGTGTAAACAAGCCCGATTCCCAGTGCAGTGGCACCACGGGCTGACCAGGGAGAGGAACTCTAATAGGACGTGCACAGAAACGTGGCTCTCATGGAGACTTGTGAAATGCTGCAAACCAATCGTTCGCCTCTCTTCTCTCACTTGGCTCCCTCCCGCCCCGCTCCAGCTCCAGAGGGGAAACAAGGAGGCGAGATGCTAGCTAGCAAGCAGAGACCTGTCTCTAGACTGGTGGAGCTGAGCATCCTGCCACGGAAAGACAAATCTGAACACTTAGCCAGAGCTCTCAGCTAGCTGAGTGCCAACCTGACCCTGCAAAACAACTAATCCATGTCCCTGCCTTGCTTGCACACCTGCTGGCTGCGGAGACTCCATCAATCTCTGAAGAGGGCGGTGTGGTGTGCCCGTCTGGGAAGAGCCCTGGTGCCCAGGTCCCCAAAGAGGGGTCTTGAATCCTGCTTCTGATACTCACTGCCTCCTTGACCTAGGGCGAGTCTAGTAGCCTCACTGAGCTCCGATTTCCTTCTTTGTAAAGTAAATCGCTTCGTCTGGTTAACCTCCGAGGTTCCTTCCAGCTCTAGACATCTAAGTATTCCCATTGCACTCAGAAGAACCTTGCTGTAATAAATTCAGGCAATCAGTCCTGGAAACTTTTAACTTTCCTGCTTGTTTTCTTTCCGGATAGTCCAATAGGGAAAGGCAGCATTAGAGCCTCACAGTTTGTCATCATTCAGTAAACCTCTTCACTCTCTTCAGAGCTAAAAGTTACTTAGAAGGAAAAGAAACGTTTCCCAAAGGCTATATGGTATTTATTTTCAATTTTCCTTCATTAATTCTTTTCCACCATCATTCAATTGCCTTTGAAGGAAAGTCTCTGCTTAATATACTTTAGGATGAGGCAAGAAGTGTTCCTAGTTTTCTTTCATCTCAGTGATGATTCTTCCCACTGAGGGAGGAATTCCTCCCAATTTATCCTTTCTGTACCTTGATTGTACACAGTTGTTTGTAAGTTGTCTCCCACATTGGCAAGGAGCTCCATGAAGTCGGAGACTATTTTTTGTCTATCTTTGTTTCTCAGGGCTTAGCAGTGTGCCTGGCATGTAAGGGGCCCTTAATAAATGCTAGCATTTACTGACTGACTGACTGACCAAATCATACTGTACCAGTCACAGTATCTGTTTACAGAGATGAACAAATCAGTGAGTCATGCTACATCCCACCTCATGCCTAAGTTCTCCCAAACCCTGTTGTGCTCTGGTGGGAAACAGGTGAACTACTATCATGCAGTCTTTTAGAACAATTGATGACTAATTCCTCAGTTCTTCTTATGACAAGAAGACTTTCCTAAAGCCTAGCTAGTATCCCCTTCTTGGACTCCTGGAAATCCAATCTGTTAAAATAGTGCCAACAGTACTTATATGCATAGTGTTTTTACCTTGTTGAAATGCTTCATAGAACCAGGACTGTGTATTGGATCAAGCACTGGTCCAGGGGTCAGGGAGATCTGGATTCTAAGCCTACCTCTAACATTCATTATCAGAGTCATTGAATTTTTGTGTCACAATTTCCTGATCTATAAAATAGACAACTAGAGCACTGGGCTTGGAATCAGGAAGACTCATCTTCCTAACTTCAAATCTGACCTTAGATAGAAGTTGTATGACCATGGGCAAGTCACTTAACCCTGTTTGCCTCAGTTTCCTCATTTGTCAAATAATCTGGAGAAGGAAATGACAAACCACTCCAGTATCTTTGCCAAGAAAATCCCAAATGGGGTCGCAAAGAGTCAGACAACTGAAAGAACTCAAGCAACAACAACAACAACAACAACAAAACAGGGATAATAATAACTTTACTATCTACCTCATAGGGCTGTTGTGAGATTCAAATGAAATAATTTCAGTTATTATTAAAGTCTCAATAATCTTATGTGGTAGATAAGATTATTATCCTATTTTTTCAGATGAGCAAACTGACAGACAGAGATGACAAGTGGCATTATATAAGCAACATCCCATGGATGCTGCAAGGATAAATAAATGGATAAATAAGAGACACTGTCACTTCAAATTATAGTTAGCAAGAGGTCAAAGGCTCCTCATATTTATAAAAACCTGACATTCACGGGGATGAACATTCCCACAAAGTTGTACAGAAAACACGTTTAATACCAATCATGCAGAAACTAGCAGGGACCTTTTGTACCTGTTACTTGTCCTTTTCCCATCGCTCTGGGAGGGTTGGAGAGAAGAGAGCATGAGATTGAATGTGGAGTAGCTAACAGAACATGGCAACCGTACTAGAAGACTACATTTCCCAGAATCCTATGGCTTGAAGATGGCATAGAGATAACTGCCAAGCTAGGGACTACTGGGAAAGAAGAAGAAAGTAGAAGCCAAGATGACAATCAGGCTAACAGGAACCAGGGCCAGAGTCATGGAGGTGACCAGGATGTCAAGCAGACTTTCTTATCCTCATGCTACAGAGGATAGAGCACTGGAGTCAGGGAGACCAGAATTCAAATCCCACTTCAGACGCTAACTAGCTATGTGACCCTGGCTGACTCATTCAACTTGTTTCAGTCTGTTTCCTCATCTGTAAAACAAGGATGATTGGCCTCCAAGGTCCTTTCCAGCCCTAAATTCATGATCCTATTAGCCCAAGGCTGAGAGTAGCTGTCAAGGGAAGGAGAACACCTGACAATTTGAGCAGAGATGCCAAGGCTACTTTCATGGAAGTTTTCAAACAATCTCATCTCCTCCTTTCCACCCCCTACTCCACTGTAAGACTTTGCTCAGACTTTCTCTCTTGGAGAACTGAATGTTTGTAGGGAATTGAGACCCATATTATTCTAGGGGAAGAGTGATGAGACTTTACTCACTGGGCTGTAATTACTTTTTGTGACTTTACTGTTCAATTTCTTGTTAATCAATGTTTTTATGTTTGATTGCCATTGAGAGCCTTGGTTTTCTAGCCGGTGAGTCAATTGAATACATTAGAAACAAACTAGGGGACTTCTAGAAATTAAAAAAATCTTGGCAGGGAAAAATAAGTTAAAGGAAGTAATAATTATTGAGAATTTTTTTTGACAGGAATATCAGAGACTAGGGTCCAGCTCCTAATATATATCAGTAATAAAGTTTTCTATATATACATAGTACATTTCTCCTTTGCTACTTCCTTTCCAATACATGACAATTATATTCTACATGACATTAGTCTAAATTTTCATATTGGGTAAAATTAGACATTACTTCAAAATTCTTCAGTTGTCACTCTCTACGTAACCACAACAATACTATTATCCAAGACAGATAAGCTTTAGGTTTTTTGTCTTATTTTTGAAAACTTGTATTATAAATCTTTTCATTTCTCATTTTTTCCATCTTCTTGTACTCACTGAATCCTTGTTCCCTCCTAATGGCATGACATTCCTAGTCAACTTTTCCAGAACTGATTGAGCTTTCATCCATACCCCCAACTCATTGGTCATGGTGGGGGAGTTGGAATACTCCTTTTGCCACCTTCAGATTCTCCCTCTACCACCATCAGTCAATAACTTCTTTGCCATTGAGGTTTACCTAATCCATATTTACTGCTCAGTTAAAATTCTGGCAGCTGTTAATGTACTGTGCTTCAGGCCTCCTTCTTTCCTTAATGAGTTCAGTGCCTAGTTCATTCTTTCTCTTCTCTCCAACATCTGCCTTCATATTACTGGACTTCATCACGTATATTGATCTTCCCTCAAACACCTTAATATCCTAGGTCTTCGACTTATTCACTTTACATCCACATTTACTTATTCCCAGCCACATACCACGGGTATCCCACAGGACTCTGTCCAGGACCTTCTCTTCTCCCTCTATCCCTTGATGATCAGATAATCAACTTCCATTCAATTATCATCTCTATGACTCTCAAATCTCCTTATGCAGCCTTAAGCTCCCTGCCTACCTCCAGTTATGTGTCTCTAACTGCATATTGGACATTTCAAGCTGGATGTCCTATAGTCATCTTGAACTCTACATATTCAAAATCAAATTCATTATTCCCTCCCCCCAAACCCTCCCTATTTCCAAACTTCCCTATTATTGTCAAGGGCACTACTATCCTCCCACCCCTCAGGCTTACAAACTAGATGTCATCTTCTGCCCTGAAATCTCTCTCACCCGACACCTCCATATCCAATCTCATTCATCTCTCAAATATTCCCTCTTCTTTCCTCAGACTCTACCACCCAGGTCCTCATCATCTCATGCCTGGACTATTGTAACGGCATGCTGGTTGGTCCCCTTGCCACAAGCATGTCTGTATTCCAGTCCATCCTCCCCTTAGTTGTCAAAGTGATCTTCTTAAAGCGCAGTACTAACCATATCACCCAAACAAATCCTCACATCATCCACATCCCAAAACATATGCCTCATTCTGCTTCTTGAGTCTCTCATCTGTTGATCAAAAGGTAGGTAGTATGTCTCATCATGGAACATGAAGTCTAGAGTTCTAGAGTTGTCTCATCATTACATTGCTCTAGAACAGTGGTTCTCAACCTGTGGGTTGCAACCCCTTTGGGGGTTGAATGACTCTTTCACAGGGGTTACAGGGGTCCCCTAAGACCATTGGAAAACACATATTTCCAATGGTCTTAGGAACCGAGATACCGCTCCTCTATCCATCTCCAGGCAGGTCCACCCACATGCAGATACGTCCACATATGAATATTAAAGGGTCGTGGCATTAGGAAGGTTGAGAACCACTGCTCTAGAGTAATGGGGTCAAACTCAAATAGAAACAAGGTCACTAATCTTTTTTTTTTAAATTTTTTTTTAATTTACTCATTTACTTTTAATTTACAAGATTCAGTTCCACAGTCACTTGAGTTTCAGATTTTCTCCCCTCCCTTCCCCCCCCCCCCCCATGGTGGCGTGCA
>CM053587.1:224103507-224119616 GCA_028646515.1 Pseudochirops corinnae
TAGCACAATAGTATTCCATTACATTCATATACCATAGCCTGTTCAGCCATTCCCCAATTGATGGGTATCCCCTATATTTCCAGTTTTTTGCAACCACAAAGAGAGCTGCAATAAATATTTTTGCACATATGGGTAGGTCACTAATCTATACACAAGAATCCCTGGAGGCTGTATGTTGACAACTTGAAAATGTAATATTATCTGTTTTGTTGTAGTCTTATTTATTTTGCTAATTATTTCTCAATTACATTTTAGTTTGGTTCAGGCTATGCTCAGGAGTGTTATAGCTGCTTGCAGGCTGAATGGTTGACACTTTTGCCCTAGAATCATGGTTGGTCATTGCATTATCAGATTTTTTTAAAAAGTCTTTCAAAGTTGCCTGCCTTTTAGAGGTTTTATAAATTGTTCTCTTGGTTCTGCTAACTTCATTCCCTATCAGTTCATTCAAGTCTTCCTAGGATTATCTGGAACAATTCCTACATCCTTTCTTGTAGCATAATAATATTTCATCCCCTAATTTATTGTCATCCCCTTAAGTTTCCATTTCCTTAAAGAGATGCTGCAAATATTTTTGTATGTATATCTGGATCCTTTCCCTTTTTTTTTTTTTTTTTAATCTCTTTGGGGTCAGAGATAGAGTAGTAATGTGTTTACTGGGTATGTAATTTGGTGACTTTTGGGATATGTTTTCAAATTAATTTCCAAAGTGGCTGGAACAATTCAAAGATACACCAACGATGTAATATGTTCCTGTCTTCACACAGTCTCGCCAACATTTGTGATTTCCTTCTTTTGTCATATTTTTGCCAGTCTGATGGATATTTAAAAATTTATTTTTCTAATTTGGAAACTTTTCTCATGTAACCTGTTGATAGCTTGTATTTCTTCCTTAGAAATTCATATTCTTTAAATCAGTTACTAGTTGGGAAATGACTCTTAGTCTTATTAATTTGAGTCAATTCTTTATATTTCTTAGAAATGAGACCTTTATTGGAGAAACTTGCAGCAAAGGGTTTTTCCCCTTTAGCTATGTTTCTCTTCCAATTTTAGTTGCAATAGTTTTTGTTTGTGCAAAACTTTTTAAATTTTATATAATCAAAATTGTCCCTGTTCTCTTCTGTGACCCTTGAAAGGTTAGCTTTCTGGTGTTGTTGCAACTTATCTTTTTTTGGTACCTGTAATGGTGGCTTTCTGCAAACTTGCTACTGATTTTGGATTGGGGAGAGAAGGAGTGCAGCCATATGAGGATCATGACCTTGTCTCACCCAAATCTTTAAGTATGAGGTTTTGTTCTCTACTTCCTAAAGCATGGGTTTAGGGTTTTTATCCCGGTAAAAGTAAGAGGGATGCTTGAGCTCCTGTAGGGTTAGCATTTGCTTCCCCAATTCTTTAGTATATGGCTTCTTGCCACATTCAACCTGTGTGAACATATCTAAGTAATGTAGCCTCAGTCTCTTCATCTGTAAAATTAGGGGGTTGGACAAGACGAAATCTAAGTTCCCTTCTATCTGTATCTATGATCCTACGATCTCCCAGAGCCAATTGCTGGTTTACACAGCCAACTCTTTGGCCCAGAGAGGGACTTCTCTTAATTCCCACAGATTGGGAGATTTGAGCAGCTTGCTGTCTGGAAGTTACTGCTGTTCTCACAGGTCACTGTGGTCCCTATATGCTACAGAGGCAGGAAGTACTCACTGGAGTATCTGAAGACATCCCTCACTGTCATAAGGGAACCACACTCATTTTTCTTTAGAAATGAGTACTATCTTGTTAGGGCAGAAGGAGTGAATGTGGAAAGTCTGATGGGAGTCCCTTCCTTAGTATAAAAATAACCTTTAGGTTTTGGGTTCAGGACTCTAGGTAAGAACCACAAATGTATAATTGTGAGAGTCTCTGAGTCAAAGTAAGAGAGGATTGTTAAGATTTAGTGATGGAGAGGGTGGATGCCTAGGATCTGGCAGTGAAAAAGAGCTAGCTGGGGGAAAGGGGACTAGAGTTGCTATGGTTTTTACCTTGAAACATGAATAATTTATGATGAAATCACTTATGAAGTTCCAAGTCTATATAGAGCACTGCCAGGTGCAGGGGTGCACAGTAGGGATTATGGTTTCACAGAGCCAGAGCCAGAAGGGACCTCAGAGGCCATCTAATCAACCTCTTCATTTTATAGTAGAGAAAACCAAGATACAATTAGTGATTTGTTCACACTTGCATAGGAAGTAATCATCAGGTAAGATATGACTCAGTTTCTCTGACTCTTGAGCCCACGTATTTTCTATAATACAAGCTCCTTGCCCATATAAGATGCCACTCTATTCATAGATTCCTGTTGGCAGTGTGGCCCTTATCCTCTTCCTGTTTCCCCTTCCTCATCCATAAAATGCAGATAATACTTGTAGCATTCTCCTAGGGTCATGGTTAGGATCAAATAAGATAATGTAGGTAAATCATTTCATAAATGCTAAATTGTTATATAAATGTTAGGTGGGCAGCTAGGTGGCACAGTGCATAGAGTGCTGAGCTTGGAGTCAGGAAGATCTGAGTTCAAATGTCACCTCAGCTTACTATTTGTGTGACCCTGGGCAAGTCACTTAACCCTGTCTGCTTCTGTCCTCATCTATAAAATGAGCTGGAGAAGGAAATGACAAACCACTCCATTATCTCTGCCAAGAAAACCCCAACTGGGGTCACAAAGAGTCAGACATGACTGAAAAATAACTCAGCAACAACAACAAAAAAGTAGAAAGAAGGATGAGAAAAGGGTAAAGGGTAAGTCCTACTAAGACATATTAGCAAGGAGACTATTTCTCTTTTTGCTGTTGACCAACCTGACCCAACTTGAAATCCTCTTATACATATAGGAGAGTGAACAGGTACACACACACACACACACACACACACACACACACACACACACACACACACACACACACACTGTCCACTTGTCTTCCTACCCTCTTGGGAAAATACTCTAGATAGGCATGGTTTGTAAAAACACTGGGGCCAGGATTTCACAGGCAAAGTGAAAGAGAGGGTTGAAGTATCTATCCATCTAATCACCTTGGCTGTTATAATGCTGCCTGGCCCCAGTGTTCTGTGGGTTTCTGGAAGAGTGCTTGCCTGGAATGCTAAGCATCCTCTAAGGGCCTGCAGATTCTGACTCACTGCTGGGGGATGTGGAGGGTCTGTTGAGCGGTGTAATCTCCCTCCATGAATTACTGTACTCCCAGGAGCAGGACTCCTTCCCACCTCTCTCTACCCCTTAAACTATCTACCCCACCTGCAAAGAGCATTCATTTTAGAAACTTCTGGGATAGGAGGAAATGTTGTAGTTAAGAAAACCCCAGTGAGGAAGATTTCTATTTTTCTATGCCCTTAAAATATCTCATTCAGATTTCAAGCACTTTTCTGATTACAAGAGAGTTTTCTCAGTCCTGAATAATGGCTGCTAACAGAGTGTTAGCATAGTTTTGCCTGGCTGCTTGGTGCAGTGATGACTTATGCCATGAGGAGTATCACCCAGTCTGGCTCCACAGTGTGTGTGTGTGTGTGTGTGTGTGTGTGTGTGTGTGTGTGTGTGTGTGTGTGTAAAAGGATGGAAGCAGAGTGAAGGAGAGGGTCCTAATGTAAGTTTCTCACATAGCCATAAGTTTTCAGGAAACATTTCCTTTGCTCTCACAGCAGGGAGTTCTGTGCATACCCAGCCCATCCTGTTACCTCACAGTTCTGGCTGGTCAGGTTTGACCATTGGTAGACACATGCCATTGTACTATTCAGGCTTAAAGCAAATGGTTCACTGCGGGGGGGAGGTGGAAAGGGGAAGGGCCAGGAGAGAGAGTGACTACACACACACACACACACACACACACACATACACACAGGTATATATACACACATGCATACACACGTGCATGTGTGTGTGTGTGTGTGTGTGTGTGTGTGTGTGTGTGTGTGTGTGTGTGTACACTCCTGCATCTCCCTGGGGTCTGACAATTCTCTAGACTAGAGATTGCCAAACTCTGGGGAATTGCGACACTATTGTTCATTTGTCTACGAGAAATAGGCTCCCTTCCCTTAAAGGAGCTGTAGGAAATGTATCCATCTTAATTCAAATAAATTGATTGTGCCTAAAGTGAGTTTACTGTTCTACAGTTAGAGGCACTCTCTGGGGCTAGAAAACCAACTTTTCAGGGCAGGTGATGGGATGAAATTGTGGTTTATTACTCGATATAAAGCAAAGTTCACCCTGTGGGATCTGGCTCTGGGAACCAGTCTTTGTGCTAAGTCCCATCGCTGGGCTGAAAGGTATGGTCAACTATGTGAAGCTAGTGAAGGCACATTACAAATGGCTGTGCCCACTTCCCCTTTTCCCACCAACACAGAATTGAAAAGTGAATGACTGAATCTTCTCTACCTCCCCTCCATCTCTGGTGATTCTAATCCTATAATCACAGCTACCTCCACCTTCAAGTTTCGTGGGCAGCAGGTCCAGGAGAACGAGGAACAAGGCTATGGCACTAATGATGTTCACGCCTGTTCATTTTTCCCCCCTCTGGAATTAATGTCACATGAATCAACTGCCCACAAAGCTTATATTCATGTAAGGGCTTAAGAGGTGGAATCTGAGCCAGATGCAGCCTGTGAGCAGCCTCAGACAAGGGAGTGTGGGGAGAGGGGAGGAGTGGGGCTGGGGGTAGGGAGGGAGAAAAGCAAGGCCCCCATCAGCTAAGGTGTCATGGGAACTCAAGGAGACTGAACACAGCAGCTTTTGCTTGGCCTGTCAAGCTTCCCCTGACAGGAGAAGCCAAGCAGGAGATTAACATGATTGAAGGTGTACACCCTCAGTCCCTGGGTTTTGCCCGCACAGTCTGTATGCGGCTCACCTCAGTGGCCCTTACAAAACCCCACAATCTGGGGACTTTTTTTGAGAGGGTGTGTGTGTGTGTGTGTGTGTGTGTGTGTGTGTGTGTAGAGAGAGAGAGAGAAACAGACAGAGAAAGAGAGAGAAAGAGAGAGAGAAGAGAGAGGAGAGGAGAAGAGAGGAGAGAGAAAGACAGAGAGAGAGAGAGAGAGAGAGAGAGAGAGAAAGAGAGAGAGAGATTACAAATCCAACAGTGGAGGGTAGCAGGGTTCATTTGAAGCATCTGAAAATTCACAGGTGACCAGGAGGGGCCCTAAGATGCATGCAAGCTGAATTGCTGGCAGGCCTTAAGAAGCTGGTGCATGCTTGGCTGAGAAGCCAAAGAAGGAACTGGGTGGTCTTTGTTTTATCCGGCACTCGCTGTTTGCAGGAGCAAGAGAGGAAGTTAAAATTAGCAGTATACTTTAAATGTGACATCTGTTGTTCCCTGCTGGTCTCCCTTGTTATAGACTGGCAAGACATCAAGGTTCCCCGGGCAGAATCCAGGCCTGTTGGACTCTCTGGACTGATTCAGACGTTTTGACTTTTGCCTCCGCCCCTCCCCCCCACCTCTTTCCCCACCCTGTACCTTGGCAGCAGCAGCTGGGGCACATCCCGTTTTTGGCATACCAGGAAATCCTGGTTCCTGGTATCACTGTATGCTTACCATTCAGTGACTTGCAAGACCAACAGCCTAGGGAGACAGTGCACAGCCTCTGTTTCATCTCCAGTGTGCCTGGTAAACATAAGGCATGAATCATTAGGTACGGCAACAGCCATCTTCTCATTTTGGGGGGGGTGGGGAGAAAGGAGAGGAAAACCCAAGCCCCGGTAGATGTCAATACAACTTTCCTGAGGCTGCAGAAGGCTCAAGTAACTAAACATCCTAATTCTCAGCTAGGGGAGTCAGTAAAGCTGACCTAGAGCCAGGAAGATCTTAATTCAAATCTGGCCTCAGACCTTTACCAGCTGAGTGATTTCAGGCAAGTCACTTAAACCTCAGTTTCCTCAACTGTAAAACAGGAATAAGTTCAGCAACTACCTGTTGTATTTATAAAGTGCTTAGCCCAGTGTCTGTAGTATAGGAGGCCCTAAGGAAATATTTATTCCTCCCTTCAAGTCAAGACTAGAATGTACCTGATCCTACCAAGATCTGGGGGACTTGGGTTCTCATCTGTGTGACCTTGGGCAAGCCCCTTAACCTCTTCAACAATAAAATGAAGGGGTTGGACTGGGTGACTTCTAAGGCCCCTTTTGATTCTAAATCTATGTATGATCCTATCATTCTGACAGATCCCATTTCTCCAGTACAGCAAGGTTCATAACATGCTTGCCTTGCAATAGTCTGCACTTAGGGAGAGCATGGCTGGAGGCTTTAGTTGCACTGATCAGCAATTTAGAATGAAGAAGCCAAGATGGAGAGGGGTCAAGTGACGTCAATCAAGCAATCACACAGCTGTAAATCTAAGACCTGGGATTCAGTTCTCCTGCTTCTAGGTCTATCTCTGTGTACTATATGAAGCTGGCAATCTGACCTTCCCAATGGTCAGCATTCCTCCCATCCCAGTGATTACTCCATTATTCACTTTGCTATAGATTTTGAATTTGCTTCCATGTGTATGGTTGGTTCACCTCCAGTAGAACATAAACTGCTTGGAGGCAGGAATGTTAGAAGTTTGTCTTTGTGTTTGTAGCATCTATCATGGTACCTGGCCCAGAGCAGCCTCTTAAAGAATGCTTATGGGGGCAGCTAAGTGGCACAATGGTTAGAGCATCAGCCCTGAAGTCCTGAGGACCTGAGTGCAAATGTGATCTCAGACACCTGACACTTACTAGCTGGGTGACCCTGGCAAGTCACTTAATCCCTATTGCCTCGACAAAAAAACCAAAACAAAACAGAAAACAAACAAACCAAAAAACCCAAGTCAAAAATTGAGCTTAGTACCTTTGTGTGACATCTATGGGCATCCCCCAGAGCCTCTTAAAGTGGTGATGGAGACACCGTATCCATCATCCGATGCTTCCTTTATGTTTCCTTAGATCAGAGCCGGGAAAAGGTTCTGGTAGAGAAGACACCGGGAGAAAGATGTATGGGGACTTGTGTGCTATGCTGGGCATCATTATGGGAGACCAAGAAGAAGAACCAGCTGCAAGAATGGGTTTCAATAGATTTGTGATCAAAAGGAAGAGTCAAAAGGAAATGTGTGCAAGATAGGTAAAAGAGGGTTGAAATTCTCCTGGATTTTTGATGCTGAGGATTTGATCCTATAATTTGGTGACCTGTTTCTGGAAGGGTTAGAGATGAAGAGAAAGTGCATTGGGTGCCTCAGAGAGCGGCTGTGCCTCTGATGGTAGATACTACTTGCAGCAACTTCTAAATTCAGAGGCTTTTGAATCTGCTTTGTATTTTTTTTTTAAAATGCTCTATCTTGCAGTTTTGTTTTTGTTTTTTGCAGTGAGATAGTTTGTTTCATTGAAAACATTTTCTTGAGGGCATTTTTTTCTTCCCTTGGACAATGATTTCCGTATTTGAAGCTTTACAAATTGCAAGAGTCAGGGTTTCTTTGCTATCAGAAGACTTGAGAAGTCTTTGAGAGAGCCTTTGGTGTACCTGAGTAGCAGGCTTCCCAGACACTGGAGGAGCAGCAGTAAGGCCCTAGCCAAAAGAACAAAAAAGAAAAAAAAGATGCATTGGCCCACTGTATTATCAGTGGTTTGTGAAGACAAAAATATTTATTTTATGAGAACATTTGTCCCACCCATACTTGCCAAAGGATTAAAAAAAAACTTAGTTGCCATCCAAAGAGATGGTAAATATTTGGCTGTCATAAAAAAACTTATATATAAACACACTGTATGCTCTTTGTGACATTTTTTTTCTTCAATGAAAATATTTTAGGCTTTGATTTTGCTTCTTCTTGACTGGATCCTCTTGTCTCTATACCATTTGTTTCAGGAGGGTCCGACACCCCTGATGTTTTCCAGAAGTCTGTACTCCATGTTTTCCCTTGCTGACTGTTGCTCAGCCTATCAGCAGATTATCTGCTGCATTTTTGCAGTTACATTCCCCTTCCATGCCCACAGGAAAGTCCCCATGACCCACTTTTTGTTCAGTGGTTTTCCATTCTTTCATAATCTGCAACTGTGACCTTGAGATGCATCTAGTCAGCGTGGGCTCTCCCCATGTGGGGCCAGCAAAGCTCACTCCCCAGTTTGGGGACCAAATCCATAGCAGGAGAGGTGGGTGAGGTGGGAAGGTGCCTGCTGGTGGAAGCTTTATGTAGAGGGGAGGCGAGCTGCTCTTAGTTACACTTCTTGTCTTGCTGGCTCATGTGCTGAGTCAGCGCTGATGAGAGGCCCACTGGAAGTAGCTTCAGGCAGGGACAGGAAGTTCTGTGTCTCAGAAAGAGCCAAGGCAACATTGAAAAGTGTGCCTGATAGAGGATCACCAGTAGAGCTGGGCCATGTCTTTTAAAATAGATTGGGGGGGGCATCCCCATCTTTTAGTAATAAAGCACAGAGTAGCTATTATCCAAAGAGATAATAAATATATGGTTCTCACGGAACTTTTTTTAGGGCACAGTACATTAGGGCAGCTATGTGGCATAGTGGATAGAGTGCCTGGCCTGGAGTCAGGCGGACCTGAGTTCAAATTCAGCTTCAGATACTTACTAGCTGTGTGACCGTGGGCAAATCATTTAACCCTGTTTGCCTCAGTTTCCTCATCTGTAAAATGAGCTGGAGAAGGAAATGGCAAACCACTCTAGAATCTTTGCCAAGAAAACCCCAAATGGGGTCATAAAGAGTTGGGCATGACTGAAAAACAACACTGTGAGTTGTGACAGGATTGGTTCTTAAATGAAAATACTGATGGTAGAAGAGAAATGTTCAGAGAGAGAGGAAATGTAAGATTGGAGAAACGAGGACAGGGACAGAAATGAAGAATCCAGGAGGAAAAGGGGAAGCCGTGGCAGGGACAGACAGGTTTGTCCCTTAATTCCCTCTCATTTCTCAGCTCCTGCCCTCCTCTTCTTTTCCTGTGCCTTGTGCTTCGGCAGACACATCTGCCATAGCTTATTTCATCAGATGAAATGAAGGGGAAATCTGATTTGTGCCTAATTGGACTAACTGTAGGTAATTAGGGTTAAGCCGACATGAGGGAGATAGCAGACCTTGGGCTTTTCTGTGCTTGTTCATCATGTTGCTGGGAAGATGTTAGAATTGGAATGGCTGTAACTTGGGCAAGTACCTTCAGACCCCGTGCTAAGCAAGGATGCTAGCTGAGTGGAAATCACCAGGGTAGGCAGTATGGCTTTAAGGAGGATTTTAAACATGTCCTGAATAAACACATTTGATCATCAGTGCACAGGGTGATCTCCTCCATCTCCGCCTCCTCCTCTATCTGTAAGACTCCATATTCTGTGTCTAGTCAATCATTCATAGGTGATGAGGGTTGGAAAAGGTCTCCTCCATACTGCCCATCAACTCTTTCATCAAGCAAAGTTTTTTTTTTCCTTTCAGCTATTTAGTATTATTACCTTTTAAGTACTCATAGTTTGGTGATGCTTCTACTACCTGTCTTTATTGCCTCTCCTTTAAATGTGTGGGTTTTTTTTTTGTGCTTTTTGGAGGGGGGAAGGCCAGGCAATTGGGGTTAAGTGACTTGCCCAAGGTCACAGGGCTAGTAAGTGTTAAGTTTCTGAGGCTGGATTTGAACTCAGGTCCTCCTGACTCCAGGGCCATGCCACCTAGCCACCCCTAAATGTGTTTATTTCTAAAATGATGACTAAAAATGGATGGGCAGCTAGATGGTTCAGTGGAAAGAGTGCTGGGCCTGGCATAAGGAAGACTCATCTTCCTGAGTTCAAATCTGTCTTCAGACACTTCCTAGCTGTGTGACCCAGGGCAAATCACTTAATCCTGTTTGCCTCAGTTTCCTCATCTGTAAAATGAGTTGGAGAAGGAAATGGCAAGCCTCTCCTGTTTCTGTGCCAAGAAAATCTCAAATGGGGTCACAAAGAGTCAGTCAGGACTGAAATGACTGTACAACAATGAAAAAGGGATACTTATATGATATTTACATACCCCTATATATGTGCTTATTTATTTATAAATGTGTAATTTTTACAATTCTCAGTCTTAGACTAGGGACTGAGGATAAATAGGGGACTCCTGTAGAGAAGTGCAGACAGATAAACCAATCCTTCTCTTCTCGCAGCATTCTACAGAACCAGGAACATAGTCCTTGTGCCTAAGAAGCTGTGAAATGAAAAGAATGAGGATGTGCACAGCAGAAAAATCAAGGCGTGGAATTCCCAAACTCTCCATGTAAAATGCTGGTAGTGATGCATCTTTTGCCCTCTGACTTTTATGATGTCCACTTGATACCCTCAGCATGGTTCACGTGGAGGTAAATATATTTACATGATAGATTAATGATTTCTGAATCTTTACCTCCATTCGTCCTACCTGGTGTTGATCACTGTAGTCAGTGCTGCACCTGAGATCTTTGGGGCACCTACGCACTTTCAGACTCTCTTCTTGAGTTCTTCCTCTTATTCTGAGAGTTGAGTTGGACTACTTCCACTCAGGAAGCTGGGCAAAATCTCATCATGCCAGATCTATGGGCAGTTAAAAGACAGCATGGTATGGTAGAAGGAATGCTAGAATGGGAATTGGGAAGCCTGGGTCTGTGTCACAGCTCCATTACTGAATGCCTCTATATTTCCTCTTTTCTCATCTGTAAAATGAGCATACTGCTATTGAAATAGCAACGATGACAATTTCATAAATTGTAAGTCAGCGTATAAATATGAAATATTATTATTGCTATCGTTATTATCACTCTTGGGATGGCACTTGGCAATGATTAGTGAAATCTCTAGAGAAGGGCTAAGGACAGACAGAGCTGGGTGACCAGAGATCTTTGCTGTTTTGTATTATTGGAGATGTGTTTTCAGAAGTCTGGCTCCTTTCGTTCGAGTCATTTTAGGACTTTGGGTTATATAGAGGATGCTACACCCCAGCCTCAAAAAGAGGAAGATGACCAGCATTTTTATTACTCAGTTGTTTGTTCAACTTCTCTACCAAGTAACCTTGCCTTGAAGGGTCCAGGCACAAGAATAGGAATTTTTTCATTCTCTTGGCTCCTAAGCCTAAGCCAAGAAGCCTGGGAATGCAAGGCACTCCCCAGGATACTTAGATCAGCTCCCAACTTATAAGAACACACACAGTTCCCAATATTATTGATCATTCATTGTTGTTCAGTTGTGTCCAACTCTTCATGACCCTACTTGAGATTTTCTTGGCAAAGATAATGAGTGATTCACCATTTACTTCTTCAGTTCATTTTATAAATGAGGAAATAGTGGCAAACAGGGTTGAGTGACTTGCCCAGGGTCACCTAGCTAATAAGTGCCTGAGGTGAGATTTGAACTCAGGAAGAAGAGTCTTAGTGACTCCAGGCCTGGAGCTCTATCCATTGTGCCACCTAGCTGCCCAATATACAAGCATGTTTTAATTTGTACAAAGTTGGACAACAACGTAGGAATCCTTGAAGAAGCAACTGATAATACCAGAAATATATGAAAATTCCTGGAGTCATTTAACAGTTATAAATATGAAGGCTCTTCTGGCAAAGTCTCATTGCCATTTCTACTGTGTTCTGCCTTGGGCTACTGTTCTGAGGCAATATTCTCTCCCTTTTCTCTCTCTAACTTTAGTTGTTCCTCATGGTACTCTTAGCTCTTTACCAATGCCACCTAGTTTCTCAGGTGAGCGAGGATAAAGCTTATCTTTCATTGCTCAAGATGGGGGCAAAACTCTTCAGAGTCTGTCTCTTCATCTTTGTCTCCTACTCCCTACCTCCCATCCTCTCTTCACCTTCCTTTTTCTTCCCTTCAGTTTATCTTTGTAATCAACTCTATGGAATCCTAGGATCATACATTAACAGCTGAAAAGAGATATTAAAGTCATCTATGCCTGCTTATAAATTGTTCAGTCATTTTTCATTTGTGAACAACTCTGCGACATTTGGGGTTTTTTTTTTGGCAGAGATGCTAGAGTGTTTGCCATTTCCTTCTCTAGCTCATTTTACAGATGAGGAAACTGAGTCAAGCAGGTTTAAGTGACTTGCCCAGGATCACACATCTAGTAAGTGTCTGAGGCTGGATTTGAACTCAGGAAGATGAGGCTGATTGCTCTATCCACTGAGCCATCTATCTGCCTTCATAGTCCAATCCCCTCTTATTCCAAATCAGTCTAGTAAATAAGCATCTCTTATATGTAAGTAAGCACCTCCTATATGCCAGATACTGTGTTAAGGTCCTAAAAAAGGTGAAACAGCTAGGCCAGGGTCACATATCTAGCGAGAACTAGAATCATACCTGACTTCTGGTCTGGTGCTCCCTTCCCCTTTTATTTTATTTCACCATTCACTGGACCACTTCTCACAAATTTCTTTCTTGGCCAAACTGACCAAAGACAAGGGCCTAATTCTGAAGTGTTTTCAACAGAAGTGCTGTGCAGACTTTTTTCAGCTTGTCCGATGTTACTAGATATTATGAAAATATTTTTCCCTATTACTGATTGATTAATGTGCCCTCATGTGTCCCTAAACTGTAATATAATTTAGAGTTTTTCAAAGGACATTAAATTATCCAAAATGACAGCATTGATAGAATTTGTGTTGTTTTAAGAACTGAATATGGAGCTCGGAAGAGCCAAATACAGTTGTCGGACTGGTCACTTCTGTCATATGCTATAAAATCCTTGCCAGTAGATACTACTAAATGGGAGAGTCAAAATCCTATTGAGGTTAGAGTCAGGGAAACCTGGGTTTAAATCTCTTCTCTGAAAACTCTGTGACCTTGGACAAGTCATTGAACATTTTTCCATCTTAGTTTTTTCTTTTATAAAAGAGATGATTGGACCCAAGGCATGTCAGTTTCCTTTTTGATTCTAAATCTATGGTCCTTTGAATTCTTATCTATTCACTTTTTTAGTAGCACTAATAAGTCTTCCAGATGCTCCCACGTACTTAAAAATGTAGTTTTAAAAAAAATGTGTATAATGGCAAGGCTGATGAACATGTGCAATGTGAAGAAATCCCCATGGGAGTTGCCTATTTCCAGAAACACACAATGATGTGTATGTAATAGGAGGGTCTTCTTCTGTGGCATGGAGCATGTGCAGACATTCTGTAGCTGGTTCTGGCTTGCTGAACACGTGGTGAAGAGATGGATTGTTGATTTCCTTTGGAGTCAGAACTGGAGGGCATTCCAGATGACCAAAGCACTGGAAAAGAGCCCAAGCAAAGAGACTGTCTTTTGAACATACCCCACTTGGAGTGTGTCTTCAATGAGGGACTAGGGCAATTCCTATTTTTTTTTTTTCCGCTTTTTTTGGAGGCAGACTGCCCAGATTCTGCATGTTACATTTCCGAGAGAAAAGAGAGTAGGATTGGGACTGGAATACTATGGAAAAGAGGGACAGATTTGAAGTCAGTCCCCAGTTGAAATCTCTGCTCTTCTATTTATTTCCTGTGTGACTTTGGTCAAATTACATCACCTCTCTGGGCATCAGTTTTCTTATCTGCAAAATGAGAGGGTTGCACTTATACAATCTCTGCTGTCCTTTCTAGCTCTGTCTGTGATCTTATGATCCTCTATGACTTTTCTTTTAGGGAGAGGTAAAGGGGTCTGACAGTTGTGAACTCTTTCCCACTCTGCTCAGGGACCAGTGTTAGCACCCATTCCTCCCCCTGACTCCCTGTTGTGATTTAAAAGTTCAAGGAAATGAAAAATAATTCCTCCTCATGAAGTCTGGGGACCATCGCTTTAAGAAATCTGGTCCATATTGACCAAATATTTTATATGTATCCAAACTACAGATTAAACTAAAGACTCTTTAAAAAAAAAAATCTGTATGAGATTTGAAAAAATCAAAACGTGCAGGTCTCTACCTATCATGGTTACTTGTACTCATTCTTTCACAGGAGAATTCAGGGTCAAGGCATTGAGTCATTTACCTGGGGACTCCAGGTTTCGCCATGTTTTTTGCTCAGATTTGGCTCTTTGAGATGGAGACTCTTTCCACTGTGACTTTTTAAGGCTGGCATGGAGGTATAGTTTGGGCCGGGGTAGATCAGCCATGTCTCCTCTGCAGCGTAGGTCTCAGCCTCCTCCCTGGCTTGGCCTGCCCTCTACATTTCTGTTAACTGGGGTTGGGCCAGGGTTGTGGCTGAATCCTGAGCCTGAGCCAGCACAAGGCCGCAGCTGCAGTAATCTGCCAGCTGTGTCTGGAGACAGGCTGTTCGCAACTGTTAAATGAGTGGGATTCGGTGCTAATGCCTTTGCTTGCTAACCCCTGGCCTTGGTCCAGTTCTAGGGTGTGAAGGTAATGGCTCATAAACTGGTTAACTCTCTTAGTTAGTGCATCAACAAATGTTTATTAACCACCTACTGTATTACCAGGCCTATATTAGTTGCAATGGGTACAACAAAAGGAATAGGACATTCTTGATTTCATTGGGAATACAAAGATATGTACACATAACATATAATTAGGGAATAGTGCAGGCTAAAGTGTTGAGTAGCATGGGATAGATTTGTAAGGCTGTGAGAGTTCAGAAAAGAAAAGGAGTCACATGGATAGAACCAGCAGAGAAGAGGGGACCTGAGCAACAAGCAGCATTTGGATCAGCAGGTACATGGAAGGGAGGGGAAGTTCAGGAATAGAAGTGATGAAGCCAAGGCCCCAGTCTTGATGCTGAGCCCATTTTAAAGGGCTTTAAAGTTTCAAATAACTTTCTGGACAGAACCTCATGACCACCATCTGAGGTAACCACTATTATCACCCTAATTTTATTTTTTTATTTTTTATTTTTGCTTTTTGGAAGGGGGAAGGTAGGGCAATTGGGGTTAAGTGACTTGCCCAAGGTCACACAGCTAGTTTTGTGTTAAGTGTCTGAGGACAGATTTGAACTCAGGTCCTCCTGACTCCAGGGCCAGTGCTCTATTCACTGCGCCACCTAGCCACCCCTATCCTAATTTTACAGATAAGAAAACTGTGAGGGGGGGGGGGGGCAGAGCCAAGATGGCAGCGTAGAAGCAACAAGGTTCCGCAGCTCCCACATAGCCAACTCAAACACCCATAAAATATGACTCTAAACAAATTTTAGGGCTCTAAATCTCACAAAAATACAAAAAAACAATCTCCCGCTGAAGGCAGCTTGGCAAGAAGGGCTCATCACAACACCCTGGGAGCTAAAACCAGCCCAGCCTGAAACTACAGCTTAGTCTTGGGGCAGCCAGATGAGGTCCGCAGCTGGAGCCTTCAGGAGAGTGGATCAGTGGCAGCTGTGGAAGTTTCCAGAATTATCAAGCCATAAGAAACAAGAACTAAGTGAAAGGTCAGTGGAACTTGGCTAAATTTGCGGGAGAAAAACGGTCCGACCAAACTACCTCCAGGGCAAGGAAACAGCAGAAGCAGCGGCCCTGCAGCCACCTCCACGTGGCTGCTTCAGAGCTCCTGGCCTGCATGCTGCAGGGGGGCCAAGCAATCGTTCAGAGGCTAAGTGGTCTTGCATTGAGAAGCCTGAATCCAGATTGTGTCTTGGGTAGTGGTCCTGGGGTGCGTTTTCAGTGAGCCAAAGCTGGTGGGGGCTGCAGTAGCCTCCCAATAGTTCCAACGGCTGTGAAAACCCAAGCAATTTGGGACAGAGCTTTCCCTTCTGGAAGCAGAGTTCCACAGAGCTAAAAAATCAAGTAACTGACTTCAGCATGAGCAGGAAAAGGAAGCAAAGTAAGAATAGCAATCAAACTCTAAATTCCTTCTTTGTGGACAAGAAGGATCAAAGCATGGAACGGAAGGAAGACAACACAGTCAGAACTCCCACACCAAAAGCTTCCAAGCAACATATAGACTGCCTAAAAGCCATAGATCAGCTTAAGAAAGATTTTGAAAACCAAATAAGAGAAGTGGAGGGAAAACTGGGAAGAGAAATGAGAATGATGCAAGAAAATCATGAAAAGAGAGTCAACAACCTGACTGAAGAAAATAACACCTTAAAATAGATGAACTCAAATGACAAAAGAAGCCCAAAAAGCCAATGAGGAGAAGAATGCCTTAAAAAGTTGAATTTGCCAGATGGAAAAAGAATCTCAAAAGCTTTCTGAAGAGAATAATTCCTTCAGAATTAGAGTAGAGC
>CM053587.1:224120116-224188093 GCA_028646515.1 Pseudochirops corinnae
TGAATTTGGCTTAGGGAAGGAATGACATAAACTCTAAAATGGGTATCTTGCCAGACAGGAGAGTAGGGATAATGGGGATGAGAGGTGGGGTGACGGAGGGGAGGGGAAGGTGGGGGGGAGGGTTGCTGGATGTACACACTTCTGTAAAGGGACAGGGACAGGGACAGGGTAGAGAATAGAACAAGGGGGGGTGGGATAGGAACAAGGGGCATATAATCAGTCTCTCACAATGTACCCACTGTGGAAAGGTTCTGCGTAATTACACATGTACAGCCTGTATTTGATTGCTTGTCCTTCTGGTGGGGGTAGGTCACGAGGGAGGAAGGGAAAAATTCTAGAATTTAAAGTTCTATAATCAAATGTTAAAAATATATATGTATATATATTATTATTATAAAAATTTATCATCAAAAAACAATAACAACAACAACAAAAAACTTCCATTAGGAATAACAGAGAGGCTAGGATTTGTTTTGTGGGACCAAAGGGAACTTTGTGTGACCTGGAAATGTACTATGTTCGTATTTCTGCCCATGACAAATAAAAACTATAAATTCACAAAAAACAAAAACAAAAGCAAAAACAAAACCTGTAACTTAGACGAGTCAAGTGACTTGCCTAGGGTTGCACAGCTTGGAAGCAGCTGAGGGACAATTCAAATCCAGCTCTTCTCAGCTCCGAGTTCCAGCCCTCTATCCATTATTGCCATCATTATTGTTAATATCATCATCATGATCTGATACAGTGGATACAGTGCTGGACCTAGAATCCGGAAGACCCGAGTTCAAATCCCACAGCTGTGTGACCCTAGAGACATCACTTAGTTCTCTATTTATTTCCTCATCTGTAAAATGAAGCAGAGAAGGAAATGGCAAATCACTCTTTGATTGCCAAGTATCTTTGCCAAGAAAACCCCAAATGGGGTCACAAAGAGCCTGACGTGACTGCAACATTATTACCGTTATAGATTATTGCCACATTACTTCTCTTTGCCCTGCACAAAATAGGGACCTAACAAATATTTGTTGAATTCTAATTTTTAATAATGTTGTTGAAAACAGTAGTAAATAAGAACTCCTTTGCTTGGCTTCAGTTGTATAATCAGAAACGGGAATGCCTTCAATTTACCTTCATTAGCTCTGCCTCTCTTAGTCGGACCTACAATGCCGATGGCATCCCAAGCAGGGCCAGAGCTATAGCTGGGGAAGCCATGGGCTTGCTCCCCTTGAGCTCTTCTTCATATGCCCTGTGAATGTGAGCTTCATCTCTGTGTTTATTCTTTTATTTTAGGTGAATAAGATTAATCTGGAAACTATAACCTTGCAAGTTTTGAAAGGTCAGGAGAATGAGATATTTGGGTGTCCAGGTATCTGGGGAACCTGGGAGTCTCTCCAGGCCAGGTTTTGCAGGCTGCATCTATACTCAAAAAGCAGGCTTCAAGAGGAAGCCCAGACAATGTAGGTGAGACAAGGATTCATTCAAAAGGATGACAATGCTGCATTTGGACCAGAATTTGGAGAGGCTAATGCAGTATAGGAAGTATGTAAGAGTGAATCCCTTCTCCAGACACAGAGGTGGTATAGAGGAGAGTATGGCTCTAGGTGTAGGGGGAAATTTTTATACTTTTGTTTTTGCTGTTTTCAATCTAAGTATCTGAAGTAAAAGCTAATTGCCATTAATTGGTTAATGGAACTAGGGTACTATCCACTGAAGCTAACTGTGGAGGCTTAAGCACATAATTTTACAGAGGAGACATCCCAGTGCTTCAGAGGTATGTCCTTAGAACGCTGTGGGGAAGATGTAGCTGGCCTTGCTCTAGGAGGGTGAACCTCTAGAACATGTCTGGCTAAGCATGAAAAAGTACATGTATATATGCACATGTGTATGTATGTGTGCATGCATATGCCTGTATATATGTATGCATATACATACATGTGTGTATACATACATAGACATATACACATACATATTTAGTTGTTTATCCTTCATTTCTGAAGAGGACCAATGACATCACAGAGTGATGTCTTGCCTGATGAGTGAATGGATTTAAGTGAGGCAGAGCTGCACAAAATCATCAGCCTCACCTTTCTTACATAGTAATCAAAGTCCAGTGGCAAGACAAAAGTCAGGACAACTGGCAATGGCCTGGGATACAGTGGACGACCAAGCTTCAGTCATTTTCATGCCACTGGAACAAATTATTCTCATCCACACATTCTATCAAAGGAAGTCTTCACATCACCTCCAACTCACCAATGGGTTTGAGGTCTATCAGTGACCTTAGCAACTAGGTTGCTCAGTGGATAGTGTGCAAGGGCTGGGATCAGGGGTCCTGAGTTTAAATGAGCCTCAGACACTTACTAGCTGTGGGACTTAGGCAAGTCACTTAATCTTATTTTCTCAGTTTCTTCATCTGTAAAATGAGCTGGAGAAAGGAATGGCAAACCAATCCACCGTATGTATGTGTGTATATGGAAACTTTTATTTTTCCAGGTGAGACTTTTAGTTGTTCGTCACTAATATTCAATTCATAAAGACTTTAGTAACCTTTACTCAATGCCTGATATGTGGCATTAAAGAATACATAAACAAAAATGAAAACAGCTCTTTCAAAATGTTTAAAATATAAATGTGTGTGTATGTGTGTGTGTGTGTGTGTGTGTGTGTGTGTGGTGTGTGTGTGTGTGTGTGTGTGTGTGTGTGTGTGTGTAGTACTGATAATCAGGGGAATGAAGAAAGGCCTCCAATGTTGTAAAAACAAGGCCACTGTGATAAATTGTTCAAGGTTTCCCTAAGAAAGGCAAGGGATCATTTTCAATATGGATGGGCCACCTGTAGACTACAAGTCCCAACATTCATTGCATGAAGGCCAGCCTCTGTCATTAGAGTGGCTGGACAATTGGTCCCTCCTCCTCCTCCTCCTCCTCCAGCCCATCCCTCTACCTCCCTCCCTTCCTTGCCCATCCCCCAAGGCATCCTCCTTATCTTCTGGCAAGTTGCCAGTGTGGTCCTTCTCTCTCTTAGCTCAGGGCTTTGTTTCCCTGTATTCTGGTAGTGAGTGACCTTAAAGCCATTTTTGTGTGTGTGTGTGTGCTGGGCAGAACATTTGCCCCCTGGTGAGCCAGAGAAAGCCAGGCTGCCAGCTGAGCGCTGCCACAACTGCTCTTTTTGTCAGGGACCAGAACACTGGCAAGCTGGAAGCCTTTGTCAGATGGGAACTGTGGTCAGGAATAAAAAAAAGTGAAACCAGATGTTTTTCCTCAGTTGCTTCATATCCATGCTAGAGGGGGAAGACCATAAAAATGTCATAACCCTTGATTCCTGAGGCTCAGATCTTACACTGCCATGTAACCTCAAACAATAAATCCACCACTCTCACCAGAGCCTTAGCTTCTGAAGGGGCAGGACGCAGCTGTGGCATTTTCAAGCGATGAGGGGTGGGCTGAGAAGGAGGGGATCCTTGGGGAAGTGGGAGGAGAGGCAGAGAAAAGCCTGACTCAGGAGAAGGGGAGAAGTTACTTTGGGAGGTGTTAAAAATGGGCAGGAATGTTTGCCGGCTTTCTTCTGGGCACTGCCTTCTCAGGAAATAAGCCAAGGGTGAATGCCGGCCGCTCCGTTTAGTGAAATTTGTGTTTTAGTGTGAAAGGGGACTTCATTTCTATTTGAAAAGTATTGGATGATGTAGCACAGCCGCTGGGTAGTGAAGTCTAAACATTAGGCTCAGTCCCATTGCATATTAAACTCTGTGCAAAGGGGCAATGAGAAAAACAGAATCACCCCAGAGAATTTGGGGATATTCATCTGGGGGCCTGAGGGAGACAATAGAAGCCTGAGTTTAGCATCTCCTCTTTCCTCCACCCCACCTTCCCCTACTTATTTCAGTTCTAGAGCTGGTACACATCTTTTCCAAATTTGTATCCAGTGAGAATTCTCTGCTGCTCCTGTTAACCATTTCTAGGCATCCAAATGAACTTTTGGGAAGGAGTAGGAGGCATATAGATAACCGTGATTGGGGACAGGAAGACAAGGGGGCAAAAGGGCAAAATTGTTAATAAGGAAAAATTGGGGGATTCTTCAACTCTCATTAGTATGTAATCCTTACCTGTATATAATGAGAAACTGGCCAATGAGGACCCACTATGAATGCTTCCTATGAAAACCATATGAAAAAGCATCTCCGAAACTCATTTGCACAAAGGAATAATGATTAATAACAGCCAAGGATATTTGAATTTTAGTGTGTTTTTTTTTTTTGTGCAGGACCTTCATATTCTCACAATATTTTGGGGCTCTTTGGGCCAGAGAGTTTCTATATGGCATGTCCCAGAATGTTATGTGCAGACTCTTCTGTGTATGTGGTTTGAAAAGGAAAGGCTTGCAGAAAGCTGGCAAGATGCAGGATCCCCTTGCCCCTCACCCAGAATAGCTGATGCAGTGTGGTGAAGGGAGATACGGGATAGCCAGAGATATCTGAAGCAGTGTAGTGGTTCTGTCCCAGGAGACAGTTTCTGTCGAACGGTTTGGTAACTCCGAGCATCCTGTCTGGACTCTGATGGAAGCTGGAACCAGAAACAGAAGTATCAGTGCTCAAAGAAACCTTTAGTATTAACCCTGCTGGGCTGAGGTGAAGGGAAGTGAGCAGATGGTGCAACTTCCAGCACTAGCTTCATGAGTATAAACTGTCTTTTCTCGTGTTTGCCCTGGAAACATGAGGAGGATGGAATGGGGAGTTGGCTTACAATCTTCCTTGGAGGCGTGGGAGGTGGCCACCTGGGTATGGGTTCTGGGAACCCTTGCTGCTTTCTTTAACCCTTTGTTATTTGTCTTATATTTTGTTTTAAATACATGTCTTTTACCTTACTATGATGTTACTTGCTGGAGTCCAGTATGGTGAAGGAAGATGCTCTATGAAAATGGGGGTGGGGTGGGGTTCTTCAGCTGGTGATTGAGATAGGCAACTGAGTACCCCTTGAGTATCACTGACCTGGGAGCAGCCAAGGAAGAGGACAAAAACATTTTAGGGAGCACAGGTACTACACAAGAATGGTTGGTTTTTAGTCAAGGGAATGAATTGTTAAAAGTGAAATTTCAAGGGTTGGTAAGAAGATGGGGCAGATTTTTTTTTCCCCCTGGGGGTAAGGGTGTCTATTGCTACATCCTACAGGTAAGGCCTAATTGGGAGTGTCTGCTACTGTTTCCTCTGATAGGACTAAGGACTAAGTTACCCCTGTCCTCTACTGAGTACCTCCTTATGTCCCAGTCTAAAATGACCAGACATGGAGTAAGATGCAGCACTAATAGAGAGATAGAAAGTAAAATCCGGGCATTACCTTACCTAATACAGGATATCTAAAGGTCACAGACTCTTAGAGATGAGAAGGCCCTTAGTGAATTCTCATTTTCAGATAAGGACATAGTTCAGAGAAGTCACATTACTTTTGCAGAGTTACTCAACTGGCAGATGTCAGGAGCAAGAGCTGAATCAAGGTCTTTCCTGACTCCAGCTCCAGTGCTATTACCACCACAGCACATACTTTGAGGTAGAATGCGATTGGAATAAAGGAGAACCAAGAAACACCCTATGAGAAACTTGAAGTCGTTTTCACCCATAGGACTTAGGGAAAGCTTCATGAAGGAAGGAAGAGTTTTCAGCAGATGGAGATGGGTGGGGAGAAGTGATCGTGGGACTTACAAAGTGATGGGAGAGGACAAGATGAGGGTGGGGAATGGTGAGTTGGTAGTACAGTCTGACTGGGACCCAGACCAGAAGGGGAATGATATGAAATGAGTCTGACTACCCAAGGCAGTGGGATGGAGTAGTGGATAGAAGACTTACCTTGGTGTCAGGAAGACCTGAATTTGAAAATTGCTTTAGACACTTACTATCTATATGACACTGAACAAACCACTTGACCTCTCATTGATAAACTGGGTTTGATTATGGCAATAATGATAACACTTAACCTCATGGGGTTGTTATCAGGATCAAATGAGATAGATTATGTTGTGTGTGGTTTGTCCTTTGTTCTCGAAGAGGATCATGACATCAGGAAAGATGCTATGACTTGCAAGTGAATTTGATTTGGGTGAGGAAGGGCTGTGCAAAGTCATCAGCCTCACTTTCTCCTCCTGAGCCATCTGGGTCCAGTGGCCAGATAGAAATCAGGATGACTGGAGGTGGCCCAGTGATAAATTATGTAAAATTCTTTGCCACCTTAAAGAGCTATGATATATGTTAGGTATGGAGGAGGGAAGGAAGGAAGAGAGAGAGTATTGAATGCTATGTTTGGGAAGTTAAATTTGGTTTGATAGGTAAAGAGGAACCCTTACAATTTTTGAAGAGGAGAGGAATGAGATGATCATAGTACATTAGAAAGATTACTGGGCTAGTGATGCAAAGATGGTTAGAGAGGCAGTCTGGAAAAACAGTTAAAATAATTTATGTATGAAGAGATCAAGATTTGAACTAAAAGATTTATAATTGGAATAGGAAAAAGGGAGACTTTTTGGTAAGAGATAGTTCATAGAAAGAAATGTCAGGACTTCAAAATTGACTGGATAGAGGGGTAAAGAAGACAGCTATGTGATGTAGCGGATAGAGGGCCGGACTTAGAGTCAAGGAGACCTGAGTTTAAATCTGGCCTCAGACACTTATTGTGGACCCTGGGCAAGTCACTTAATCTTGTTTTCCTCAATTTCCTCATCTTTAAAATAAGTTAGAGAAGGAATAACAAACTACTCTGGTATCTTTGCTGAGAGAACTCTAAATTGGGGCACAAAGAGATGGAAATGACTGAAAATTACTGAACAACAAGGTGTAAAGAAGAGGAAAGAGTCAAAGTAAGGTTTGGATCCTGGGAAATTGTCAAGATGGTAGTTCCAGTGACAAAACCAGAGAAATTAGAGGAAGGGGCAGGTGTACAGAAGCAGATGCTGAGTTCAGTTTTGAACATGTTGAGTTTGAAGTGCCTGTAGGCCATTCAGGTGGAGATATCCAATAGACATTTGGAAATGCAGAACTGGAGCTCTGAGGAGGGGTTGGGTGTGGAGATATGGATTTACAAATCATTTGCCTATAGGTGATAACTGAAGCCATGGGAATGAATAAGAGCACCAAAGGAAGGAATATCAAGAAAAGAGAAGGCCTAAGTCAGAACTTTGGGCACCATCCACATTTAAGAGGCTGGAGGAAGATGTGGAATGATCTGAGAAGTAGGATGATAGCCATGTGATTGGAAACTCAGGGAAGAAAGGGTATCTTGAAGGCAGGGTGATGTATAGTGCTAAATACCGTAGAGAGGTAGGTCGAAGAGAATGACACAGGGGAAAAAAAGGAATTGAGTTTATAGATAGGGCCATTATTTCTGACCTTGGAGACACATAATAAAGGGGGTATAGACAGGAGCTACATTGCAAGAGTTTAGGGAGCATGGATGGTAATTGAGTGGAGGCAGTGAGTATAAATTACTTGTTTAAGGAGTTTGAGAATGAAGCTTGAGATGGAGGAGAGAGGGAGGGCAAGAGCTGAAGGAAGTGTCAGAGTCAAGGGAATTTTTTTTTCTTTTTACTGTAGGAGGGACCTGAGCATGAGAGGAAGAAATTGGCCAGGAACTCTACCCTACATCTGAAGCAGTACTGCTCTCATGGTGGGTGTTCATGTCTGAAGACTCTACTCTATTGGACTAATTAGAAGTTGGTTTTAGAATGACCTGTTATGCAAATTGCTTGCTTTGTAAATTTCTGGATATACCTTCCAGATTATTTATTTGTTTGTTTATTTATTTATTCATTGATCTATCTAGTTATCTATCTATCTATCTATTTATCTCTATCTATTTTTGGCAACTCATACATTTATGAAGCACTTTCTATGTGAAGATCAGTGTGTTAGGTACTAGGCACACAAATTGTTTTAACTGGTCTTTTTACCCCCTCTTTAAACCACCCTGTGGGCTGCTAGTCCAATGATCTTTTTAATCTCCTATGATCATCTCACTCCTCTACTCAAAATACTGTAGGGTTCCCTTTTATCTATCAAACAAAGTTTAACCTCCTGACCATGGTGTTCAATACTCTCTCACTTTCTCTCCCCACACTGCCCCCACCCCCTCCTTAACATTTATATAGTTCTTTAAGGTTACAAACAGTTGCAAACAGATATTATCTTATCCTCATTGAGTTTACAGTCTAGTGTGGGTTTGATAATACAAATAACTACTATAAAAATACAATAATAGGAAATATTAATTATTAATCAGCACATCATTAATAATGTACTAATTAAGTAGTAGAATCAGATTCTACTACTCTCTATTCCCCGTTCTTATCCTATCCTCAACCATCCCTACGCCTTTGCTCAAGTCCCATGCTTAGAACTTCTCTCCACTCATCTCCATCTGCTGAATTATTAATAATTAGTATATGATTATATAAAACATGGTAATATTACATGGTTAGTGACCTCCATCCAAATCTTCTCTAATTTATCTTTTTTTAGTAGTTGTCATTTCTAGCATCCCTTATTACATATTTAACTCTACCAGCAACTCTCTCCATCAACAGGCCATAACTTTAATGAGCCATTACCAGGCTGTTCTCTCATTATTAAGTAGTTCTCCACAAAGGATTACTTGACCCAAGTACCTATGGAAAGTAGCCACTTCATTAAGATAATGCTCTGAAGTACTGAAACCGAGGAAGCTGATGAATTTACTCAGATTTGCTGAATGCCAATATGCTTAAACCCTATACTTTAGGACTATACAGACTATAAGCCACACTTGGTCTTCATTCCTTTGTATTTGCTATTAATTTCCACCTCCAGTTTGCCTAGCAAACAGAGGCAGTCAGTAAGTAACTGATTTTTAACAACAATTCTAGAAAGACAATAGATTTTGTGCTAAGATTCATTAGAACACATCTGTGTGAACCAAGTTCAAAATTAGTTCACTGAGGTGGTACAGTGCTGGTCCTGGAGTCACTTAATTCCCTCATTTTATGGATGAGGCAACTGAGGCCCATGGAATTTAAGTGACTTTACTAAGGTCATGTAAATCATAAGTGCTGGGACATGATTTAAAAAAAAAATCAAATACTATCCTCTCTTTATTTATGGATGAATGTTATCAAAGGTGTTTTCCTCCCTATTTCAGGTATATGTTTTTTATTTTTTTTTAAATTTTATTTAATTTTCAAGTCTAATTAAAAATAAAAGAAATAAGAAATTTATTTGAAAGGAATAGCAAGTTGTGCATAGTAGATTTGCAGTTTCATATATAGCCATCTTTCTATTGTTATGGAAATGTTTTTTTATTCCATAAATTAAAAATAAAATAATTTTCAAGTCCAAATTTTCTCCCTCTTACCACCCCTGCTTCACCCTGCTAATTGAGAAAGCTAGAAAAACAAAACATTACAAATTTGAATAGTCAAGCAAAACAATTTCCAACATCAGCCGTATCCAAAACCCCCAAATATAAGCCTCAATATATATTCTGAGTCCATCAGAGATCGGTAGCAAGATTCATCATAAGTTCTTTGAAATTGTGGCTAATTATTGTGTTGATCAGAGTTTTTAAGTCTTTCAAAGTTTCTTGTCTTTAAAATTTTGTTGTTAATGTATAAATTTTACTCCTTTTCTGCTCATTTCACTTTTTTTCCAGTTTCAATAAGACTTTCTAGGTTTTTCTGTAATGATTCCCTTCAAAATTTCTTACAGCATAATAGTATCCCATCACATTCATATACCATAACTTGTTCAACCATTCCCTAATTGATGAGCTCTCCCTCAGTTTTTCATTTCTTTGCCACCACAAAAAGAGATGCTACAAATATATTTGTATATATTGGTCCTTTTCCTCTTTCTTTGATATCTTTGGGGAAGAGGCCTAGTAGCGATATCAGTAAATCAGAGGATATCAATTGTTTAATAGCTTTTGGGATATAGTTCCAAATTATTGTCCAGAATGACCTGATTACCTAAGATGGAGGCACTTGTGTAGGATACAGGGGACCTTCTTCTGGGAGTAGACATTCTGCATTGGTCTACTACATATTTGGGAACAGCCTCTTTCCTTCTACTGCATAATGGAAACCGCCTTCATCTTTAAATCTGCCTTAATGAGGCACAATTCCTCTTTTTTTCTGGTGGCATGCAGGGTATAGGACTCCTTCACAGGGTCGCTGTGTAGTAACTGGAGTGAAGAAAGTCTACCTTGGGACCCTGTGGCCCCAAGAAAGAAGCTTGGGGTTTTGGTCTTGTTTCATTTAATCTTTTCAATTCTACACACAGGGAGTGGTCCTGGACCTGAAAGCTTCGAGCTATAAGGTCCTTGGACCTGGATTTCAGGCCAAATGTCACAGCCAGTATAGCAGGGGAGTCTTGAGAAGAGCTAGAGCGCTGGAATTCTAGTCCAGGGGAGCTTTGGACTTTAAACTTGATGAGACTAATGCTATGTGTGAACCTAATCTCCTTCCCTTTCCTGGAGATGGGGACCATGGTGGTGTGGGGAGGATTATCCCTGCTCCACCACGCTGGGGGGAAATGTCCGTATGTTTGCTCTTCCTATGTCTTTGAAGTGAATATTCTGTTGTAAAAGCTAATATGACTGTTCAGTGGTTAAATGGAATTGGAGTCCTTGGATTTCTAAAATTGGGGAATACAATCATTTGGGGGTTTAAATCAATGGCAGAAATGAAAGACACTCAAACTTTCTTAAAGTACTGGGAACCCTGGGGAAGGGATGAAATGTAACAAATCTGGCTTTTAGGAATTAGGGACTGGATAGAAGTGAAGGCCAGAGTAGGCACTGTTATATATTCAGGTTGTCCCAAAAGTCTTTGTGCAGCTTTAAGCTTTAATAATTTCAGTAGTATAAATGCTACACATATATAAAACAAAACGAAACAAAAACCCAACTATATTGGAAAGGTTAATAACTTCTACTTTAAAAATATTCATATTTTAAAAATCAAAATTCAACATAATCACTTTTGTGCTATACATCATGGCTCTAGTCATTTTTGAACTTTGTAAAAACTTTTATCAATTGTTGCTCAGTGATTGAAAGGATTTCATTTGTAATTATAACTTCACGTTCATCCAAAGAACTAGGTTTTGACGCATTTTTTTGTTGTTTGTTATTTGGTCATTTCAGTGGTATCTTACTCTTTGTGACCCCATTTGGAGTTTTCTTGGCAAAGATATTAGAGTGGTTCGCAATTTCCTTCTCCAGCTCATTTTACAGATGAGGAAACTGAGGCAAACAGGGTTAAGTGACTTGAGCAGGGTCACACAGCTGGTAAGTGTCTGAAGCCAGATCTGAATGCACTAAGATGAATCTTCCTAACTTCAATCCCAGCATTCTATCCATTGTGCCACCTAACTGCCTTTGATGCATACATGTTAGATTTAATGTGACTTCACAAGAAAAAGTCAAATAGATATAGATCAATTAACAGAGGTAGCCAAGCAAGAGAACATCCTGCATTGATCTGCCAGTCTGAGACAGTGTCATCCAGAAATCGTCTCACCCACAATGCATAATGACAGGGTGTCCCATTTGTCAGAATAAAATGAAAATTTCATTATTCAAAATTCACAAAACTAAAAAAAGCATTTAAGAAGTTTAAATAAATAAATTTTCAAATGATTTTTGGGGAAAGTTTGTAGCGTTTATACTTCTGATGTTATTTAAGTATAAACTACACCAAGACTTTTGAGATATCTTTATCTATAGTTTCATGTAACATAGAGACTGATACATACATACACACACATACATATACACACACACATATATCCATAGGAGACTGGCCAATGAGCCCTATCTTCACAAGCATTCACAGAGTGCTAACAGATGCAATGACTCTGTGGACTTCAGAGCACATGCAGATATTCTGTTACTGCCTTTGGTTTGCTGACTGTAAGATCAAGGGGCAGACTGTGGATTGGCCTGTAGATGGAACTGGGCTGCATTTGAAAGGCACAAGTCAACCAAGGCCAGTCACTTGGTCATTCCTTCTTGTCTAGTTGCTGTTCAGAAGAGAGACAATATTGTGAAGGGAGAGGCCTAGTTTTCTCCCCAGCTGAGGCCAACGTGTAACCTGTAAATATGGGTCTTTGTTCTTTGCCTCTGCATTTGCTCTTTCCTGTTTTAGGTGGAGGAGGATGGAGATGTTTGTGACTTGAGTACATAACATAAGGGCAGCTAGTTGGCATAGTGGATAGAGTACTGGGCCTGAAGTCATACTTTCATCTTCCTGAAGTTAAAAATCTGGCCTCAGACACTTACTAGCTGTGTGACCTTGGGCAAGTCACTTAACCCTGATTGCCGCAGTTTCCTTATCTGTAAAATAAGCTGGAGAAGGAAATGACTGAACAATAACATATATGCATATATGTACATATTTTCTTTGGATGTGTTTGTTGTTTCCTTACAATTTCAAGTAAGCTCCTTGAGGACAGGAAGTATTTTTTTCTTTGTATTTCCAGGTCTTAGTATGGTCCCTAGGAAAATGGGGAAAATGCTTTGTGAACTTCAAATAACTAGCAAGATAATGAGCTATAATTTTTTCTTGACCTAAGTAGATTATAAGTTCCTTGAGGGCAGGGACTGTTTCACTGTTTTATCTTTGTGACCCAAGTGCTTTGTACAGGATAACCAGTTGAAGAATGTTTGCTGAATAAGTGAATGAATGAATGAAAGCCTACTCACATCAATCAATTCATTTATTCTCTGTGAGATTCAGTTTTCTTATCTATAAAATCTGGTGTTGGACCAGATGACCTTTAGGGTCCCTTTCAGCTCTAAATCTATGAATTATGCCATATATCAGATTGGTCCCCATCTTAAATTGAGTGTGGTAGGGGTATGCTGTAGGCAGATTGTCTCAGGAACGTAAATTGTTCCCAAGCCAAGGGACCACATGAGTTATCTGCTAGGAAAGGATGTCTTGAGGGTGGGGATGGGGTGGGGATTGCCTTGTTGTTCCAGAAAACTGTCATCACATTATCTTGGCTGTACTACTCGCAACAAAGACAGGACTTTTTTTTTCTTTTTTCTTTTTTTTAGCCTAAATATATTGATTCAGAGCTATGTCTGGTTGTCTGAAATTGATTCTGGTATTGAAAGACTATAAGGAGCTAGGCTACTTGTAGTCATCAGGCCAAGATGTCTACTTTCCTCTGAGGAGTGGACAAGAAATCTTGAACAAGAATCCATATTGTTTTTACAAGAGATGAAGAAATTGTGGCAGGCTCCTCATTATGTCTGGAAGTATGTTTATTTCTGTCTCAAACCTCTGCTGCAACAATTCACAACTCTATGTGAGTTTTTGGTAGGATCTCCAGACCTAGGTATAAATTTACCTGAGTTTAGAGAAAAAGATTTTGTTGACAGCTTATCCAAATAGTCACTGCTGCACCCCACCACAGTCAAATACTGGAAAGACAGTGAAAATCACTCAGAATGCCTGTATGGGACATTGGAGCCAGTGTAAACGTTTACATCTCTGAAACAAGCAAATACTATAAATCAGTGCAGTGGATAGAGCCCTGGGCTTGGAATCAGGAAGGCTCATTCATCTTCATGAGTTCAAGTCCAGGCTCAACACTTACTATCTGTGTGACCTGGGGCAAGTTACTTAACCTTGTTTGCTTCAGTTTCTTCATTTGTAAAATGATCTGGAGAAGGAAATGGCAATCCATTCCAGTATCTTTGCCATGAAAACCCCAAATGGGGTCACAAAGGGTTGGATGTGACAAAAACAACAACATAAATCAGGGCTCGATTTATTCTTTTGCTGATCCAGGAGTAAGGAGCCCTGGCCCCTAGAACTCTAGACTTAAAAAAGTGATGGAGAAGATGGTAATAATGCAGATCAAATTTAAAATTGTATCAGGCATATATCCCTTCTCCTCTAGTCAGTTGTTAAACACTTACCAGCATGCCCCTGGTTTTAATATACATGCACAGCTATATAGACACACACAAACACACACATACAGATATTACATATTTAAATATATACATATATATTCTTATAAATATACAGATACATATGCGAAATGAGGAAGTTGGGCCCTAGGGCCCCATAGGGCTCTTCCAGTTCTTAAATCTATCAGCCTCTGACTTTTCCTTATTTTGTCAACATAGTTTAGGATTAGACAGCCAGCCTTGAAGATAGGGTTCAATCTTGCCTTTTTTTTTTAAAGAAGCTGTGGGACATGGTGGGTAGAAAGCCAGTCTGAGAGTCAGGAGACCCTGAGTTCAAGACTGCTTCTGATCCTTACTGGCTTGGACAAGTCACTTACCATCTCAGTATCCTAGACAACTCTAAAATTAGAAGTAGAGAAGAAAATGCTGACCTACATTGGTAGAGGGAGTTTCCTTACCTGGGAGTTCCATATCCGAATGAAATCACAGGTCTGGTCCCTATCCCTATACAGACAAACTTCAATGAAGGAATCCATCATTGCAACATTTCCTCACAATTTACTTATCCCTCAAACTCTTGTCATCTCAATTCTGTTTTCACTTCTATTGAAATCTACCTTTTTCAAAGATCCCTAGTGAATTTCCAAAATCAAGCCCAATGACCTTTTATTGGTCCTCATCCTCCCCAGCACCTCAGGAGCATTTGACACTATTAATCATTACCTCCTTGGTTTTTACGACTTCACCCTTTTGATTCTCCTCCTTTGCCTGCCTTCCCCCCATTCCTTAGATCAGTGGTTCTCAACCTTCCTAATGCCGCAACCCTTTAATATAATTCCTCATGTTGTGGTGACCCCCCACCATAAAATCATTTTCGTTGTTACTTCATAACTGTAATTTTGCTACTGTTATGAATCTATCTGATATGCAGGATGTATTTTCATTGTAGCAATTGAACATAACCCACAGGTTGAGAACTGCTGCCTTAGATGGTTTCTCTTCATCTTCTTGCCTCAAATCTTTAGCCCTCTTCTCTTCCCCTTTCTGTGAGCTCTCCCATAGCTTCACAACTGGCTTTTCTCCCTAGTTCCAGATGAACCCACATTTCCAACTGCTCGTTGGACTTCTTTACCTATATATTCTCCTAGTATCTTGAATTCAGATTGCAGACTTGAACTCTATCTTCCCTCCCAAATCCAATTCTTTTCTTGTTTTCTAAATTTCTGTGCATGCGCACGCACGCGTGTGCGCACACACACACACACACAAAGACTGGTTGGCATATTATTGCATACTATATGTCTGTGTATTTATATATGTATTGTGAGTGTGTGTATGTATATATGTATATATATATATACATATAATATACATATACATATACATACATACACACATATATATTCCTTTTGCCAGAACCTTTGCTCAGGACCTTATTACCTGTTGCCTGGACTGTTGTAATAGTATGACAACCAATCTTTTCTTCTTCATACATCACCATCAGAGAAATCTTCCTAATACATAGGAAGTTTACCTTTAATGAAAATTTCTATGATTTCTCATTTGCTGCCAATGTCCATATTTTCAGCTCAGCATTTAAGGCCCTCTATTATCTATCCAAAGGTATCCTACATTTGCAGCTGCATCTCATTTTATATCTATATCCATTTATGTATTCTGTACTCCAGACAGAACTACTGCTTTCAGTAGTGTGTTGGAGTTGACTTGTACCTGCTTGAGAGAGCCAAGCTGTTAAACATTTACTAGAACTCCCCCAATTAATCTTCATCTCTGGAACATGTATCATGCTTTTCTGCATCTATTCATCAGCACCATTGAAAACCCTCTCTACAGTCTCTACCTGTTGAATTCTTATCTGTCCTTCAAGGCCAAGTTCAAATACCTACTTCTCTACAAAGATTTCCCTACTAGCTCTAGCTGGAAGTGATCTCTCCTTCTCTAAAAACTTTTATAGCACTTTACACTTCTCTTACACACTTATCATATCATATAATTTTGCATTATAATTGTGTATGTCTTATTCGAGTGAGTTCAGCAAACTTTTATTAAGTACTTACTACGTTTGGAGAGGTTTAGCATTTGAGGGAATGGCTGCCTGCCCTCCACATTCAGCCAAAATTCATGAAGAATATCTAAGCCATTGTCATCACCCTCCTCCTCCTCTTCCTCCTCCTGATCATCGTCTTCTTGTTGTTTAGTCATTTCAGTCATATCTGACTCTTCATGACACCATTTGGGGTTTTCTTGGCAAAGATACTGGGATAATTTGCCATTTTCTTCTCCAGCTCATTTTACATATGAGGAAACTGAGGCAGAGTTAAATGACTTGTCTAGGGTAACACAACTAGTAAGTATCTGAGGTCAAATTTGAACTCAGGAAGTTGAGTCTTTGTGACTTCGACCAACTGACTATCCTTTTAATTTTCTTATTATTACTGCTTTAGGGCCTATTTCCATGGAAATGAATTTAATAATAACTCAGATTTATTTTTCATTTTAAAATTTACAAAGCACTACCCTAGGAGGTAGGTTGTAAAAAAATGCTTATATCCCCATTTTAGAGATGAGAAAATTGAGTCTAAGAGAAGTGAGATGACTTGCTGGTGGTCCAGATCTGGTTCCTCTTCCTATTCCATCATTCTCCCTACTTCCTAACCTCAGGTTGCCACAGAAATACCCTCAAATCTCTTGAAATGAAGTCCTTCTCATTTCTCTTTTCTAGAGAAAGAAACCAATCCATGTGGCATAGTAGAAAAATTTCTGGCTCTGGAATCAGAGAGCCTGGGTTTAAACTGTGACTGCTTGTGTGACTTTGGGGAATGCACTGAACTTTTCCTGGCTTCAGTTTCTTCAGACATAAAAGGAGGGTCGACTAGATGACCTGGAAGACCTTTCAGCTCTAAATCTATGATCCCACAAGCCTGAGATGGCACCTGGGGTCTCCCAGCCAAACCCTGGCCAGATGGTGACTGCAGGTCTGATGTCTAGATTCTCTGTGTGGGGCTTGGATGAGACCCACTTACAAAGCTTTCTTCCCACACCTTAAAATGTACCATTAGAAAAATAACTGTCACATTCATATTCCTCTGATGCTTGGAGATCCTCAGATGGGAGACTGACAGGGAAGCAGAAAGACATTTGCTGACTTGTGTGCTGGTGCCTTCAGCTTTGCTCCTTAACATGTTGGTAGCTCCCCTGCTGTGCCATCCATTCTTTTAAAGATTATTTCTAGGGACTGATGGATTTCTATCCAGTTTTTAAAGATTCTCTGGAAGTGGACCATACAGCCTCCTGTGGGAACATACTTCAATGCCTAACAGCCTCATAACCAGGAAGTTCTTCCTTCTGTAAAATGGAGTAAAGTCACAATCTCTACAAATAGGAATCAAGTAATTAAACCTGATCAGCATCTCAGGCAACTACAGAGAAACCTAAAAAAGTGCTTCTCTTATTCCTCCACTCTTCCTTCACTAGCTCACCCTTTCACTTATATGGGGTCTCTATTGCCTACGCCATTACTTTGCTTGCATTCCGGTATCTTTTTTTTTTTTTTTTTTGCATTTTTATTCTTTTCCCTCTCTGTTTTGAACTTCCTCTTTTCAGCCTATCTGGGCTTGTCTTTCTTTACATGTCTCCTCTTTCCTTTCTTCTGCAACCCAAGACCTTACACTTCTGCTTTTCAAATTCATTCTCCTGTTAGCTTATGTCCTGTCCAGTATCTTATCTTGTTTTTTCATCCTTCCTAGCTTGTTCCCTCTCTTTTTTGTACTCTGTCTTGTCTTTCAAAATTCTCCCTTTTTTCCTCTTATTGTTTCTCTCCCTTCTCTTCCTGAAAAATTTTTTTTTCCCTCTCTCTTATTTTCCCTTCTCTCTTTCCCTGAGGACCTTTGGTTTCCTCCTGACCACCCACTACCCAATGGGAAGCGCTAGTGTGGGCAGAAACCCAGGGTGAGGCCAGGGAGGGGTGGAGAGGCAAAAGCCAATAGCTAAAGATGGGGACGCTTGCCAGTGGCTGCTGAGTACAGATAGTGGGAGGACTGTTACTGAAATGGGTGGCAGTACAGGGCAAGGGGCAGTAGTGCGGGGATGTGTCCCTGGCTGATCAAGACAGACAGAGACACAGAGCCAGAGATGGAGCCAGAGACAGACAGAAACAGACAGACAGACAAGCAGGCAGGTTGGCAGAGAGAGAGACAGAGAGAAAGACAGTGAACCTACCAAAGAGAAATAGAATATTGATACCTCCCTTAACTAGGTGAACATGACATCCCTAAATCTGCAATAATGTCAGTAATGAGAATATTTTCTATTTAACAGAATGAGAATCAGGATCTCAGAATTAGAAGGAACTCAGAGACCATCTCATCCAATTCATTGAATTGACATTACATGAAAACCTGACTGAGACCCCCTCTCCCCTCCTAAGCCCTTCCTGTAACAGTCTCAAATATGATTATCCAGATACTGTGCTATAAGAAATGATGAGTTCAATGATCTTAGAAAACCATGGAAAGACTTGCATGAAATAATGAAGAACATTGTATTCAATTACAGCAATATTGTTTTAAGAGCAACTTTGAGCGAATAAGTTGACTATTATAAAAACCCAAAAGAACTACAAAAGACATAAGAAAAAAGTTGCATCCAGCTAAAGAACTGATCAATGGAAGTGGATATAGACTAATTTTACATCTATATACATCTATATGTATATGTGTATATGTGTGTGTATACCTGTTTGTATCTAATGGCAACAAGGGTGGGGAGGAGGGAAGAAAAAAAGGAAAAAAATAAATGTACACGATAACTTTATTATATGTGTGTGTAGTTAAAAAGAATAGCAAGTTTTACAGAATAGATTGCAGTTTCATGTGCAATCATCATTTTTATTATACTATGTTATGGAAATGCTTGTTTTATTCCATAAATTAAAAATAAAATAAAATTTTTAAAAAGTGAGGGGAGGGGTACCCTATACCTTCTGGCTCAGCCTATCACACTTTTGGACATATTGAATTATTAGGAATTTTTCTGCTTTAATAAGATTCTAAATCTACCTGCTTGCAAATTCCAGACATTACTTCTAGTTCTCTCTCCTGGGGGAGAACAGATCAAGCCCATCTTCCATGTGGCAATCCTTCGAATACTTGAAGACAACTCTGATAATTTTCTTTTTCAGGCTAAAGTGTCCCCAGTTACTTCAATTTGTCCTTGTGTGGTATATTCTCCATTTCTTCCACCACCCTGGTTGTTCTCTGGAGGCTCTCCAGTTTATCTGTTTTCTTCTTAAGGGGCTTTTGCTAGTTCTGGGTCCCCTATAGATTGGGGAGGGGGCAAGTGTCCTCATTATCCCTCTACTAATAAGGACTTTATTCTAGCACTGAGCATATCTCCTTAACAAAGTATGAAATTCCCTTGACAAGGTTAATTCTTCCATAAAATGTGGGTGAATTTTTTGACTTGTCCTAAGTTTCTCATTGAGGACCACATTAAGGATGATTGATTCACAATCAGGTCATATACCCTGGATTGAATCTTGGGATTTTCAAAGGGAGAACAGAGACAGGGTTACCCAGAGAGAAAAGCTGGTCTACACATAGTGTTTCAGTTACCTGGAGGGAATCCTGGTCCCTTCAGGGAATCATGTGCTGCTCCTGCAGACCATGGGTCTTTAGGAACTGGCAATAGCTGAAGATCTAGTGAAGAAAGTTCTTGGATGCTTTTATGTAATCTAAGAAAGCATAGGCAACCAGGAGCCTAGTCCTCCCTCAGATACTAGCTGTGTAATCCTGGGCTAGTCACTTGGCCTATAGATGTGGAAAATATCTATAGAATGGGAATAATAATAACATTTACCTCCCAGAGTTGTTAAAAGAATAAAATAATATTTGAAAAGTGCTTTGCAAACCTTAACATGATACATAAATGTCATTATTGTTATTTTTCCAGTCGTATCCCATTGCTAGCTCATTGAATTTGTATTACATGAAAACCTGAAAATCTTGACCACCCTCTTACCCCCCCAAAAGGAGTGATCATCTAGTTATTCTTCTCCAATCGTGTACTCCTGAAGTTGAGTTTTTGAATCCGGATGGAATTTTACATTAATCCCTATTGAATTTCATCTAATTAAATTCTTTGCTATTGTCAGGAAGTCCTGAGTTCAAATCCTGCTTCTGACATTTACTAGCGTGTGACCCTGAGCAAGTCACTTAAGCTCTGTCTCAGTTTCTTCAACTACAAAATGAGGATAATAATAGCATTTACATTGCCAGTTTGTTGGGAAGATCAAATGAGATAATATTTGCAAAAAGTTCTTAGCATAGAGCCTTGTATACAGTCGGTACTCTATAAATGCTTTTCCCTTTCCTTTCCTATTGATATCATTTTGGGTTCTGTCTATCCAGGCCTTCTAATTCTCAAACTGGCATTGTACCAGGTTGCCTTCCATTTTCTCCTCTGCACAACTCTGTCAGGTAGCTGGGACAGGTTCCCATTTTAAAGGTCTTGACACTTGGGCTCTGATAGGTCCGTTAACCTGCTTCATCACATAGTAAGCAAAGGCCAGAGCTGGGATGTGATCTCAAACTTTCTGATTCTAAGTCTGCTGTACTATATTGGCACAAAGTAAATTTCCCCTTATGTAACTTCCACAAGATGATTCATATCTCTTCATTCTTTCCTTTCCTACCAACCCATCTTTTTTATCTTAACTATTGAAATAATTAAACCTTGCCCAATGTCAGAGACTTATAGTTCTTTATCCATTCTACATTTAGGTTTTCAGTTTCCTTTGGCCAGGGTCTCTGTGTCTTCTGCTACTCCTGTACATAGGTTACCAACTTTTTTTTTTGGAGCTGAGCAGATATGCTGCTTTTCAGTTAGGGGTGGAGGACTGAGAGAAGAAAAAAGGGAGGTGCCGACAATCCTCCCAATAAGCCAAAGGGAGGAGACAAACTGGCCCACAGTCATTTGGCAGTTCAGCCTCTGAGGTATGTGGCCATTACCTGATCAGGTCAGGTCAGGGCTCTGGATCTAGGAATAATCCACCAATTGACCCATTGGGTACCACATCCTAGTCTACTATCATACCCAAAGTGATTGATTGATAATCAAATAAATATTTGTGTGTTGGGGTGGGGAGAGGGATGCCCAGATCACCTAACATGGAGTCACTCTACTTCCTGGCATCTCACATGGGTGAGAATAGCCTCCTTTGGTTGGCTGGAACAGGCTTCCTCTTTAAAACTGACCAGGTCACTAAAACTGACCAAGATAAGACAATTACTCTCTTTCCTCTTGTGTCCAGAGGGTAAAGATCACAGAAAGATCATTCGTAATATGGGTGCCATGATTTCAACCTAGATGGGGAGGTACCTTCCCCTGCCCTCTCTCTTTTATCATGGCCATGAAAATGAGAAAATGGGTCTAGGATCTCTGTTTTATTTGATCTCAGTTTCAGGTGCCAGAGTTGATCTCCACCATACCTTGATCACCATACCTGGGAGGTTTGAGCCATGGCAACTTGGGACCAAGATCCGAGAGATAAATGCTGCAGTTAGCCCACTCAGCATAGAAGCCTGGAGAAATAAGAGCACCTGAGACTCGAGGACAAGTTGGGGAATTTGGGTTTGGAATTGGGACTGTGTTCTAGAGCAGCCGTTCTCAACCTGTGGGTTATGTTCAATTTGTAACAATGAAAATACATCCTGCATGTCAGATATTTACATTACGATTCGTAACAGTAGCAAAATTACAGTTAGGAAGTAGCAACGAAAATAATTTTATGGTTGGGGGTCACCACAACAAGAGGAACTGTATTAAAGGGTCACAGTTATTAGGAAGGTTGAGAACCACTGTTCTAGAGCAACTGAGCTCAACTATGAACCAAATCTAATAATCCTTTCTCCCTCCCCAGAGACTGAAGTGATTTGGGGGGAGGATTAAGTCTCATGTGTTAGGATAGTAAGTTTCTATATCTGTGATTATACTTTCGAAGTAAACATTTTTTTTGTAAAAGCTAAACCAATTGCTAGTGGTTTAATGGAACTGGGGTGAAAGTGTTCTCCCCCTCCCCCCCCCCCCACTCTCTCCTCTTCACTTGAGGAAACAGCATCAGTACTGGCTAGAGCTGTTTGCAAAGAACCTAGACACTCCCAATGCCCTTTAACAGTATCAGAGAACCCTAGGAGAGGGGTGAAATGTAACCTACCTGACCTTTAGGCATTAAGGGTCATGGTATTCATTCATTCATTCATTCATTCAATAAAAATTTATTAAGCACCTAGAATACAAAAAGAGACAAAAGAGAATCCCTGTCCTCAAGGAGCTTACAATCTAATGGGGGGAGGCACAACATGAAGACAGAAATAAATACAAAGAAGCTATATATAGGATAAATAGGAAATAATTATGAAGGAAACATGGGAATTAAGTGGGGTTAGGAAAAGCTTTCTGTAAAAAGTGGGATTTTGTAGTTGTTGAGTTGTTTCAGTGATGTCAGACTCTTTGTGACCCCATTTGGGGTTTTCTTGGCAGAGATACTGGAGTAGTTTTGCCATTTCCTTCTCCAGCTCATTTTACAGATGAAGAAACTGAGGCAAATGGGGTTAAATTACTTGCCCAGGTCACACAGCTAGTAAGTGCCTGAGACCAGATTTGAACTCATGAAGATGAGTCTTCTTGGCTTTAGGCCCAGCACTCTATCCACTGTGCCACCTAACTACCTCAGCTAGGGTTTTAGTTGGGACTTGAAGGAAGCCAGGTAAGTCATAGTCAGAACAGAGGAGGGAGAGCATTCCAAGCATAGGAGACAGCCAAAGAAAATGCCCCGAACCCAGAGACGGAGGGTCTTGTTTGTAGAACACCCAGGAGGCAGGAGTGTTGGATGAAGAGGGCTTGTTGGGGAGTAAGGTGTATGATGAGTGGAAAGACAGGAAGGTTAGCAGGGCTTTGAATGCCAAATAGAGCATTTTGTATTTGTTCAGGGAGGCAATCGGAAGTCACTGGAGTTTATTGAATGGGGGTTTCAGAGTGGTGGTGGTGGGGATGGTGATGACATTATCAGACCTGAGTTTTAGGAAAATCATTTTAGTAGTAATGTTACATGTGGATGGTGAGTACAGGCACTCAGTAAACATTTCACACTTTCACAGAGAAATACTGGGAGATAGTAGGGAAGCATGTTGTGATTTCCTACTATTGTGACCCCACAAATAGTGAAGAGGCATAGGGAAATGTGGGCAGTAGGTCTAAGTAGAAGGACTTCTAGCTGGGACCTCAGGGTGTCTAAATGGGGCAACACTCCCAAATGCTCCACTGTGATTATGATCTGGGAGATGGTGACAGATATTTTAACAGCCTAAGGCACCAACTGGCTAAACTGTAATTTGTTTTTTCTCCCAGGGATATAAGGTCCTTGTGGAGGAGGAAAAACAAAAGGATAATCTTGTAGAATATTAAAGTTCTGTCATAAAAACTCAAATTATCTAAGCAATTAGTAGGCTGGTCTGAAAAAGACTTTCTTGGGTGTTCTGCATTTGGGTTTATGTTAGGAATCCAAAGTCCCTCAAATCTTGCAAAGCAGCAAACTGTTCTCACCAAGTGACACGTAGTCTTGGAAATGCTGGGAATGCAAAGATAAACCAGTTTCTACCTACAGGGAGCTTGCAGTTTATCAGGGAAGGGAAGCTAAGGCAGATAAACAAAGAATAGTAGTTCTGCTTCTTATAATAACCTTTGTGACCTTGAGAACAAGTCTCTCTTTTTCAAGCCTTCTGTTTCCTCACCTTAAAAATGAGGGTGTTAGACTAGGGTTGCTGAGGTCATTTCTACTTAAAATCCTGTGATCCTGGCACTCTGTGATATAATACAAATGAGCATATATGAAATGCATAGGTAATGTTCACAGAAAGGGGAGAGAGAAGGAGAGGAGAGAGAGAAAGAAGAAGGGAGAGAGAGGGAGGAAGAAAAGGAGGGAGAGATGGAGGGAGAGAGAGAGTGAGAGAGTGAGAGAGAGAGAGAGAGAGACAGAGAGACAGAGAGACAGAGAGACAGACAGAGACAGAGAGAGAGAGAGGCAGAAACAGAGACAGAGACACAGAGAGCTTTTTAGGCAGGGGATCCAGTTTGTTGTTAACACCTGAGCTGATCCTAAAAAATGTTGGGTGTAGAGGGGGAAAGGGGTGAAGGTGTGCCTCAGGAAAGAGGTGTCAAAGCATGTTGACCCCGAGAGAGCAGTCATAAGAATGTTGTGCAGGACGCAGCAGAAAACTGCAGAAAATTATGGTGGTCCTGGTGCTGCAGTCACTTTGGAGTTGAAGTGTACTTTCCCTCCTGCCCCTAGATGTTAGTGCTCTGGGGCACATACCCCTCTCCCCCCCCCCCCCCCCTTTCCCCCTGTCCTTGTTATGGCTCTGGGCTGCACCAGAACCGTACATTTCTGCCGTCCTTCTGGTGACCAGGGCATGGACATTGCATGAACGGTAATTGCAATGTTTTTGTTTGTTTTTCAATCAGACGGAGCTGGTTCTGTTACGTGGGACACCTGGGTGAATTAAAAAGAGGCACAAAGTAAGAGGAAGAAGGAGCCGAAAGTCTGCTTGCAGGAGGGGAGTCCTTCTAAATGCAGTGCTGCATGTGCGGAGGAAACTAAAGCCCGAGTCTGGGTTGGTCCCTAAGAAGACAGCCACATTGCGTACCTCGTTGGCAAGCCCCCCCTCCCCTTTGAGAGCTGGGAGTGTGATACATATCTCTTCACAGCCAAATGCCTGGTTTCAGAATTGGGTCACCCCATAGGCTGACAAAGATATTATATCTAGATTGGTGGGATCGAGTTTCGCTCTTCCTTGTAAAACCCAGTCGTGCCCCAGCTTCTGCCAGCCATCAAGGGGCTCCTTTGTACTTTCGTTCCAAGAGGCTGCGAATCGAGGCTTGTAAAGGGCATTGCAGTGAAGGCTTTCCTCATGTCCCCCTCTGCCCAGTACTTTTAAAGTCGTTACAATGAGAGTGTTGGATCCAAGGGGCACAGCACCCTCTCCAATTCTGGCCGGGCGTTGGGTAGAAGAAATAGTTTGAGGGATCATGTTGACATCAATGCTTACTTGTGATGGGGATATGCGGATGGATGCCCTCCCAGAGAGACTCTCTTTTCCCTTTTCCTCTCCTCTTCCATCCTCTTAATTCTCTCCCCCATACTTCTCTTCCCTCTTCTCTTCCTTTTTCTCTCTTCTCAGCTCCTCTCTCTCCTTCTCCTCCTTTCTGCTCTTCCTCTCCTCCCTCCCTCTTCCGCCCCTTCCTCTCTTTCTTTCCCTCTTCCCTACTCCTGCCCCTCCCTCTCTTTCCCTGCCCTTTTCCTTGTCCCTCCTCCTCTTTCTTCTCTTCTCCCTCCTCCTTCCTCTTTCTCTTTCCCCTTCCCTTTAAGCACCCCCCCACAACTCCTTCTCTCTCTCCCTGTCCCATCCCTGTCTCTGTCCCTCTTTCTCCTTCTAACTTGTTTTTATGCTGACTTAAGCATTGGTATTTCTGCTTCTTTATGGAACATCCTGTAATTAGGGGGAAAAAAAACCAACACAAAAATCCAGCAACCATGAATCTGTTCAATCCTATGCGCTAGACACATGCTGCCCTCTAATGGTTTAGGACTTTTTAATTTTTTGAGTTCTGGGAACAGGAACTATAGGCTGATGAGGAGGATCAGAGGGAACTTGGCCTTCCAGGTAAACTGGTTCCTTTGTCCCAGTCAACTCAACTTGCTGGGCATTTGGGGCGGATTGGGGGGGAGGGAGGAAGGAGAGGGTGGTAGAGGAGGGGGAAAGGGGGAAGGAGAAGAGACAGGAACCAGGATAGAAGACTCAAAGAAAGTGTTCCAAATTCCCACTGTCAAAAGCGTAGAATGAAGGCAACTGTGCTAATGTCTTTACTTTGAAAGGAATTGTTCATTCCATCGGGAGATCTGCCATTTCATTACTGCACTTAGGAGGAAAGTACGGTGAATCACATGTCAAAGGGAAGCTTCATGGACAGAAATGAGTTCATTCCATCCATCTTTCCTTTCAGTGAACCAAGGGCAAAAACCCCCCAACACTGAGAAAATCTTTAGGCATTTCTGACTGAGTCACTGGATAAAACTCAAGAGCCCAAAGGAGGAGGGGGAGAAGGAGGAGGAGGCAGTAGTAGTGGGGTGAGTGGTGGTAGTAGTGGGGTGAGGGTGGTCAGAGAGTCAGAACAAAACTGAAATAACATCCGCTGAGTTAATGATTGGTAGAATCTGAAGAAACCCTATTGGACTTAGCTCATTTCTGCTTGCAGGAGAAGCCAGCATCTCACCAAGGACCAAAGTTCATAGGGGCAGGTGTAGGAAATCAGGGGAGCAATTTCTTTTGGTAACTGTCTTGGGAACTGTGATAAAAAGGAGAAAATGTTTGTCTTCCTTCTCTTAATAAAGTCAAAATCTGGTCAAAGGTTAACATAAATGCTAACACTCTGTTGCTTGACAAAAACCGAAGCAAACCGTGGCACAGGCGACAGAGTGCCAGGCCTGGAGTTAGGCCTGGGAACTGAGAAGAACTGAGTTCAATTCTGGCCTCAGACATTTACTAGCTGTGTGACCCAGAGCAAGTCACTTAACCTCTATTTTCCTCAGTCCCTTTATCTGTAAAATGGAGGTAATAATAGCACCTATTCCTAGGGGAGTAGTGAAGATCAAGTGAGATAATAACTTTAAAGTGCTTGACACAGTGTTGGCACATACTAAGTGCTATAAAAATGTTAGTTATTATTTGGCTCATTTATGATAGTTTAGCATGTGGAAGGAGGTACTGTGGAAACCTCACATCAGTGTTTCTTAAAGTGGTGATAGGTACCCAAAGGGGGTCATGGGACAGTGCCCAGATTAAGATAATACAGTGCCTTCATAGGAGTTTATATGGGTGGCAGGATTTCTTCCCTCTGTTGTTGGAGGGGTGGTGTGTGAGGGCACAAGCAAAGTAAAAGAATTCCGGTAATACTAGTGATGGGACTGATTTCCATGACACATATAAATGCAGAGTTTAGTTTTAGCTCTACTCAGTCATGGGGGAAGAGCTCCCCTCCCCCCTTAACTTTTCGAGAGCAAAAGTTCTCCAGTTTTTCCTTTTATGACCATAAAAAGTACAGCTTCGTTTTATGAAAACTTTGGGCGAAATTCAGAAGAATACATATGCTGGAGAGAAGTGATCTCAAACTTTGCCCGTGTTTTCTCTCCATGTCTTGCTGTGCTCACACCACCCGACAGCAGATGAAATGACCTTCTAAAGATACAACTTTTGCACACACCCCATTGCAGTTGAACAGGAAGCCATCTGCATTGCACTCGCCAGCTGGAATATTGTCCAGGAAGGAGATGCCGGTCAATTTTCAGAGCAGCCTACTTGGGAGCAAGTACAGTTGGCTTGGAACAGATTTTCTTTTTCTTTCAGTCATTAGATTGGTTCTATGGCCACACCTTCCTCACAGACCCCAGCTTAAAAGATCCCAGAGCAATAGATTTAGAGATGGGAGGGCCATTAGAAATCACTGGGTTCAAGAGCTGACCCACCTCCAGGCTATTGCAGTAACCCAAGCATGAGGTGAAGAGCCCCGTTTTGGGAGGAACACGTTGAATGGGGACTCATGAACAACAGTTCTAGAACCATCTCCCCACTGCCCTACCTCCTCAGTGTTACCCTGAAAACCCCAAAGGGAGAAATAGCTGTGATCTGGGGACCTGTTAATCTGAAGGTGAATTGGAGAGTGGCCCCAGAGTCTTTATTAGACATAAGTACATACATATATGTATGTATATGAAATATGACATGAATATATGCAAAATCTCCATTCAGTCCTATTCTGTTGTCTTATTTGGGCATGGAGGTGACCCTGAGTTCTTCAAAGCTATTAGAGCTCAGGTTTTGGCAGCTCTTACCCAAATGGAAAGACCAATCTTGGCTTTGCACTGAATTGTGTATCTATTGTCTGAGGATCAATTTAGCTGAGCTTAGAGAAGCCAAGTCAGAGGACTGGCCAGCAGGGGACAAAAGTTTTGGACCACAGCAACTCATTAAGACTTTTGCTAAGATGGAGGGCTTGTGATCTACATTGGTAGGAGATGCTCGCATTAATAAAATTGTTGACCTTTTGAATGAATTTAAATAATTAAGTAATTCTGGAAGTTTTCCAGTAATTTCATAGAATTTTTTTTTTAAATATGGGACAGTGTAGAGTTGTAAATAGATTACAAGATTTGAAGGCTGAAGTATCTGAATTCAAATTCTGCCTTTGATACTAGCTATATGACCCTGGGCAATTATTCAACATTTATATAATCCTGGCACTTATATGCCAAATCTTTCATCTGCTTTGATGGAAGTAGTGCTCCAAGTTGAGGAAATAACAGATGTTTCTAATTATCAATGTGTGTGTGTGTGTGTGTGTGTGTGTGTGTGTGTGTGTGTGTGTGTGTGCATGTATATACACACACATGTGTATATGTATATAGTATAGTGTATATATTGTGTATATGTGCATATATATGTATATGTGTGTATATATAAATATATACATACATACACACATACATATATATGTATATGAGAGAAAGAGAGAGAGGCAGGCAGTGGCCTACATTAAGACCTATATGGTAGATGAAGTTTGTCATTGCTAACAACATCTGCCCTAAAAGTCTACTACTATGTACTGGTAAGAACATGGCCAGGTCCTCATCTATAATCAAATGCAAATTGGGTTTGAAAAATTTTAATGTTTGTACTGAAAAAGGTAGGCCAGGAGCTACCTAGATGGACTATGTGTCCTCTATACTTCTCATTCATAGGCAGGTAGGTGGCTGGGTGGGTAAAGTGCTTGATCTGGTTCAGTCACACCTGCCTCTTCATGACCCCATAGCACACCAGGCCCTTATATCCTCCATTTTCTTTTAAAGTCTGTCTAAGTTCAGGATTCCTGTTTCCATGACACTATTTATCCATTTCATCCTCTGTCATCCCCCTTTCCTTTTACCTTCAATCTTTCCTAACATCAGGGTCTTTTCCAAAGAGTCCTGTCTTTTCATTCTGCCGCCAAAGTATTTCAGCTTCTGCTTGAGTGTTAGATTTTCCAGTGAATTAGAGTCAGGCAGGCCTGAGTTCAAATGTGACTTAAACATTTACTAACTGTGTGACCCTGGGCAAGCCACTTAAGCTTCTATTTGCCTTAAGCCACTGGAGAAGGAAATGGCAAGCCACTGCAGGATCTTTGCCAAGAAAACTCCATGGTCATTATGGTCCACAGAGTCATGAAGAGTCACACATAAGTGAACAACAACAGAAGATGCTGTTCATTCAAGATGGGAACCAGGGAAAAGTAGGTTGATTAATGAGGGAAAGGTCTATAGATGCTCGTGGAAAAAGAGAGTTGAGAAAGACAGAAATAGAAAGAAATATGGAATTGGGTTGAATGGCAGTTAGAGAGGCTGGACGCTGGGCTATGGTAGTGTGCACAGAATGGTGGCAATGTTGCTGAACTTGAGTCAGATAACCTGGGTTCAAATCTCTTTCTTAGATACTTACTGTGTGATCTTGGGTTAGTATTTTAATCTTTCTAGGCCTCTCTCCCTTCATCTGTAAAATCAAGGGGCTGGCCTAGAAGGCCTTTCAAGTCCCTTCATCTCTTATTCTACAGCCCAGTGGTCATCCTTTGGAAGGAGTGGAAAGTTACCCAGTGGCAAAAGACCAACTTCTGTTTGGGGTCTGCCCTGGATCTGTTTCATTGCTGAATTTCTAGCAGGATGTTGACAGTTTCCACGGCTTCCTTTGTAGGGAGAAGCAGGGCTTTCCCGCTGAAAGCTTGAACAGGAACTTCTGCTCAATTTACCTTTGATGAAGTGGTGACTTCTAAAATACAGCTTGAGGGGAATGTTACAAGGCTGTCTGATATCCTAAGAACTACCACTGGGGTATCTCAGTGCTCTGGTCTAACATAATTCCAAGAACTCAATGTAAGGAAATGATTTTGTATATGGTAAATGGGAAGATGTTGATATCGTAGAATCATAGATCCCCTCCACTCCCTCTCACCTTTTTTTTTGGAAATGGAAGTCGTTGTAGAGATTATAGAGTGTGTCCCAAATGTTTAGTGCAGTTGTAAGCTATTAAAAGGGTACTTAGGTGGTGCAGTGGATAAAGTGCTGGGCCTGCAGTCAGGAAGACTCATCTTCATGAGTTCAAATCCAGCCTCAGACATTTTACCAGCTGTGTGACCCTGGGAAAGTTACTTCACCCTGTTTGCCTCAGTTTCCTTATCTGTAAAATGAGCTGGAGGAGGAAATGACAAACTGCTATGATATCTTTGCCAAGAAAATGCCAAGTGGGGTCACAAAGAATCAGACACGACTGAGAAGACTTAATAACAACAAAGCTATTAATGCTTAAAAGTACACTAAGATTTTTGTGACAACTCATATAGTCATAGGGTTAAAGGATTGTAGATTTAGATTTGAAAAGGGCCTTAGAGGTCATGGAATACAATCCTCTAATTTTATAGAATAAGGAAAATGAAGTCCAGAGATGTGGAATGATTTGTCTGGATAGTGACAGAGCCTGGATTTGAACCCAAGTCCAAATCCTTCATTTTCCCAAAGGAGGAATGGAGACCAGAGAAGCAAAGTGACTCATCAAAGTCTATGTAGGACAAGAGGATCACGTGTGACTGGTACTAGAGCCTAGATCTTCTAACTTTCCACACAGTTCTTTTTCTGCTACCCTTTGCTACTTCCCACATGAAAATCAGAATTTTGGGAAAAGATCACAAGCCTGGCACAGAGGCCTGATATAAGAGTGATGGAGAATTTCAATTATCTAGACATATGCTGGAACTCCTTCTCTTCCAAAAGAAGAGCAGCCAAGAACTTCTTGCTTTGCTTTAGAGATCATTTCCATCCTGCAAATGGTGAAGAAACCAACAAAGGGAAATTCTTTCCTAGGTCTGCTTCTCGCTAACAGGGAGGAACTGGTTGCTGGGGGTGGAAATGATGAGACTCTTGGGGAGAGGGGTCTGTCCTGGACTTGTTTCATTGCAGAACTCATAGTGGGATGTTGACAATTTCCACAACTTCCTTGTTCAGGAGGAGGAGGGCTCTTCTAGTCTAAAGTTTGTGGTGGAGTAAAAGAAATCTGAAGATAATCTGATAGGCAGCCTAGATTTGTGAAAGCAAATTTCAAAGGATCAGAGTAAATATGGGTAGGATCCGATGGACTAAAATGCTACAGGCAAAGCCAGTCTAGTAGGGATGGGAAGTTCTCAAGAGTGAAATCTGAAGACACAAAGGACAATAATTCTAGGGAGGAAAAAGAATAACATTTGTCTGAAGGAACCTATGGGGATGCATAGGAATCTCACCAATCAGCTTAGATTTTAAAAAGAAATGTGTAGGAAAATGGAAGCAAGGCCAGGTAGCTGGAGATAAATGTATAGATATATTGTAGGTCTTGTATGTGCAAGGATGCTGAGGTTTAGTGGTCTGTGGTTGCTGAGGGACAATATATGGACAATAAGAGGTGCATTTTTTTAAATGGCTATTTTTTTGGGGAGGGGAAGGAGGATCAAAGAAGAGATAGGACCTTTGCTGCTCAACTCTGATTTGTTTTCTCTGAAGAGAAGAAATATAGGATAAAAACCTCTAACGGGGAGTTGCCATACGAGATAAGGAGACGGTAAGAAAAAAGCTAACTGCCTTTGATGGATTAGAGCCACCAGGCCCTTATGAACTATACCCTGGGAGTCTCATCACCTTTTTGTTATTGCAACAGAGTTTTCCTCTGGTCAGAGGATGTCCTCTGGTTTTCAGCTGGTCTTCCTGCCTCAATTCCATTCCATTCTGCACACTGTTACCAAAGTAATTTTCCTTAAGCCCAGATCTGATCATATGACTGCCCAACTCTAGTGGTTTCCTATTGTCTCTAAAATAAAATGTAACCCTTCTCTGTTTGGCTTTGAAAGCCCTACACGAATTGGCCCCAGCCTACCTTTCCAGACTCATTGGACATTCCTGCCCTACTTGGACTTTATAATCCAGCCAAACTGGTTTTCTCTCTATTCTTCACTCAATGTACTTCATCCTATCTCCTTTCTTTTGAATTGTCTATTCCTCATGCCTGGAGTGCCCTCTGTCCCATGGTACCTTGTCCTGAACTACTTTATATTATTTGTTAACTTTATGTCATATATATGAGTATATGTGTGTATGTTTATGTGTATGTACTCACACAATTATACATATTTGTTGTCACCCCCATTGAAATGTAAGTCCTTTGTGAGTAGAGATCATTTTGTTCTTTCTAATTGTATCCCCAATACCTACCACATGCGACACTTATCACACAGCAGTGCTTAGTCAATCAGTTGATAATCACTTATTAAGTGTTTACTATGTGCTAGGGTCTGTGAGTGCTAGGGATTTGTGGTTGTTGTTGTTGTTCAGTCCCATTTGGGGTTTTCTTGGCAAAGGTGCTGGAATAGTCTCCCATTTCCTTCTCCAGCTCATTTTACAGATGAAGAAACTGAGGCAAACAGGGTTAAGTGACTTGCCCAGGGTCACACAGCTAGTAAATGTCTGAAATCAGATTTGAAGTCATAAAGATGAGTCTTCCTGACTGCAGGCCCAGCGCTCTATCCACTGTGCCACACAGCTGCCCTTAGTGCTATACACACACACACACACACACACACACACACACACACACACACATACCTTGTCCTCAAGGAACTTACAATCCAAGGGAGAAAGGCAACACCCAGAAGGAAGCTGAAAAGTGGTGGAGGATAAATGTAAAGTCTCATACTTGGGTACAAAAAATCAGTTTCAGACGTAGATTGTGGTGGCATGGGTTTAGCCAGCAGTTGTTTTGAAAAAGATCTGGGAATTTTAGTGGACTGAAAGCTTAATGTGAATCTGCAGTTTGATATGGTAGCCAAAAAGATAATGGGATCCCAGACTTCATTAAGAGGGGCATAGCTTTCAGTAATAAGAAGATGATAGCTCTTCTGGGCTATACTTTTGTCAGATTTCATCTGTATAAAATTCTGGGCATGATGGTCACAGCTGAAAGACATTCACAAACTGAAGAGTACAGGGAGGGGCAATCAGGGTGGTCAAGGGCCTTGAGTCCATGTCATATATGTCATATACATGTCATATACATATATATATGTATGTATTAGGTTGAAGGGACGAGCTTTAACTTGGATAAAAGAAGACTCAGAGGGACATAACTGTCTTCAAAAATGGTAAGGGCTTGAGTATTTTAGGGGCTGGCTAGATGGCGCAGTGAATAGAGCACCAGCCTTGGAGTTAGGAGGACTTGAGTTCAAATCTGGCCTTAGACACTTGACACAAAAACTAGCCATGTGACCTTGGGCAAGTCACTTAACCCCAATTGCCCTCCAAAAAATAAAAAAAAAGCAAAAAAAAAATAGGAAGGGCTGTCAATTAGAGGAATGATTAGACCTTTTCTGTTTGGCCATCGAGGGCAGAACCAGGAGAAACTAGTAGAAGTTGCAAAGAAACTAATTACCATTTGATGTCAGGAAAAGCTTCCAACAAATTCCTAACAGTTCCTGTCCCAAAGCAGAATGGGCTATATTGAGAGGTGCTGGGCCTCCCCTCCTTGGAGGTTGTTAAGCAAAGGATAGATCATGGCTTGTTTGGTGTTTGATACTGTGATACTGGTATGTGATACATGCCCCTATGGGATGTGGGTTGAGTTGGATGGATGCTGAGATTTCTTCCAATTCTTAAATTCTGTGATTCCATGATTGCTAGCTTTGCTCCGTAGTGCTGTTATTGATTTACAGTACAATTACTAGTTATTATTATTAATGAATTGAATTCCACTGTAATGTCACAAAACCAGACTGTAATATTATTTTGTTATTTACGCAAGAGTAGTTCAGCCCAGTTTGGAGTTCTCTATCCCAACTGTCCAGTTCCATTCCACTCAGTCTAGTCCAGTACCTGCCTGTCCTTGCTCCTTGGGTCATTTGCTCAGCCCATCCCTTGTTGGTGCCTTTCCTCTCAGCTAGCACTTAGATTTCTAGTCATTGTTGAAGTTGCTGTAACACCCCCTTTCAAGCTTGTATAATCTGGATTTTGGCCGTGCATCTCATTTCTAACAAAATTCCAATGGAAATAGTTGTCTTTCTATATCATCATTTTGCCTAGAGTATAAATATATATTTTCACTGAACCACTTAGTGGCATGTGATGGGTCATGCCTGTATTGTCCAGTATTCTCAGTCTCTCTCTCTCTCTCTCTTTTCCCCCCAGTGCTGATCAGTTGAGGAATGTGACAGTATGTGAGCCACAGCCAGGAAAATAAGCTCTCCACAAACTTCCAAAGAACAAGAGTTGCTATTTGTATTTTGGGAAAAATCCAGAAGAAAAAAAGATCACACATTTGACAGAATTGCAAGATTCTCTTTTGCTATCAGACTGATGCAGACATAAGAAAAACCAGTTCTAACAAGAATAGAAGAACCCAGTCAGGTTGGAATGGTGGTTTCAGAGATGGGTGGGGAACATCTTCTAAAAAAATTATGTTTCTTAGTCAGTTGCAGAGGATTAATGCATAGATGTTTGTATTTGTCCAGGTGAAATATTTCTTTCTGTCATAGAACCCAAATAACTTTTCAGTGGATGTCCGTGCCATGTTGGGAGGGCAATGGCTAGCATTTCTCTCTTCCTTAGTCTACTTGTTTCCTTTGTCTTTTGAATACATCCGTGGAAATCTCCATATTTTATGCAATAGGGATAGGCCCTGGACATCTGATTTCATTACTATAAGGAACTTAGAGGTGAGGTTCCAACGCAGGTTGGCACCTTCTCTGCAACTTATAATCTTGGAGAATGGCTTAGGGGTACTGAAAGTTTTAAGTTACTGGTGCAGGGTCACAAAACCTTGTGTGTCAGGAATGGGGACTTTAATCTAAGTCTTCCTGGCTTCGAGATCAGACATCTATCCATGGCCACCTCGCTACCTCTCACAGTTAAACTACTGGCAGGAACCATTCATTCATAGAATTCTTGTCTACTACATGGAAAGTCCAAGTTTTATTCCCAGGCCAAGCCATAACATATTGGTGCCCATACAGGTCACCCCTAAAGGTAGATTTTAGCCTTTTACATAGGAGAAAACTGAGACCCAAAGAAGTCCTCAAGTTGCTCCAGGTTCTACAGAAAGTAGCAGAACCAGTGCCAGAACCCACATCTCTTGACTCCCATCCAGTGTTCATTGAGCTATCCCTTGGTTTGCTTACTGATTTTGTGAGGCTTAATGAAAAAAATTAAGCACAACCACCAACACTGAATTTTTCAGAAGGTGCTCATCCACTTAGTGTGCTACCTAGAGTTTTTGCTTATTCTGCTCCAATTTTCTGTTTGGTTATGGTTATTTGATGGTTTATTAGTTTCTAAACTTGAACATATGGGGGGAAGAAAGAGGAGGCAAAATTTAAAAAGGTCCACTGTTTGTCATTTAAAGTCATTCATACCCTGGCTTCTTCCTATGTTTCCAAGTTTTCTTACACTTTACTTCCTTCCACGTGGCTCTGTGATCAATTGCTAAATGAGCATATATCCCACCACCTCCCTAATCCAGGCTTTTTCATCAACTGTCATGAATATCTGGACTGGGCTCCCTAACTCTCTTCAAAACAGTTCAAATCTCACATTCTTTAGCAGGCCTTGGTAATTTGAGATGCTGAATGAGTTTAGTTTATGGAATCAAGCAGTAATTCTTGGACTTTTTGACCCTAAGTCAAGTAAGGACTGCCTAGAAATGTTTGGGTTATCTCCATTAATGGAGCCAAGCAACATAGGAAGAGTTTGGACAAAATGAACGCTTGTCACTAACTAGTGTGTGACCTTAGAAAAGTCATTTTCCCTTGCCAGGCCTCAACTTCCTCATCTATAAAATGAGAAAGCTGGGCTGGGATAATCCTTTGAGATGCCTTCCACTTCTAATTATAGTTTAGATTCTGGCTTTAAAATGGTTTTTTTTAAAAAGTGAGCTCCTGGTTTCACAGGCTTATTGTGAAGAAAGTGATTTGAAAGCTGTAAAATGGGAGCTAGTCTTCCTTCTTCTCTGTTTCTGTGAGTCCTGGCATCAAGGGCCTCTTAAGCCCCCAGGGCCCTGGTGTGGCTGGGCTGTCTGCACATGTGGTTGGTACCCCACCCTCCCCCCCATAAAGGGGCTTTTGGCCAAATACGAACTATTTGGCTTCCTGATCAAGTACAGATTCAGCCCTTCCTGAAGTTGAGTGTTTCTCTCCACCTCCTCATCAGAGGACCAAAGAAAGACTAATGGAGGTTCTTCCTCTGTCTTTCTTTCTGTATCATTTTGAATTTATCAAATGTCTTTCCTTAAAAAAGAAAAAAAAATGGAGACCAAAGCACTGGGTTATGGTTTAGGCAGCATGGCTTTTTCCAGATCACTCAACAGAACTCTGTTTCATCTCCCCAGGCCCCTGGCTCTAATTAGCTGTACACAAACTATGTGTGTGGTGGGAGGGGCTGATCCCTTGCCCCCCTCATCATCTGCATGGCAACTCTGCAGGAGTAAAGAGTGGGAGACAGATGATGCTTCCCTGCTGCTGGGCCCCTGTCTGTGAACCAAAGAGTTCTATTCTCTTTTGACTTGAGCTGACACCAAGCAGCCCCTCCTGCCTCTGGATCATGTTGCAGGCTATTATGCAACATGGCCTTGTGTTGCAAACAAATGCTAAGAGCAGTCTAAACCATGTAAGGCAAAGACTATAATTAACCGGAGAAATTGCTTATTTGGGGTTCAGATACCTGTTCAACATTCACATTCATTGACCCAGTGCATAGAAACTTCTATTGGAAGATGGAAAAGAACTTAGAGATTGGATGGATAAACCTCCTTGTTTTAAAATCAGGTAACTGAGGTCCAGAGAGAGGGGATGTAATTTGTCCAAAGGGGACAGATAACATGAAAGTGGAAAAGCTGGGAATCGAACCCTGCTCTTAGACTTCAGACCTAGTGCTGGCTCCACAATCCTACACTGCCTCTACTGATAATACATCACTCAGCCTATCAGTACCAATAACAGCCATGAAAAATCATTGCAGAGAACTGAGAATCCTTTGGATATCTTCATCAAACCAAATTCTTATGTATTTCCGTACATCTTCCTGTGTGTGAAAGAAGTGAATTTATAACCTGAGAAATGGGTTTAGGGTGGTAGTGGTGATAATCAAGTAAATACTACATTTTACAATAAGTGCTAACTGGGCCAGGGCTATACATACATACATACATATACACATACATATACATACATACATACATACATACATACATACATATATATATATATATATATATATATATATCTCCTCCAAAAATTAATTATAAATAAAGTTTTGATGGAAGGTGAGGACCAAGAAGGGTCATTTTGCAGGGGGAGGCATGAGTACTTAGAGATGATCTCTCTGCTCATTCTTCTTCCTTCAGCCCTGGGAACCGTGGTTCATGAAAACTTTAAAAATTCAGAAACTCTTAAGATAAAGGGTGATTCGTTTTTATGACAAACAAGTGAATCTTCAATCCGCCCATTCCCTGGCATGCCTTTCTTTGGGGGAAAACCATAAAAACAGCCTTTCATGCGGCAGTCCTGTTGCCATCTGTCTCAGCGACCCTCTGGTACCCTGTAGTGCTCAGGGACAGCACTTTGCAATCGTTCAAACTGAAATCTGGCACTGGGAGAGGTTACTGGGGCCCTTTACTGTTCTCCATTCCACCCCTCTCTGCACTCCCTGAAAAGAAAACAGGTCAACACGGTGCCTGGCCTTTATCTCCTTTGGCTGGAACTTCCAGGTCTCGATTTTGCTCCTCTTGGCTCCACCCCCAGCGCCAAGTTGGGCATCAGTAGTTGAAGCAGGAAGCAAGATACAGAGAACCCAGATCGAGATAAAAGTGCTTCTGAAGGAGGAGGAAAAAGAGGAAGAGGAGGAGATTAGGTGGCGTGTGTGTGTGTGTGTGTGTGTGTTTGTAAAGAATTTCCCTGTGATCTTTCTCCATCCCCACCACCCCACCACTCTGCCTTTCTCTGAAGTCCTCTTGCTTACTCACAGATTATGTAAAATGATCATCTCATCAGAAGCACTAGTTTGCATGTATCATGGGCTAAGAAAGGGATTCCCTTCTCTCCCAAAGAGTAGCTAGGAATCTACTCGGATCTTACAGCTTGACCTGGTAGATCTGTAACCAGCTGCTGCAGGCCCCACCTGCTGGGGGCTTTCTGCTAGCATCTCTTACAAAGCATTGTAGAATTTCGTGCTAGAAGGGGCCTTAGGGATGACCTAGTACAACCCAGTCATTTTACATATGGGGACACGGAGACTCAGAGAGGCAAAATGACTTGCATAAGGAAATTAAGTAATTAAGTAGGAGAGTCAGGTTTCAAATCCAAGTCACCTAGCTCCAAGTCTGGCAGTCCTTTCCCTAGCTACCAGACTCTCTCTTGAGCTCCTCCATCCCCACCCCCTTTCTTTCCCCTCCAAACCTTTGGGAAAATGAACGCGGACTTTTCCCCCACAGCGAGGTTGGGGGGCCCTGATTGAGTACCTCAAAGCTATTTCCTTTCTTTTTTAGATTTGAAGAGAAAGAGCTGGGAATTGTGGTTTCAGCTGTCCTCGGAGTAAAGGACAAGGTTTTTACACAATGGTGTGTTATGTTTGTCCTTTTCCCTTCAACATTTACACACAAAACCTGATCAGTCAGACCACCCTGCTGCTGTTACCTAATTAAGACAAATAAAAGACAAAGCTATTTTCAACAGTGAATAGTCACAATTGGTTAGTTGCCACCTTTCAGTTTGCTTTTACCCTCTCCCTTGGCAGTTTCCGATTCCTAAAGTGGATGGATCCCATGGATCCTGGAAAGAGTGTTAGTTCACTCTCCAAGGGCTCTACTCGCTATCCAGTAACTTTCCAAAACAAAACTCCCCTCTCTGAATACCACTTCCTTAAGGATGTTTTTTCCTTTATCAGAATGTAAGCTGTTCTGAGAGCAGAGCCATCTTCAATTTCCCCCCCCAATTAATAGTATTTTATTTTTTCCAATTACACATAAAGATAGTTTTGACTTTTATTAAGATTATGAGCTCCAATTTTTTTTCTCCCTCCCTTCCTCCTCCCCAACACAGCAAGCAATTTGAAATAGGCTCTATGTGTACAATCATATTAAACATATTTCCATATTAGACATGTTGTGAAAGAAGAACCAAAACAAGAGGGAAAAACCATGAAAAAGGAAAATAAAAATGAGAGAAAACAGTGTGCTTCGATTCCTATTCAGACTCAATAGTTCTTTCTTTGGGTGTGGATAGCATTTTTCCATCATGAATCTTTTAGAATTGTCTTAGACTGCCAGTCAAAAGGAGACAATTTAGATATTGCTGAGAAGAGCTAAGTTATCAAAGCTAATCACTGCAAAATGTTGCTGGTACTGTGTACAATGTTCTCCTGGTTCTGCTCACTTCACTCAGCGTCAGTTCATATAACTCTTTCCAGGTTTTTCTGAAGTCTGCCTGTTCATCATTTCTTTTTTTTTTTTTTTTGCTTTTTGGAGGGGCAATTGGGGTTAAGTGACTTGCCCAAGGTCACATGGCTAGTTTTTGCGTTAAGTGTCTGAGGCTGGATTTGAACTTAGGTCCTCCTGACTCCAGGGCCAGTGCTCTATTCATTGTGCCACCTAGCCACCCCCCTGTTCATCGTTTCTTATAGCACAATAGTATTCCATTCAGTTCATATGCCACAACTTGTTCAGCTATTACCCAAGTGATGGGCATCCCTTCAACTTCCAATTCTTTGCCACCACAAAAAGAGCTGCTATAAATATTTTTGTATATGTGGGTCCTTTTCCATTTTTTATTATCTCTTTGTAATATAGACCTAATAGAGATATTGCTGGAACAAAGAGTATGCACTGTTTGAGTTCCAAATTGCTCTTCAGAACGGTTGGATTAGTTCACAACTCCACCAATAAAGCCATCTTCAGTTTTGTATTTGTAGTTCTAATTCTTGGCACAGTGCCTGGCACAGAGTAGGCTCTTAATAAATGAACATTCATTCATTCTGCTTATAGGGTAGGAGCAATGGGACTCAATCTCTGACTTCATTGGTATAGAGAATTCCTATGAAGAAACACTCTACCAATGAGGACTGGCACTTTCTCTGTAATTTATCATTTTAGAAAAAGCTGTCTAGGGCAGTAAGAGATAAGTGATTTACTTGGGGTCACACAGTTAGCAAGAGACTGGTCTTCCTGACTCCGAGGTCAGCTTTCTAACCACAATGCCATGGTAAAAGGTAAGATACTGTTGAAAAATATAAAGAGATTCCTATATGATTTGGACAAAGTAAATGAATGACAGATCCCTAGTGGTCCCTAACCTTTGATTTGTATAGTATAAGTATATATACATATATATATATATATACATATATATATATCTGTGTATATGTATATATATATTATATATATGTAAAGTATATGTGAAAAAATATATGAAAGTATAAGACAGTGCCCTTCTTCAAGATGTCCTTTGGCACCACAATCAGACAAGATCCAAGACTGGATGTCCACAGCACTGACCCAGTATGGCATTTCTTACATCCTCATGGGTCTTCAGTTATGTTAATATTTGGGATAATGTATTGGCTATGTATTACATTATAGGAAAGGCAGCATTGCAGTCAGTCAAATGTCAACAAGAACTTATTAAGTGCTTTCTACTTTGAAGCAGCTGGGTGGTGCAATGGATAAAGGGCTGGGCCTGGAGTTAGTTAGATCTGAGTTCAAATCCGACCTCAGACACCTACTGTGTGACCCTGGGCAAGTCACTTAATCCAGTTTGCCTTGGTTTCTTCATCTGTAAAATGACTTGGAGAAAGAAATGGCAAACCACTCCAGTATCTTTGCAAAAAGGGGGACACAAAGAGTCAGACATGACTGAGCAACAACAGTGCGTGCCGATGCTAGGCAGCTAGGCAGTACAGTGGATAGAACTCTGACTGTGGAGTGAGGCCTCCAGCCTCAGGCACTCACTATCCCTATTACCTTGGGCAAGTCACTTAGTCTGTTTGCTTCAGTTTCCTCATTGCTAAAATGGGGTTAATAATAGTGCCTACCTTATTGTGAACATCAAATGAGATAAAACTGGAAAAGTGCTTGGCACGTTGCTGTTGTCCAGTTATTTTTCAGTCAAGTCTGACTCTTTGTGACCCCATTTGGGGTTTTCTTGGCAAAGATACTGGAGCAGTTTGCCATATTTCCTTCTCCAGCTCATTTTACAGCGGAGGAAACTGAGGCAAACAGGGTTAAATGACAAGCCCAAGGTCACACAGCTGGTAAGTCATTGAAGCCAAATCTGAACTCAGGAAGATGAATCTTCCTGACTCTAAGCCTGGTGTTCTATCCACCATGTCATCTAGTTCATAGCAGGTGCTATATTATTATTATTAGGGAGACAAAGAGGGACAAAAACACAATCTCTGCCTTTCAAGGAGTTCACATTCTAATGAAATGGCAGCATGCAAAAAATTGTTCATACAAGATGCCGTGTAAATATTGAGTATTCTTGGCAGAAAGGGGCTAGCGGTGAGATTGGGAATCAGGGCAAGGAAAGGGCCTAGGAAAGGCCTCTTGCACAGAGTGGGATTTTAGCTGAATCTTGAAGGAAATAAGGAGGTGGAGGAGCCCAATCAAGGAGAGTAGCAAGGGCCAAATCTTGGAGTCAGGAGACGTAGTGATAGACCAATGTAGTTGGATTGTAGAGAATAGAGACCAGAGTTAAGAGCAGTTAAATCATTAAGAAGACTGGAAAGGTAGCAAGGGGCCAGGTTGGGAAGGAGTTTAAATGCCAAACAACAAATTTTATGTTTGATGCTGAAATAGAGAGCCATTGGGCTTTACTGAGTAATGAGACATGCTCAGTAGGACAGACTTTTTGGCAGCTGAATGAAGAATGGATAGAGTGGGGAAAGACTTTGAGACAGGGAGACGCACCAAAGGGCAACTATGACAGTTCAGGAATGAGAGGTAAGATGATGGAGGGCTCACTCTAGGGTTGTGTCTGTGAGCGTAGAGAGAAGGGGGCTGTATACAAGAAATATGATGCTAGAGATGCCCAGACTCAGCAATGGATCAGATACTGGGGTGAGGGTTGGTAAGGGATCAAGGATGACACCAAGGTTTAGAACCTGGGTTACTGGTAGGATGGTGTGCCCTTGAGAGCAATAAGGAAATTAAGTAGAAAGGAGAGTTTGAAAAACAAAATGAGCTCTGTTTTGGACACAGAGTTTGAGATGTCGTCTTAAAAAGCAGATGATGATGAGAAATTCCAAGAGACGTTAGGGTTGGAAATGTATATCTGGCAATCATCTGTTTAGAGATGATAGTTGAATCTATGACAGCTAATAAGATCAAGTGATATAGTATGAAAAGAGAAGAGAAAAGGATGCAGGACAGACCATGGTTAGTGGGAGTGACCTGAAGGAAGATCTGGCAGAGGAGACCGAGGCCAGTCAAGAAGATCTATGCTTGGAGTCCTGTCTCTGACATACACTAGCTGTGTAAACATGAGCTAATCACTGGACTTTTCAGTGTTTCTGCCACTCTGTTTTTTTCTGTTTTGTTTTTGCTTGTTTTATTTTTTTTAACATTATATTCACTTTTTTAAAAATAGTATTTTTTTCAGTTGCATGTAAAGACAATTTTTTAACATTCTTTTAAAAAAATTTTGAGTTTCAAATTTTCTCCCTCCCTCCTTCCCTTCCCCTCTCCCTAAAGAAGTAATAGATACAGGTTATATATGTGAATTCATGTATAGAATATTTCCATATTAGTCATGTTGTAAAAGAAGAAACAGACCAAAAGGGAAAAAAAAAACATGGAAAAAACAAAGATAATGAAAATAGTCTGCTTTGACCTGCTTTCAGACTCCATAAGTTCTTTCTCTGGATGCAGATAGCATTTTCCATCTGAGTCCTTGGGAACTGTCTTCCATCATTGTATGATTGAGAACAGCTAAGTCAATTATAGTTGATGGGTCCTCTGGTGACTTTCTAAGACAACAAGTTAAAGACAAGTTACTGACTCAGTGGAGGGAGGTTCCACACTGGGTCTGCCCTGTACCCAGTGAAATCTCAGATCCTTCTACCCCAAATCAACACAGAGTATCTTAAAGCTTATGAAATACTTTACACGCACTGTTTTATTTGTTCCTCACAACAACTAGGTGATGTAATGCTTTGGGATGCATCAATTTGATTGTTGAAGGTGAATATTATAGTGGACGTAACACTGAACTGGGAGCCCAAAGACCTGTGTTCTAGTTGTGGTTCTAACATGACTAATTGTGTGACTTTGTGTAAGTTACTAAGCCTAAATTTCCTCCTCTGCAAAATGAGGAAGTTTAGCTCCAAAAAGACCTAGGATTCAATGATTCCAGTAAGATTCCCCGGATGGATAAGATCAGAAAGCTATCCATTAAAAAAGAAGGGAGAGGAGAGAGTGGCAGAATGTCTCAGGATAGGAAATGCGGACCTTTTAGAGCTTTGCTCCAGTTACCTCTTCATTGTAGGAAACACTCAAATCATCACTAGCATGTGCTCTCCATGTGGGCTACTTCCCCTTTCCTGTCTGATCTGGAAACCAGTAACTAAGGAAGCAAGCAGGCAAACAAGGGGAGTTTGGTGTCGAGCATGAACAGATGGTTGTTTGGTGATTAGTTATGTGAAGAGAGCATAGGTGCTCTAAGGAAATTGCTCTCCAAGTGGCCTGGGGATAACTGGTTATCTCCCAGGATACTCCAAGGGGGCCACAGGCAAGCCTCTCGTGGTCTGAATGTTTTTGACTTGACAAAGGTCTACACTTTTGTTTCTAGAAGGAATTAAATTTCTTTATTAGATCCTTCAAAATCAGGGCTTACTTTGATGTTTCAATGAAATCTGTGATTTCATTAGCATGGGTCACAGATAACAAACCGTCACTTGGGAGATTGTTTTTGAGAGTTGCTGTGGCTGAAAAACGTATCAGCCTGTGACCAAGCTGGTGACCGGCTTCTCTAAATTTAGCTGGACTGGTCCTTGATGACAGACGTGCAGTACATCACTGGGTACACACTCAGAACCTTTCCAGCTTGGTTTAGGACATGAATTCTTAGCCTCATTTGTGTTACGGACTTCTTGGGCACTCTGGTGAAGCCTCTCGACCTTTTCTTAAAGTAATATTTTCAAATGCATAAAATAGGACACATGGGATTACAAAGAAAAGCAATGATATTAATACACAGGTATAAAAATAAACAAACAAAACCAGAAACACGCTTGCTGCTTCTGGGTTAATAAATCCCATCTTACGACCGGGTAGAATTTTTGTTCTGCCAGTAAAAGCTCTGAGAATACAGGGTCACAACCCTCATGCTATAATGCAGCACTTGGAGGAAGATTTTTTAGAGGCAAAAACAAACCATCAGTCCAGAGTGATTTTTTCTCCATTATAGTGCTCTTGTTAGTTTTTGCTGTAGGCCAAGTAAATAAGTGATCCTTGGGCTTTACTCAGTTGATCTGTGGCCTAAAAAATTGAGATTTATTGCTTTAGTGTGATGCATGAGGGCCCTATCCTGGGTGCACTCACAGGGGAATCTTTGTGCTGCCAAAAAGAAAGGCAGGAAAGGAGTTGGTGAGCCAATTCTCAGAAGTGCATGATAATATGGAATAAGGGGCCTTGCTCCAATTCAGAGCATGTAAAGTATTCTGTGACTATTTCCTATCTTTTTCTTAATTGCTTGCTGATCTGAAACTATATGCCTACAAAACAGATACATTTTACCTCTCGGCCTTCTTATTTAACTCTAGGGTAAGGTTGGATGGATGATTCTCTGAGCTCCAGGGGAACTGTGGGGAGGGTGCCCTTTTTCTCTAGCAGTCTGTCCCATGTAGGCATGGCCTGCTAGGTCAGCCTGTGTCTGGGATGGGACTGCCTCCTGTTTGTGTATTTTTTTTTTTCAGTACAGGGCCTTATGAGAGTTCAAAAAAGAGCTACCAAAGGCTGAGCCAGGGAAGAAGTCAGTCCTGAGGAATGACCTGCTTGACCCAGCCCCAAAATGGATCATCCTGGCAGCCACTCAGGAATTACACTTAAAGAGGCTGCTACAAAACATTTCCACCACCTAGTTCCTTCTAGTCCCAGCACAGCCAATGGATGAGTGACTCCCTAGTTTGTAGGGATTCAACTTTGTTAGTTCCTTTGTTGGAGCCTTTTATATGTATGATGAGTTCTGGCTCAGCATCCCATTACTTTTTTTTAAAAAACGTTTTTTATATATATATATATATATATATATATATATATATATATATAATATATATATATATTTTATATATATATATTTTATATATATATTATATATATATAATTTTTTCCCAATTATGTGTTAAAACAATTTTAAAATATTTTAAAAAAAGTTTTGGGCTCCAAATTCTATCCTTTTCTCCTTCCCTCCCATCCCTCTCCCCCTTCTTGAGATGGTAAGCAATTAGAAATATAGGTTATACATGATCAGCATCCCATTATAACATTTTTCTTTACCATTTAATAAGTAGACAGGAAACAGTTGCAGACCACCAAGGCATGCTCTAAATCAGGGGAGGGTCTCTCCATGTTGTGTCATCACTCACTTCCAGAAGCAGGCTCACCAAAGCCCACTTCCAGGTGACAGAGGATGCAGAACTTCCCCTGTGAATGCTTTTCTGGGCTCTCATTGGCTAGTGGGCCCCCTCCCCCCATTACATGACTTAAGAAGGCTTAACACTTCTCTGGATTTAGGAAGGGAGGATAAAATCATCATTGATAGAGTGGGATAGTTTTTAGGAAGATTTTTTTTTCCCTGTGGGACCTCTAGAGGAAAATGACTTACTATATGCAATTTAAAGAATTAAAATATTTCTTCTGGATTTAAAACTAAAAATAAGAGACTTGGAAAAGACAGGAAAACAAGACTGCCCAAGGCTTTCACCTGGGATCTCCTTAGGTTTCTTTGAGAAATAGTCCAGATGCGTTGCTAGTGGGCTACTTGTAAATGTAGAGTTAATTATCAGCTTTCTCAGGAGAGCATTTAAGTTTCTACTGTCTGTATTACAGGGAAGAGGGACTAAAGAACAAAGAACAAAACAGATTTTCCCATCTCTGGGCCAAGGATAAGGCAGCATGACTCTGGGAGTAGATACTTTAAAGCCCCTGTGATACCTGATATCTAGGAAAGAGTGATAGGTGCTGAAGAAAGGATGTTTTGCTTCAAATCTTGATTATCCAATTCTACATAGATGTTTCCTTCCTGTTTCATTTGCTTATATTCCCCTATACCCTGAAGAAGTAGCTATATGGACAGAAGAAATCTCAGATGCTAAAGACACCTTTAAAAATAATGACAATAACTTACATGTAAGGTGTGTGTGTGTGTGTGTGTGTGTGTGTGCGTGCATTCACAGACACCATGTAACCGAAATATCTGGGGTCAAGAGAGCTTCAGCTATTGAGGGAACTTATCTTTGGACTCATATTTTGCCGGCCCGTGCAGCTTTTTCACAGCATAGCGAAGGCATTTTGCACAAACGCTGACTGGGGTAGGTATGTGGCTTTAAAGACTCGGGAGTTTAATGCAGTGGGCTGACATGAGAAGAGATGAGAGAAGAGGGAAAATGACATTTACATCAAGACCATTCCAAGCCTAGCACAGGCGGAAGTGGTGACTGCACTCTACTGACAGAGGTCATCACACCCTATACTGCTATTGATCTGATGAAAGAAGTTGACAGAAATCTTGACAACACTATCTATGTATCGTCCCGAGATAATTATTACAGCAAGATTCCTTATATCCTTTCTGTGAGTGAACTCTCACTCCCACTAGGTTAGAGAAGCCGAGAAGTTAATTAGGAGACAACTACCATGGGAAACATGCTGGAATTGACAAATATTCAAAAAGAGAACCAAGGATATTTGATATCTGGCTCAATTCCTTCTAGTTATTTTGCTATTCTTTATCAAATGTCTTAGCTTGCTTTGATATAAAGCAATACATCAGTGGGGCTCATTTCTGTACAACTGTGTAAGACAGTTACCTCAACAGTTCAGTGAGCCTGGGTGTAGCTGAAAGGGGGCTGTATTAACAAGGCCTTGCGTTAAAGTTTTAGAAAGCACTATCCTTTCATTATCCACACGAGGTAGGTGATGAAAGTAGTATTAGACCCATTTTACAGATGAGGAAACCGAGGCATGGAAAAGTAGAGTGGGTTGTTCTAATCACATAGTTAATTAATGTCAGAACTGGGAATTTAAACCAGGTCCCCTTACTCCAGCTTTGATGAACTTTTCTCTCAAGTAGGTCACAGATAATAATAGCTTTCATTTATCAGAGTTTATGAAGAAGTCCTGTAAGACACATAACTGAAAATTATGGGCGTAATCATGAGATTTTCTAGGTAACTGACAACTAGGAGTAGCAGGAAATCATTCAGAACAAAAGCACTGAGTGTTATCAGGGACATTTAAGTCTCCCATGAAAACATGTGTTTATATTCAATATAAAAATATAGGTAAAGTAGGTTTTGGATATAATGCCTCTAAACTTACCCAACTGATCTGCTTGTTGAAGATTTGTTATTTAAGATGTTACAGGTTAACCCAGTGAGTTTTGCCATGCTTACTATAGGGACTCTCCATATCATAACTTTGGCCCCATTTAAGATGTAATTTTAAAACAATTTGTCAAGTGAAAGCAACAAAAAACACCATGCATACAACTTAAGTTTTAAAAAAAATAGTATTTTATTTTTTCCAATTATGTGTAAAGACAATTTTCAACATTCATTTTTGAAAGATTTTGAGTCCCAAATTTTTCTTCCTTCCTCCCCTCCCTCTCCTCAAGACAGCAAGCAGTCTGATATAGGTTATAATTGTGCAATCATGTTAAATATATTTCCACATTAGTCATGTTGTGAAAGAAGAAACAGAACAAAAAGAAAAAACTGTGACCCTCCCCTCCCTCCCTGAAAAAAAGTGAAAATAGTATGCTTTGATCTATGTTCAGACTCCATAGATCTTTCTTGGAATGTGGATAGCATTTTCCATCACGAGTCTGTTGGAATTGTTTTGGATCATTGTATTGCTGAGAAGAGCTAAGTCAATCATAGTTGATCGTCCCATGATGTTACTGTTGCAGTGGACAATGTTGTCCTGGTTCTGCTCACTTCACTCAGCATCAGTTTATGTAAGTCTTTCCAGGGCTTTCTGAAATCCTCCTCAGCTTGTAATATTTTCCTTAGCAGTGCCAAGGAAAATACCAACTTACTTGTTAAGTTCTTTGTTCATACCAAGAGAACCTTAATGGTAGGTAGGTTAATGGGGTGATAGGCCATTCCTAAGGTTGGCTGCTGATAAGAGGCTACTTGCTTTTTTTTTTCCATGTCTAGACTCATATACACTAAGATCTCCCCAGCGTCATGGTCCTGTTTACCAGTGTCATAGCATTAAGTCATCTTTTGGTAATGAACATAATATCTAACAATACTAATAATACTAATTAATCTAATAATACTAATAATACTAATCTAATAATACATTTAGATAGCACTTAATAGGTACAGGCATTGTGCTAAGTGCTTAAAAATGATTATCTTGGGTGCTATTATTAACCCTGAAGAAACTGAGTCAAGCAGAGGTTAAGTGACTTGCCCAGGGTCACACAGCAGTATCTGTGACTAGATTTGAACTCAGGTCTTTCTGACTCTAGACTAACTGCTCTATCCACTGCACCACCCAGTTGTATATGTAGTTCATTTGTTAAAATAAAACAACAACACCATTATGATGTTCTTCATCTGTGTAAAGGGAAACACAATTTTAAAGACTCTCCTACAACAAGATGTCTCTTATACATATGTTAATATCATACAAGATTCTTTAACAGATGGGAACATAGAGAAGGCTGCTTAGTGATAATAATACCCGGCATTTGCATAGTGCTTTTAGGTTTGTAAAGTGTTTTATATGTTATCTCAGTTGATCTTCACACCAGCTCTGTGTAGTGAATGTTATTATTATCTCCAATTTACAGACAAGGAAATTGTAGTTGAAAGATGTTAAGTCACTGTCCTAGGATCACACAGTTATTAAGTATTTAAGGCAGGATTTGAATTCAAGTCTTCCCAACTCTGGGTCTCAAACACTATCCTGTATATCACTTAGACTCTTACCAAAGGTATCTGTTTGCCAAAGTTGTTCACCAGGGTCACGGAAGATATCCTGTTCAAAGTACAAATGGAAGAGGGATTATCTGTAAGTGTGGAGATTTTCCAGTGACTCCTATTTGTGGATAACATGTTGACTGCAAACAGTCCCAGAATACTAGAGGCCCTCCTCGGGGAGGTCCTTGGCCATTCAAAAGATAAAAAACAAGTAAATGAATAATGTATATGGCTCACATGGTCACAAGCAGTCCCACGAGCGGTCTATTAGACCATCAGGGCACAGATGGAAAGTGAATAGGGCCCAGAACTTTTAATACCAGTATTCTCCTGCTCATATTTTTTGTTTAGGGATTGGGAAACATCAATGTCTCAGAAGAATTAACATTTCTTGTGGTCCAAACTGCAAGGGAGGGATTGGTTGTTGTCATTTGTTCCTCAAGAGGACCAAGATGACATTGTTATGTTAGCGTCAAGTTATGGTGTGTCCGACTGGCTGATCAGACCAATACAAGCTCCAAATGCTCTACCGCAAGTCGAACACAAATAGTCCGTGGGGACATTTGGGGTGGATTCTCTAAATCTGCGCGTCTCATGTTTCTTTTGAGCTGCTTCAATTCTGCTTTGCTCAAAGGGCACAGTACCTTCTCTGATGAGGGCTTGCCATGCTGAGCCGTCCTGTGCCAGTGTCTCCCATGTCACATAATCAATTCCAGAGTTCATCAGAGGGACCTTGAGAGTGGCCTTGTCTGGAGAATTCTCCATAAAGTAGTCTTTTTTGGCAAGTGTACGTTTGACGTCCTAACAACATGGAAACTCATTGGAGCTGCAACTCTCTGAAGCAGAGTTTGAATGCTTGGTAATTTAGTTTGAATAAGGACCTCAGTGTCTGGTGCCTTATCCTGCCAGGTGGTCTTCAGAATCTTCCTAAGACAATTCAAATGGAAGCCATTCTGTTCCCTGGCATGGCACTGGTAGACTGTTTAGGTTTCATAGGCATACAACAATGAGGTCAGCACAACAGCTCTGTAGACCTTCAGTTTGGTAGTCACTCTAATGCCTCTTCTCTCCCACAATTTCCTTCAGAGGCTCCCACTGAACTAGCTCTGGCAATGTATGTGTCAACCTCATTATCAATTTGTCCACCCCAGAAAGAACACTGCCAAAGTAAGTGAACTTATCCATAGCATTCAAAACTTCTCCATTTGCTGTAACTCATAGTTCCACATATGAATGGTGTGGTGGTGGCTGATGGAGCACCTATGGTTTCTTGGTGTCAATTATTAGGCCAAAATTAGCACAAGCAGCAGATTGATCCATAACTTGTTGCATCACAGTTTCAGAGGCTGCACTGAGTGTGCAATCATCGGCTAACAAAAAATCATGTACCAACACTCTCCACTTTGATCTCGGCTTGCAACCTTCTCAAGCTGAAGAATGCAAGGTCAATGGAAATAGGCTGCAATATATTACCAAATGAGATGTTATTTATAAAGCTCTTTGCAAACCTTTCATTGCTATATAAATGCTAGCTGCTATTATGATTGCTAATGACAATTTAAACGTGAGAATTGAATGTGGGCCAATGGAAAGCCCCATGGCTCTGAAGTAGTAGGACTGCAGTCCAAATCACACCACTGAAATTCTCTGTGTGACTCACTTAATCTCCCTAGACCTCAGTTTCTATATCTGTAAAATGGGGACATTGGACTAGATATCCTCTGAGGTCTCTTCTCACTCTAGGTCTATCACCTGAAAGCTATCACTACACAACTATATTATCAATTACATGACTATAAAAGGAGGTGGGTTGGTAGCTTAGTGAGAGTAAGGGATAAAAAGTAGACAATGCAAACATTGTCCTGGTGTTGCTGAAATATAGGAACCAGAGAAAGGCTTATGGTGCAGAGGAGATCCTGTAGAATAAGGTGACTGGAAAGAAGGCACAAGATGGGGAAGCAGAGATTGGTTGCAACTTGCACAGGAGACACAGAAGAATGCTTCTGGCCTATTTAGTCAAATCTTTTGTTCTCTCCCCAGTCCCATAGTTCCATTCCAACCACCACAAAGGGTTCCTCCAGGTATTTGAAAGAGATGCCTCTTTTCCAGATTACTCTAATGGAACTCTGGCTCCCATTCCTCCAGCTGGGTGTGACAGACCTCTTCCTCTGGTCCAAATGACTCTTGGAGTTATGCTTTTCTGCCTCTTTTCCTCCTGCCAGCTAGGCTGGCCCCTAAAGATTGCCCAGGGCTATTTCTTTTTCAGCTGTGTCTGATTCTTTGTGATCAAATTTGGGGTGTTCTTGGCGAAGATACTGGAGTGGTGTGCCATTTCCTTCTCCAGCTCATTCATACAGATGGAGAAACTGAGGCAAACAGGGTTAAGTGACTTGCCCAGGGTCACACATCTAGTAATAGTCTGAGGCAAATTTTGAACTCAGATCTATCCTGACTCCAGGACCAGAGCTTTATCCACTGCGCCACCTAGCTGCAATTTCTTAAGGCACTTCTTGTTTGTTCATCCTTCTCAAAGAGGACCAATGACATCAGGACTCTGAAGGAGAGAGTAAAGCTGAGGACTTTGCACAGCCCTGCCTCACTTAAATCCAATGGTACTCCAGAAAGGAGCCTCCAAACAGGCATAACAAGCAACTCCAGGCACAATATCCATGCTGGGGAGAAAGGGCCAGAATTCCCAGAAGGGAGAGAATTTTGTAGTTCTGTTTAGCTATGGAATGGAGTGGGCTAAATAGAGAGGTGGGGTGTCCTGTTAGGAGGATCATGGGATTTAGAGTTGGAAGGAACCTTAGAGAGAACATCTACCCCCCCCAGCTACTTCAGTTTACATGTAAAGAAACCAAGGCCTAGGGAGGTTAAATGAGTTATCAAAGTACACACAGGTTGTATATAGCTGAACTCTGCTAGCGTGTCATAGATTTGGAGCTGTAGGCTCCTGACAGCAGGAGCCTGCAGAGGAATGATTCCTGATTGGAATCTGGCCAGGACTGATACTTGGTCAGACCATATGGGCCACATAATTTTAAAAATTCTTACTTGATTACTGCTTGATTTCTTAGAACCCTGGAGCAATAGAACTGGAAGGAACCCTAGAGACAAGTTCTCCCACTTTAAAGATTAGGAAACAGACCATGAAAGTCCCAAGTTAATACAGTGAGTTAATAGTGGTCAGGTCTAGAACTCAGGTCTCACAGTTAGTCTCTTGTCCATTGTTCTTCTTATTAAAAGCAGCTTTTCCATTTTGGTCATCTTATTTCATCTCAGGTCCTGTTTCTGTTATCCCCTCTAATTATCCTAGAACCTAAAGCAGTTCACCATTTTCTTCTCCAACTCATTTTACAGATGAGGAAACTGAGGCAAACAGGGTTAAGTGACTTGCCCAGGGTCACACAGCTAGTAATTGTCTGAGGCACATTTTGAATTCAGGTCTATCCTGATTCCAGGCCTAGAACCAGTATTAATAGTACAATTAGAGTGTAATGCACTTTCTTTCCATGTCTCCATTTCCTCAGATGCTGGTCAAAGTCCTTCCCTCAGCTTGACAGCAGTTCTGAGGTGAAAAAAGGGCAGGGTGAAATCCTTCTCTACTCATCAGTTAGCAACCCTGTTTAGGTCTGGCTCAAGATGCCAGTTAGTCATTAAACATTACTGAGTGCCTACTGTGTTCCAGACTCCTCTGTACTGAGCTCTGGCCATACAAAGAAAGACAAAAGACAGCCCCTCCCCTCATGGAGCTCACAGTCCAATGGTGTAGACAGCATGTAAACAGCTATGTACAAACAAGTGATATGCAGGAAAAAATGGGAAACAAGAACAGAAAGGCTCCAGAACTAAGAGTTCTAGACCTGACCACTATTAACTCACTGTATTAACTTGGGACTTTCATGGTCTGTTTCCTAATCTTTAAAGTGGGAGAACTTGTCTCTAGGGTTCCTTCCAGTTCTACTGTTCCATGGTTCTAAGAAATCAAGCAGTAATCAAGTAAGAATTTTTAAAATTATGTGGCCCATATGGTCTGACCAAGTGTCTGTCCTGGCCAGATTCCAATCAGGAATCATTCCTCTGCAGGCTCCTGCTGTCAGGAACCTACAGCTCCAAATCTATGACACACTAGCAGAGTTCAGCTACTTACAGCCTATGTGCACTTTGATAACTCATTTAACCTTCCTAAGGCCTTGGTTTCTTTACATGTGGCCAGGTAGGAAGGGGGGAGATTATGAAGGGCTCTGAATGTCAAACAGGACTTTTGAGTCATTCTGGGAAGACTTTCCTAACTAAAAAGTCCTTAGTGAGCATTTTGTGTAGCCATGCAGAGAGGATAGGAGGCTCTCGGGTTTAAATTCCTCCTCAGAGTGGGGAAGCTGTCTCTGAGACCAAGATGGAGACAGTCATCAAGAGGAACTGAAAGGCAGACAGGAGTGGCTGCATCCTGAGGCAGGCCTTTTGGAGCCCTGGGACTGTGGGAATCTTCAGGCAGCACATGGACTTCGGCAGTGCTCTGATGTTGCCCCACCTCCCTGGGCTGTGGGTTCCTTCTTATCTTTCCATCTCCACTCCCTCTTAAGCAGAGCCTCCCTCTGACTTCACACTACGACCCTTACAGTTTGTGTGACTGCAGGCAACTCACTTGCTCTTTCTATATCTCAGTTTCCACATCTGTAAAATGAGAGAATTGAACTGATGTACTCTCACCTCTAAATCTACGATCTTATGACCTTCTTATTGAATAGGGAAGAAAGCCAAATCAAAGAGAGGTTAAGTTCCTTACTCAAGGAAACACAGTTAGGAGGAGAGCCACGAGCAGAATTTGGGTTCTTAAACCATCAGGCATAGCTTTCTAGAGATGACTTTTAGGAAGCTATTTTGGGGCTGGTCTGAAGGGTTGTGGAGTTGCTGCCCGCCACCTCCTGGAGTCAGCCGGTTATGCTCTGGGGTACTTGTTTAAGGCTAGGAAATCAGCAGTTGGCCAAGAATCTTTGTATTCATTTAATTGTCCCAGCCTGAAAAGGATCAAGCAGCACCCTGGCATGCCAGCATTCCAAAGACTATCCCCACCCTTCCCATTGAGGGGGGTGGGGGAAGGAGGAGGTGGACCAGTCCTCAGCATTCTCTGATCTAGCCTGTGTGACTGGCCACCACCACTGTCCTTTCTCATGCATCTCCAAGCTAGATCCATATTAAACTCAATTTCCTTATGGCCCTAATCTTCCTCCCAGTTCAGACTCTCATGCTCCATCTTCACACAAAATTATCTGAATTTCACTGGGGTGGGGATGGGGGAGGGCACGCTGTTCATTTAGTTGTTTAGCTGGAGGGTGGAGCCCTGAGCAGCTGTCCTTGGGGGACGTGGGTGAGGCCAGAGGAAGGCTCCGTTTAAGAGGGAGTGGAGATGGAGAGATAAGAAGGAGCTCACAGCCCAGGGAGGTGGGGCAGTATCTGAGGACTGCCTGTATCGCCTGAACATTCCCACAGTCCCTGGGCTCCAAATGGCACGATGCTGCCTCAGGATGCAGTGAGAGACCTCTGCAGCTTCTGCCTGCCTCTCAGTTCCTCTCACTGATTGGCTCCATCTCAGCGTCGGGGATTGCCTTCCTCATCCTGTTAGGCTCTCAGGAAGTCTCTGCATGTGTCTCTGAGGTGGTCTTGGCTGCTGGTCTGGGCCTCAAAACCTCCTTCAGGAAATTCAGTAGACATTAGGGTTAAATGCAAGTGAGGGAGGATGCAGCTGGGGTTCTGCGGGATTAGGGCTGGCCCTGCTGCTGATTTTAGACAGTCACTTTAACTTTTCTAGGGCTTCTGGAAGTTTAGGGCTTAAGTGGGAGCTGGGGTGGCTACTTTGGGTTTATAGTTTCAGCAATTGAAATTTAATAAATTTTTTTCCCCCTGAAATTAGAGCACATTGCCATCAGGTAATGGTGGTGCTGTGGGCTCAGTCATAAAGTCTGAACAGTAAAACTTAAGCTATGGGAATAGTTTGCTCATGACAAAGAAAGGTACGCTCTTTTCTCACTCTCCTCCATTTCCCATTTGATTTACAAAAATCGTTCCTTTTATTAGATGATAAGAGAGACAGGATGGTATAATGGCTTATCTTGGAGTGCAGAAGAGCTGCCTCAGTCAAGTCCAGGCTGTGCAAGTATGGGCAAATCACTTCGCTTCTCAGTTCTCCCCCCAGACAACTTTCTGAATTATAGATGAGGTGCTGCTCTGTCTTTTTGCAGGGAGTTTCCACACAGGGAGTTTCCCTCCTAACACTGATGAAATCAGAGGTTTGGACCAAAATATACACAAATTGTTATTTTACCTGAACTGCAATTGAAGTGTTATTATGGAGCGTACTTTTAAACCACTTTTAAACTTTTTGAGTATTTTAGGCTTAAAGAAATCTTTTAAATCTGAGGCACAATTTGTTGCCTAGGGTAGATTAACACTGATGGGTTATTTGTGGGAGTAAGGGTTCATAAGAATACTTTGCCACTGTTGACTGTTAAAAAAACACGTAGTCCTCAGCCCTTAGTGGGGGAAGAGTTCAGCCAAAAACCAATGACTCATGATTAGTTGGGGGAGTGGTTAGGGCTTTCTTTGAAATTTTAAAAAGGGCTGTATTGTATCTATTAGCTCCAGAGTTCCTTCATAGCTTACCTTGATCAATGAATGGGAGGTTAGGATGGGGATCCAGTGGAGTAGGATTAGACCTAGAAAGCAAACATAGTTGGGAAGGAGAGGAGAGGCCCTATTGTGAGCAGTGTGAGGACTCTGAGACTTTGGTCAGACCATGTGACCCTATGCAGAGCATTAAGTGGAAGAGATGACTAATAGAGGTGCCAGTGAAGAATGTCTAACTTTTGGAAAAGATTCAGCAGAAATAGACAGAATAGAAAAATCATATAGAATTATAGGATGGTACATTTGTGGGTTTGTTTGACTTTTTAATTAAATTAAAATTAAAATCGAATTTTTAATTTAATTCTTGAAATTTTTGTTTGAGATTGGGTCTGCCTATCTCACTGGGATTATATGTACAGCCACTCAAGATTCAACAAGATCCCAGACTGATCACTCAGGAAGCTTTAATCTGTTTCTTTTTTTTTTTTTTTTTTCCTGATTTGGATTGGTTTACTCCTCCATAGGCAGCCAGATGGACTCCTGCTCCTGGGGACTCTTCATATTAGTATCAGACGCATTATAGACATTGGAATGGCATCAAGCCTCCTACAGCTCAGCAAACTCAAGTGATTCACCAGCTTCAGCCTTCCCAGCAGGAGGGGCTGTAGGTATGTGCTACCATGCCCACCCAGCAAGATGGTCCATTTGGAAGATACTTCAAAGGCCACTGCTCCTACTTGTTCTGAATAAGAATCCACTTTACAATACACACAGCGGATGGCTATGGCTATGGCCATCAAGCTTTTCCGAGAAGAACTCAAACCCAGCTGGACTTAGCACCTCCTGGGGCAGGACATTCTACTTTTGGATAGTTTTAATTATCAGGAAGTTTTTCCTTATGTTAAGCTCTGCCAGGAGGCCTGGAATGATGTGCTAATCCTGGGTATCAAGATGGTGCAAATGATTGGCATTGAATAAGGAAGACATATAACAGAATAGGTTGCTTAGCTTATAAGGATACAGTTGTTGAATGCTAAGCAAGAATTCATATTTTTATTTTTTAGGTTAGTGCTTGTGCTAGGTAGCACTGAACTTCCCTTGTCTCTCTTTCCCCAATGGAGGCAATAATTACAATGATGGCTGGAATGGGCCTGCATGGAGTGGACTTCACGTCTCCCGGGGGTGGGGTAGGGCTTTTTATAGCCACCCCAGCTCCCACTTAAAGCTCAGGAAGATGTGAGGGACAATATCACCAATGCAAAGCCTTCTGTCATGCACAAAAGAAAGAAACCTTTTTGGTCTATTTGCCTAAGTGGCAGGGGCTGCTATCCATGAGCACCCCCAACCTCCCAGTGGTACATAATCACATCTGCTCTACAGGCTAGGGACTTTCCTCTGGAAATTCCATCAGTTCCCCAGGGTGTGTTCCTGTCAGGCAGACCTGGCCATTGTCTACCACACAAGCCTAAATCTCTCTGCAATTCCCATTTGTTCCTCCATGTTCTGTCCTCTGGGGCCAAGCAGAATAAGCTGAATCCTTTCTTATGTCAGTGCTTTAAATACTGAAGACGAATCTCCACTCAAACTTGCCTGGTACCATGTGACCTTTCCCTATCCTCCATCCTCTGGTGCCTTATCTCAAAATGGAATTTATTTTCATATACTTACATGTATACATGCTATTTTCACCAAATTGTCTGTAAGCTCCTCAGAGTTAGGGATAGTTTCATTTTTTCCCCTATTTCCCTAGAACTTAGTTCAGCACCTGATGCATTGAAGATTTTAAATAAATGCTTGTTGATTAATTTACCTGTAAGTCTTTCCTTTTCCATATACTACTACTACTGCTACTACTATTACTACTGCTACTACTACTACTACTACTATTACTACTACTACTATTACTATTACTACTACTACTGCTACTACTATTACTATTACTACTGTTGCTGCTGCTACTACTACAACTATTACTACTAATACTGCTACTACTATTACTACGACTACTGTTGCTACTAATGCTACTACTATTGCTATTACTACTACTACTACTACTACTACTACTACTACTATTGCTACTAATATTAGTACTACTATAAGTAGCTAGCTGACTAGTTAGCAGGTGACCAGTCTGCTGGAGATGAACTTTTTATACCTGATTAGGCTGGTCTTTGGGAAATAAATACTGGGACATATTGCTGGGACCAAATGCAAATCATTTCCAGCTTGGTAGAATTTGCCAGAGTTTGCACCTCCACTGGCATAGTATTTAAGCACCTAGAGTCACTTCTGCTTCATAATTAGACCCTGGAATAGGACCCTTACAATACTGATAGTTAGCATTTATATAGCTTTAAGGTTAGTGAACCACTTTGCAAATGTTATCTCATTTGATCTACACAACAATCCTATGAAGTAGATGCTACTATTATTATTTCCATTTTGTAGATGAGGAAACTGAGGCAGATAAAAGGTCAAAGTCACCGAGCTAGTCAGGATCTGAAGATGGATTTGGACTTGAGTGTTCTTAACTCCAGGTCCATTGCTCTATACATTGAAGTACCTAAAATGTCTCATGAGGTTAGAACTCTTCTCTCTCTTCCTTGCCTGGCTTTAGAGGCTCTTGTCTTCTAAAATGTGTCTTCCAAAAGTATATGTATCTGTTCAGATATTGTGTGACCAAGATAGAGTGCATGTAGAAGGGCTGTCATGACCCTAATTCTAAACACTCGGCTCATCCATGCAGCCCAAGACTGAATTAGCTTCAACCCCAAAGGAGGTGATATCTTTGGGCCTGGATAATCATAAGAGCCAATATTTACTTTACGGTTTTGCGTAGATCATCTCATTCGATCCTCACAACAATCTTGTGAGGTAGCAGTCAAGTAACTAGTAAATATTTGAGGGTGGGGTAGAACTCAGGTCTTTCTGACTTCAAATCCAGTGCTCTATCCACTGTACCTGGCTCCCTCTTTGTTGTTGTTGGGTTGTGTCTGACTCTTCATGGCCCCACTGGGTTTTCTTGCAAAGATACTGGAATGGTTGGCCATTTCCTTCTCTAGCTCATTTTACAGTTGAAGAAACTGAGGCAAACAGGCTAAAGTGACTTGCCCAGGGTCATGTAGCTGTTAAGTGTCTGAGGCCAGGTTTAAACTCTGGAAGATGAGTCTTCCTGGTTCCAGGCCCAGCACTCTATCCATAAGGGTCATGCAGCTGCCCAGCTTCCTCTATTCAAGGGTCTTTCCAGACAGTAATAGCCAATGAGCTTGGTTTAGTTTTATCAAGAACGGTCAAATTGGGAGGTGATAAGAGCAATATAGTTGCTTATAAGTCCGTTGCCACACTCGTAAGTGAGAGCTGGAGAATAAAAAAATGATTCTAGAAGGAGGGTTAATAAGCTTTTTTTGTTTCTTAGACTTCTTTGGGAAGTCTGCTGAAGCCTTCAGACGCCTTCTCAGAATAAGATTTTTAAATAATTGAAGGAAATGCTAATTTTCAGTCAGGAGTCAGTGAAAGTAAAAGTGTAATTTTTGTTCCCAATCAAGTTTGTGGAATCCTTGAAATCTGCCCCCAGACTCATTGGGAGTTTATAGACCTTAGATAAAGAACTTCCATTCTAGAAGTCTGTAATAAGGTAAATATCCTATTCAGCCAGAAGTCTGGCATGAATTACAATTGAATTACTATGGGGCAGCTGGGTGGCACAGTGAATAGAGCACGGGCCCTGGAGTCAGGAGGACCTGAGTTCAAATCCAGCCTCAGACACTTAGCTCTTATTAGCCGTGTGACCTTGGGCAAGTCATTTAACCCCAATTGCCCTGCATCCCCTCCTCCAAAAAGAAAAAAAAAATTGAATTACTCTCAAGACCACAATGCCTTGTGTAGCTGAGTGGGCACATGCTGGGTCTATAACCTAGAGGCTGAAGGATGGAAACCATCTTCTGTTAATCTTTTTTTTCCCCCAGACAACTATTTGGTATAGTAGACAGAATACTGGACTTGCAATCAAGAAGACCTTCACTTGAATCTTGCTTCAGATGCTTACTTAGCTGTGGGATCCTGGACATATCACCTGACTTCTCTCAGCCTTGGTTTCCTCATCTATAAAATGGGCATGTGAGTACCTGCCTCACATGGTTGTTGTGAGGATCAAATGAGCTGAAATCTATAAAGTGCTTTGCAAACCTCTAAGTGTTATATAAATGCTAGCTCTTTTTATTGTAAGGGTCCAGCTTCAGAGTCTACTTGTGGGGTGGAAGTGACTTCAGGTGCTCAAATGCTATGCCAGTAAACTCTGGCCGATTCTACCAAGTTGGAAAGGGTTTGCAAATGGTCCTAGCCACATCTCCCAGTATTTGCTTCCTGAGGACCAGTCTAGTTCAGTATGAAGAGATTCATACCCAGGAGATTGGTGACCTGGCTCAAGGAGAACCATGGATGGGTATGAAGACAGACGGAAAGGAATTCCAGCTAAATTGTCCTTGTTCCTGGAGTTCAGATTTAGAACTTTAGAACTTAGGACCAAGATTGAATTTTTATAATATATAAAACCTATATATGTTTTTATAATGTATAAAACCTACATATAGGACTCCCCCCCCTCCCCCCCCACCGATGTTCTTCACTTAGTACTTCAATAGATTTTTACTAAGCACCTTCTTGTGCACAAGCCACTAGGGTTATATTGGCAAAATTGCAAACAGGTCTTGACCTCCAGGAGCTTTTCAAAAACATTTCAGCAATTGATACTTTTATTAGAGTGCAAGTGAAAAGAAGCTACATGTAGTTAGCTGGGAATGAGGAACCTAGAAAATTAAAGGGATGTAGTAGCCTCTAGAACCCAGCATCCAGGGGCTACCAAATGCTGCAGAGCAGAGGTCTGAAGCCGGGGAGTGTCAAGAGAGAGGAGGCTCTTCCCAGACCCTGGTCTCTGTGTGCTGTTCTCACGCAACTTAACTGTAACAAACCTTGTCCATTTCTAGTTTTATTCATAGATTTGGATTAGATTTACAACTTTCTAACCTACCTTCAATTCCTGTTTTGGAGTCAAAAGTCCTTCTTTTAAGTTAGTCTCACCTTTAGTGTCTTGACATTATGTCTTTTTGTCACAGAGTATTAATTATTAATGATTACTTTCATCATCATCATCATCATCATCATCATCATCATCATCACCACCATCATCATCATAATCATCTATAGCTTGCGTTTACATAGTACTCCATCTTAGAAGGTAAATTGCTTTCACACTCTAAAATCCCATTTTTTACTGGAAACCTTTCCCAACCCCTCTCAATTCTCATGCCTTCTTCTGTTAATTATTTTCTGTTCATCCTCTGTATAGCTTTCTTTGTATATATTTGTTTGCATGTTGTCTTCTCCATTAGATTGTAAGCTCATTGAAGGCAGGGATTGTCTTTTGCCTTTTCCCCCCCTTATCCCCAGAACTTAGCATAGTATTCAGCACATAGGAGGTACTTAACAAAAATTGATTGATTGATCATCATCCTATGAGTTAGGGCAGCACAGTGTCTTTCTTTTGGTTGCTCTGTCTCTGTCTCTGTCTGTCTGTCTGCCTCTCTCTCTCTCTCTCTCTCTCTCTCTCTCTCTCTCTCTCTCTCTGTCTTTCTCAGGTTGAGAGGAGGGAAAAATCTCCCTTTACAGATACACAGACATGTGTCAGATCACTACCAGTCGGAGAAAGTCACACCCTCCTCAAGAAATGCCAACGGCATAGGCATTTGCTATGCTAGCAGATAATAAAGTTAGAGACTTGAAACAGCCACACCTGCCTTTGCAGGACATGTGGCAAAGGCAATTGCAAAGGATGCTGGATCATGGTATACAGTTGTACTGTGGAAGAAGAGTTAAAACCTGTATTGAAATAGATGGGCACACATTTCTCAACTGATGCCCCTTTCTTTCAACAATAGTTTGCCCAGTCTTTCAAAGAAATTCTGCAGCAATTTATTGCTGCTAGTGATCCAATATGGATCTTAAAGCTGCTTTTTGATGAAGTAGCATTGCTAGGTTAAGTCACTCTTGAAGGAAAGCTGTGCAAACATGCAGATAAAAGGACATGCAAGGCATATGCCCCCAAGAGAAATTTCTCATAGTATTCCATGTTACCTGCTGCTGTTTGCGTCTGTATCCTTTCAAAAGATTTAGTCCTCGGAAAGAGCATCCCTTCTGCTTCAGGGAAATTGGAGAGTCCTGCTAGGGAGGTCTATGGGTTTGTCTTTGGCTGTGAACAGTGCAGCAGGGTGGTTTTAGTTGGTCATGTCTTAAAAGAAAGTAGAGAATGAATTAAGGCATTAGGTTAGCTAATAAAAGTGTGTCACCACCGTTAATAAACTACACCTGAGAAAGACAACTTCCAGGCAGCTTGTTGCAGAAGTTAAGATTCCCCAAAGGTTTCTGCTCTGTTTTGTCTCCTGAACACACATCTGAAGCCTAACATGAGGAAAAAGTACCATGTCAGGTGTTTGGACATGGAGAGCAGAAAACTTATTCTACAATTAGAAGGAAATTTTCTGTTTTATTCTTAAAGACAAGTAAAAGCCTCTCTTTCTTTAGCTATAAAAATGAGAGTTTGTTGAAGCAAATTTGCATATAATACGTTCCTTAGCATCTCTGTAGTAATAACTTGGCAACCTACAAGTCTTTAAAACTGCCTAAGTGAGAGAGTTCTTAAAAAGCTTATCAAGCTTCCTATAGAATATTTTAAAGTAACAAATTTAAACAAATTCGATCAATACAATTTGTCAAGCATTTATTAAGAGCCAACTATGCTGCAGGCATAGTGCTAAGTGCTAGGGAAACAATACAAAAATTAGACAGTCTGTGCTCTCAAGGAGCTTACATTCTGCTGTAGAGAAATACCATGAACAAATATAAGTAGATACAAAATGTGCAAAGTTAATACAATGTAATTCTGGGGGAGGGGATTGTGCCCTAACAACTATGGGTGGGGAGAGATCACAAAAGGAATCTTAAAGAAAACCAGGGATTCCAGGAGATGTAGGGGAAGAGGAAGAACATTTCCATACAATGGAAGTAGCCTGTGAAAAGCCCAGGAATGAGCTGTGTACAGGGGAGAGCCAAGTAGGGCAATTTGGATGGAAGATAAAATGTGTGAGGTGGAGTAATATGAAATCACTCTGGGAAAATGGGCTGGAACAGTGACTTAAGAAGGTTGATGTTGAATCATGTTTTCCATGAATGGTAGATGAGGCATATATTGTCAGATATACATAATAGGCTTTGTTTTGCCTAACTATATTTTGGTACTTGGACAGCTGGGTTGGACAGTGGCTAGCGTACTGGGCCTTGAGTCAGGAAGACCTGAGTTCAGATATGGCCTCAGACACTTACTGGCTGTGTGCCCCTGGACAAGTCACTTAACCCTGTTTGCCTCAGTTTCCTTATCTGCAAAATGAACTGAAGAATGAAATGGCAAACCACTGCAGTTTCTTTGCTAAGAAAATACCAAATAGGGTCATGAAGAATCAGATGTGGCTGAAAAAACAAATGAACCACAATTTTGGTACAAGGAAGAGTTCTTTAAGTGGGAGAGGGGACTGAGTGGGGAAAGTGAGGTTTTTTTTTTTTAAGATTATCAATAAAAATTTTTTTAAAAAAGAGAAAAAGGTAAGCTGGTCCCATACTGTGAAGGACTTTAAATGACATACAGGAGAATGTATTTCATTCTAGTAGCAAAAGGAGCTGCTGAAGTTTCTTGAACAAAGGAATCAGATGGTTAACTGGGTTGGATCAATTGAAAGTGGGAGAGAATATAAGCAGAAACCAATTAGGAAGAATTGCAATAGTCCAGGCAAAAACTGATGAATGCTTGAAGAGGATATGTGAGCAGAGAGATGGGGATAGATGTGAGATATGCTAGAGACAGAACTGACAGTATTTGGCTGTTGATTGGTTATGGAGGGTTAAAAAGATGAGGGAGCTAAAGATAATTCTGAGGTTGTGAAACTGAATGGTTGGAAGAATGATGGTGCCCTTGACAAACAGGATGGTTGGGAGGGGGAAGGAAAGGGTTAGAGTGGAAGGTGAATTCTGTTTTGGACATGTTTTGTTTGTAAGACATCTAGATAACCATGTCCAGTAGGGTATTAGTGATATGATGCTGGAACTCAAGAAAGAGATAGGGGATGAATATGAGATTTCAGTCATCTGTTTTAATATGACACTAGACCCTGTGGGAGCTGATGAGATTCCCTTGAGAGAGGATATATAGAAAGAAAAGGGCCTGGGACAGGTCCTTGGGGTTCACTTGGTTCAAATGGGTGGGTATATGGATAATTATCAGGCAATATAGGAAGAAGGAAGAGGAACAATTAGACAGCTTGGAGGAGAATGAGAAGAGGGCAGTGGCCCAAAACTTTGGGAGAAGAGTATCTAGAACAAGGATGGGGAACCTGCAGCCTTGGGGCCACAGGTGCCCCTCTAGGTCCTCAAGTGTGGCCCTTTAGCTGAATCTAAACTTCACAGAACAAATTCCCTTAATAACAGAACTTGTTCTTAATACTTGGACTCCATCAAAAAGTCACCCCCAAGGACCTAGAAGGTCACATGTGGCCTCAAGGCCTCAGATTCCCCACCCCTGATCTAGGGGAGGTAGATAGTATCAAACCACCAAGAGGTCAAGAAGGCTGAGGTCTAAGAAAAGGTAATTGGATTAAGCAACTAAGAGATTGTTAGTAAGTTGGGGAGATTTCCCCCAGAGAGATTGAATCAGAAGCCATTATTCATTGCTTTCAGAAGTAAGTAGAATGTGAGAAAGTGGAGACAATGAATGTAGATGGCTTTTTCTTTTTTTTTTAACAATGAAAGGGAAGAGTGATATAGGATGACAGCTTAAGAGTTCACTGATCATTTGAATATATTTTTTTTAATGATGGAAGAAATTGAGCATATTCATAGTGCAGTTGTTCAGTCATTTCAGTTGAGTTCTTTGAGACTCCACTTGGGATTTTCTTGATACTGGAGGGGTTTCCTATTTCCTTCTCCAGCTCATTTTACTGATGACGAAACTGAGACAAACATGGTTAAGTGACTAGCCCAGGGTCCCACAACTAGTAAGCATTTGAGGCCAGATTTGAACTCATGAAGATGAGTCTTTCTAGCTGCAGGTTCAGCACTCTATTTACTGCAACACCTAGCTGCCCATATGTTCATAGTGGAGAAGGAGAAAAGAAACTCACAGATGCAAATAGCAGGTAGGCAACCAGCAGTTATTAAGCAATTACTATATACCAAGCATTTTGCTAAGTGCTGGGGATAAAAATACAAACAAAACTCCCAGAAGATAGTCCTTGCCTGTAAGAGCCTTACATTCTAATGTGGGAAGGCATTGCAAAAAAGGGAGCTGAAAAGAAGGGGAGCCAGGAGAAGGTACTCGTGTGAGCATGCGGTGGAGAAGTCTGGAGATTCAGAAGCACATCTAGGAGGAGAGTGAGACTTGGCCTGTCGGGATCTGCCCCAAAATGGAGGTCCCAGAAGGAACTTATCAATGGGAGAAAGAACTCACCAAATGGGAGTAGTGGAGGGCTGTTAATGAGTGAGAAAGCAGCTGAGTTATGGTGGTGAAGTGTACAAAGACAGTTAAACTGTTAAACTGAGATTTAAGATAAGAAAGACTGAAGGGAGGGCTAACCAAGAAGACAATGGGAATGGGATAAAGGGCATAAGTAGAGAAGCTGGCCTCTACATCTTCTGCCAAGACTAGAATACCTACATCAATGAAATTATGGGTCTGATTAAGTGCAGGCTCTGGGAGATCCCTTAAGCTCTCCTTGAATCTTTGAGGTACAGGCTCTGGGAAACCCCTTGAACTCTGAATCTTCCCACTTGATGAGTCATTTGCATGAGGCCATAGGCTTTTCATTGTGGCTCAACCCAGATGCTGTTGCTGGCCTAGCCCTCCATCTTCCATCTACTTCCCACCCTTGAACCTATCAAAATGTCAATCCACCCTTGAACTGGCCTAGCCCACCATTGTCTTGCCAGGTCCAGGTAGCCTCCAGCAACTTCTCATCCTTAATCGCTCATTTACCTCATTAGCTCCTCCTGAAGACCCTCCCTAGATTCCTCCCACAACTTTTCCATATGTAAGACCCCATTTTGCCTCCATGTGTGTGACAGCACCATAGAATGACCTAGCACAGACTTACTCTATGTCAGATGAGTCTGGTCTGCTTGCCCAAAGCAAGAGTCACAGATACTGAGGCTCTTTAAGTGTACCCAATATGGCAAACTTTTAATAAACTTTGCTTTTCTTTGGCTGAGAGAAGAGTTGAGTCGAATTCATTTGGCAGGACCGGGCATGTTGGTATTTTGGGGTCTATACCTCAACATTTTAACCTCATCAGGTCCAGTCCTTCACTGTCCCAAGCCAATTCTCTTCAGCAGAAAGCAAGTGGCAATAGAGAAGTCAGAAGGCAGGAGTAATCCTGGGTTGGGGCTTGGAAAGAGAGGAATGGTGATAGGCCAAGGGGTAAGGTATTCTTTTGTAGGGGACAGCATAAAATTCAAAAGGATTTCTAACGAAGAAAAGTGAAGCTTTCTTGTCTTCATGCAGTTTGAGTGAATTTTTGGACAGCACAAGGAGGAAAGTCAATCTTCCTTTATTAGCTTTTTATGTTGCTAGAGGGAAAAGCCCGAGGGGCACATGGGAGGCTCCTAGTCACAGCCTGATTTGGAGGAGAAGGGGAGAAGTCTACTGTTGGGTTTCTGGTTTCCCAATGCCTGCTTAGGAAGTAGAGGTGGTTGCCAAGACCAAGTTAGTGTTGGCCCTGGACAGAGCTGATGTTTCTAAAGCATAAAACTGTACAGAACAGAAAATAAGACAAGAGCTAGCAGAGACAGCACAAAAATTTATTGAGGGAAACTGTAACATGAGTGGTAATTCAGGGAAATTGGGAATAGGTTGGTTTGCTAGGGGCCTTGGTGGAATAAGGTGCCAGGAAAGCCTGGAGAATGTTTGTAGGGTTTTTTATCTGGGTCAAGCAGGACCAGGTATTGAGCAACGGGTATGAGGAGCCTGGTAAAATTGTGCAGGCCAAAGTTTGAGGGGCTGCTGCTGATCTACGATGAGCAGAGACATGGGGAATCAGGGAATAGTGGATATCCAACCCTCCCCTACAGGCAGGAAAAGGGGCTTTTGGCTGTTATGCAGACCTCTCTTTGGCCTGGTGACTCAGGGGATTTGAGCTTCCCTTGGCTTCCTCATTTAGTGGGTGGGGAATCTTTTCAGGTCCTTACAGGCCTGAGTAATGGTGCTGGATTATAAGAGCAGGAGGGAGAAGGTGATTGGTGGGTTCTGTGAGGACCAACACTAGTGTTACGAAGGGTGGAGCACACTGGGAGAGGTGAACAGAAGATTATAGTCAAATAAAAGAATTTCAAAAATCTAGATTGTAGATGTGAGACACTTTGGAGCAATGATGAGATAGAGGCCATGATCTTCCTTTCCCTCTAACCCCCACTTGTGGCTAAGGTAATGAAGGTGCAGGTCAATGGCATTGATGCCAGGAAGGCAGACTTTTTTGAGAGGACATTTAACATGTATATTGAAGCCCACAAGTATAAAGGCAGGGTTTAAGATAGGAAGTCTATTAGCTGGGAACTGAACTCCTGGAGAAAGAATAGGACTGACTTAGGCATAGGTAGGCAACTGCCACCAGGATTTGGAGAGAGCAACATATTTGGATGAAGATGTTTTGGAGTGATGGTGGAAGGAGAGGGTCTAGAAGAGGTAGAAGGGTTAGGAATTGTTCTACTCTTTCCTTGGGCCTAGTGAATTAGTGGGTTGCTACTACTGCTGCTGCTGCTCTTTGTTGTTTGTCTTTTGTTCTTGAACAGGACCTTAACATCAGGGAGGTGATGCCATGATGTGCAAGTGAATTGGATTACAGTGAGGGAGAGCTGTGCAAAGTCACCAGTCTCACTTCCTCCTGTGGAGCCATCTGGGTCCGGTGGCCAGATATAAATTAGGACAACTGGAGATGGCCCAGGATGCACTGGGGATCTTGGCCT
>CM053587.1:224188593-224234174 GCA_028646515.1 Pseudochirops corinnae
AGTTTGAGACAAAGCACGTTCAGTGATGAAGGCTTAAGAAGAAATGAGGCAGAGAATGGTCTCTTTACCTATTTAAAAAAAATCAATATGGACAGACAGTTTTCTGAGGAAGAAATTAAAGATATTTATAAGCATATGAAAAAATGCTCTAAATCACAATTGATTAGAAAAATGCAAATCAAAATGACTCTGAGGTACTACTTACCCTACTTTTGCAAAGAAGTGAAAGAGGTCCACCTGATATCTCTTCTTCAAACCAAGCTTGGTCATTCTAATGACCCAATGTTGACTTTCAGCTTTTTTCTTCCAATACATTGTTATAGTTACCATATATCTTTTGCCGGCTCTGCTCACATCTCTTTGCATCAGTTCAAGATGTTTTCCTCTGCTTCCATGTATTCTTCTTCTCTCCTTCTCCTCCTTCTCTTCCTCCCCTCCTTCTCCTCCTCCTCTTCCTCTTCTTTTTCTTCCTCCTCCTCCTTCTTCTTTTTCTTTTCCTCCTGGGGGAGGAGGGTGGGATGGGGGGGGAGTAAGTAATTGGGGTTAAGTGACTTGCCCAGAATCACACAGCTAGTAAGCATCTGAGGCTGGATTTGAATTCAGGTCCTCCTGACTTCAGTGCTGGTGCTCTATCTACTGTCTCACCTAACTTTCCCATTTCTATGTAGTCTTCATTTTCATCACTTCTCATGAGACAATAATATCTTTATGTATCACAACTTGTTTAGCCTTTCTCCAAACAAGAGGCATTGACTTTGCTTTCAGGTGTTTCCTACTACCAAAAAAAAAAATGCTGCTATAAGGATTTTGGTGTGTATTGGACTTTTCTTTCTATCTTTGACTTCTTTGGGTCATATTTTGGGTGGTGGACTCTCTGAGTCAAAAGATAGAACCTAGTCACTTTCTTAGAGCTACTCATTACATTTTATATTCACTCAAGTCATCATTCCACGTTGTCAAGATCTTTCATGATCTCTGTTTTGTCGTTCGATGCATTTGCTTTTCCTCTTGGTTTCTTGTCATACACAAATATGATAAAAGGAAGGTCAAAGCTCCACATATCTCCATGGAATTGTGATATTTGTTGGCAAAATAAGTGTCCATGGATAATTTTCATGTTCTAGCTTGAAACTGGACTTCTGGGTGATTTCTAGTGTAACTCATATTATCTCTGAAATCCTTATCCCAACTCCCACTTGTACGTTAGCATGTTGGTTCCTTAGATAGGGGCTGGCTATATCTCCCTATCAAGGTTCTAGAGGTACCCCTGAAGGATTGAGATGTCTTTCTAATGCTATTGGTTTGAGCTCTCAATTTTCCCTAATATCAAACACCAGTTACAGTTAGTATCTCCTCAATATCCTCAACCAGGGTTAGTGACTAGCACTCCAATATATTTGACCAGTTAACACCAACTAGCTTTAAAAAAGATATATTCAATGAAAAGATATAGCAAGAACCAAAGTACACACATCTGTGCATTGAGTGACTGGTCAATGAAAACCTAATCCTTATTAGCATTCACAGGGTGCTCTGCCTAATGGCAAAGTCCGTATGGACTTTGGAGAATATGATTGTTTCCTACTCACTACATGATGAAGAAAAGACTTTTTGATTGGTTGATGAGACAAAACTGTGTGTACATTCAAATGGACAAATCATCCGCTCGTTCTCGGCAGTGATTGAGGCAAGGACTGCTGAAAACCTTGGTGTGAGGAGTAGCAGCATTGGCTGTGGCCACAATCTCCAGCTACCAGCTGTCTTTCTCCCTAGTTGGGCCAACATGGTGATTTTTTTTTTTTTTTGGTGTTTATTTTTCTTGGTCTTAGGTGAATGTGCTTTGGAGACAGAAGGTACAAGGCTATGACCTTGTGAAATCTCAACAGATTCAGGAACTGGACTCCATATTAGAGGTTTCTGGCTGTTGAGCCTATTTAAAAACTCCATATGGGATTCAGCTGAACAGTGAATCAGACTGGGCAGCTGAGATGCTGTTTTCTGTAATTAAGAGAGAGTCTTCATCCAGTGGCTCTTCCACATTTGGAAGTGAACTTGGGGAGGGAGAATGCTTTGTAGCAATCACTTTAACTTTAACTTATTCCCCCAGGACCAAGGTGGTTAAAAATTAGCTTTGTGAAAGCTAATTTATGCTATAATTGGTTAAGTCATATTGGGTTGCTAATCATTGGGTCAAATACTGTTATAGGAGAGATACTAACTGTGACTAGTAATTGATAAATTAGAGAGAACATGCTAGAATGGCACATCTAACTGATAGCTTATGAATGCCTCTCAGGGGCATCCTATAGAGCTAGCCTTGCTCTGGAGCACCTAATTCACCAGTGTGACTGTAAGTTGGGATAAGGTCCCGCTTCCCTCTGTAGCCTATATAGGTTATTTTCCCTTAAAGTAGGGACATACTCACATCTATACCAGGTTGGTCTCTGGAGTAAAAAGGCTTAATCTTAAAGCAGTTTCTACAAAGCATTTTCCCCATCAAGTTCACCAAAGAATTTAGCATAGCTCCCTTGTTGCAGCAGGACATGGTGTCTCAGAGTCCATCCATTACCAGGTCAAGCAGGTCACTCCTCTAGGATGTCCTGACACTTTACTCAGTGTGGCTGCTGGCAACCTCTCTGATCACTTTTCCCACTTTTCACAAAGTCCATAGATGGAATAGACACCATAGAGACAGAAAACAGCCACGGCATCATGTGCTGGTGACTTCATGGCAGCTCCAGGGGAGAGAAGGCTGGAGGCCCCTCTATCACTCAGAGGACCATTGCAGTTTGTCCTTCCTGCTCCATATCAAGGAAGGAAAGAAATTAAGTTGGCTCTGTGGAAGTCTTTTGTACGTAGGCCCAGCAGCTATCTGAAAAGCCATTCTTCACAATAAATGGACAGGAAATAGCCAAAGCATAATTCTGCCTGCTCTGAGAGCAAGACTCTTTATTACACATGCCACCAAACAGCCTGGGGCTGAACTCTCACTGGCTGCTTCTCTTTGACATCAGAATTCTCTTTTAGTCACTTTACCAGATGTAAGGCTTAAGGTCATGATTCTTTCTGAGAGATACTGAGGAATTTATAGTATGCTGGCAAATATCTTCATAAATACATGTATATATATGCAATTCACATCATTCATATATATGCAAATTCATATAATATGCAATGCATGTATATTTTTAGATATGATACCTTTAACATGTTATTTTCAGCATTCTTTTTCTTACTCTCCATCCCACTCTCATTTTCTCTTTCCCTTCTTTCTTGCCCTAATGAGTAGCCATTATACCTACAAGTGGGGGAAGTAGGCTTCTTGGGGAAAAATAATGCAGAAACTTTTGTCAGGAAAGAACATCTCTCTTTGGACAATAGTTCTCACACTTGTTAAGAGATCATAGATGTGAGGCCGGGAACAATTGCTAACCTTTTGGTGTTTAGTAAATGACCAAGGTCCTACCTGAATTCTGTGTACAACCTTTCCTTAATGTTTCATTCCAGATCAGGGTGCTTTGAGGCACCCAAGAAACTAGTACAAGGGAAAGGAATGAACAGTAGTAGCTAGTTTCCTGTCAGGGAGCCAAATGAGCAAGACTGAACCTAACAGGCATTTCCCAGGGAAGATGAACCCAACTAAACAGCCTGGGACCAGCTCTCAAAGTCAAATTCTTCCTTTTTTTTTTTTTTTTTTTTTTCGGGTTTCAGCTCTGCATCTGCCTGGATGCCAGCCAAGGGTCTGTGAACATTGAGGTGTTGGTATGCTAGGGTGAGGCTCACTGCCATAGCAACAGGCTGGATTCCATGAGAAGTGAGCTCAGCAGGAGAAAACCTGGCTCCACCTGACCCTAGCATCAGGGCTGAGAAAAAGAAAAGGTGAACATTCCATCTCCTTGTATAGTGTTATTGTTGCTATGCAACATAAATGCATCCTTTAACCCCTATCAACCTCCTTTAACTCTGAGTGAGGTTAAGAAAATGTCCAGAGTTTGGCTCCTCAACCAGGGAGCCATAGCTTAGATGTTTTCCCTCCTCCTCTGCTGAGCAGGTGTCTTGGATTTTAGTGACAGAGTGATTACCCATTATCTTGTATAGTTCACTTGAGTTTAATCCAATTTGATGAGTATTTATTGGGAATCTGTTATTGAGAACTAAGAGGCCATAAGGCCTAGTTTACAGAGAACTCAACTTGGAATCAGGAAGACCTGGTATTGAGTTCTTCTATCGACATATACCATTTAAACCCTCATTGTCTCAGACAATTCTTCAGGTATTTAAGTCTCAGAAAAGGTGATGATTCATATTGGTGGAGGGATTTTCCTTATAGGGAGTTTGCTATGTCAAGTCATAGATCTGGACTCTCTTCTCTTACTCTTTCTTCTCTCTCACAAATTCTCTCTGTCTTTGTCTCTTTCTCTCCTCTGCTTTCTCTCTTCCTCTCTCATTCTCTCTTTTTCCCTCTCACACATTCTCTGTCTCTCTATTCTTTCATTTTCTTTCTTCCCCCTTTCTTCTATCATTTCTTTCTCCCTTCTACTCCCCCCCTCTCTCTATATATGTATACACACATATGTATAATATAAGTATGTGTATATAATATAAATGTATATTTTTTTACACATACCAAAAAGCAGACATATCACCTTGCCTACACAGGTACATATAGTCAAAGCTATGGTTTTTCCAGTAGCAATGTATGCCTGTGAGAGCTGAACTATAAGGAAAACCTAACACCACAGAATAAATACTTTGGAATTGTGGTGCTGGAGAAGACTTTTGAGAGTCCCTTGGTCAGCAAGGAGGTCAAATCGGTCAATACTTAAAAGAAATTAATTCAGGCTGCTCACTGGAAAGTCAAATACTGAAGCTGAAGCTTAAGTACTTTGGCTATACAATGAGGAAGATGGGTCTCATGGGAAAAGACCCTTATGTTGGGAAAGATTGAAGGCAAAAAGAGAAGGGAATGGCAGGGGATAAGATTTGGACAGACTTCAAGAGATAGTGGAGGATAGAAGGGCTTAGCATGCTGTGGTCCGTGGGGTCACAAAGAGTTGGACAGAATTGAATGACTGAACAACAACCACCACAACAATATACATATACATTATACACACACACACACACACACACACATTCCATCATATAAACACATATTTCAGTGCGTGCATGTGTGTGTGTATATATACTAGCATTCATGGAAGCTCAAGTTGAGTTTCCCCATTTCCTAGGCACACTATACACCTAGATAAAAAAGGATATGTTTTCCCCTGGTCTTGGGGCTTCCATTTGAATGCTGTAGTGAGGATACAAATCCCACAGGCTTTCCTTGTTACTACTTGGGATAATCATGGGATGTGACATTTGGCTTGGTTATCGAGAGAGAGCTGCTAACTACTTGTGTAATCTTGGGCAATGTATGTAATTCCTCTTGGCCTTAGTTGCCTTATTGGTAGGATGAAGGGGTTGAATTGGTTCAAAGGCTCCTTCTGGTTCTAAAATTCTATGATTTTGTGGTCTGTGGTATAACTGAATCTAGTCAATCAATGAGCATTTTAGAAATACTTTCTATGTACCAGGAGCTGTGCTAAATGCAGGTGATACAAAGACAAAACCAACTCATATCCTTAAGGCTTATAACAGATTTTACTGTATTGAAATACTTTTTGACCATCTCTTTTATATCTTTCCTGTGTCTAACCTATGGGTTACCTGTTGCAAGGAGGGAGCCCAATTTCTCAGTGTTTCTCATTCTGGACGGTATGTCCTCTAAACTGTTTTGTAGCTACAATATGGAAAAAAGTCACAGATTAGATGAGTTTTGAGTTTGAAACAAATGACTGGTCTATAAGTACTGAGCAAGGTGTTTGCAAAACAATGATAGGAAACCAAAGATCCCCAACTCCTTGATTTCTACTTAGACTCCTGTCCACATGGACTTGGTCTTTCTGTTTGCAAAATTTCCCCCTCAATGTTTTCTGGCAGCCTGTAAAAAAGTCTTTTTCTTTGTATGAAAAAGTGAAAAGTTGCTTGATGAAAGTGGGACAGTTGCTTCTATATAATGCACAGAGAGCACCCCATCAACCATCCACCATTGAGTTCTGGAGCTTCTTGGTCTGGGTGATTTTTCAAGTTGCAAAGGAAAAAAAACTAGCAATAGCTAGAAAGGTTCCAGGTCATACTCCACTGTCCACCTGGGGAATCAGGGGACCGAAAACAATTATTTTTTTCTTCTAGCCTTGTCTACCACCCTGATTGCAGTGTGGCTACAACTGATCCAGAAGTGACTGGAGTATCCAAATGCTGTAAAACCTGTTTATTAAGGAAGAGCTAAACTGCTTTTGATGGGCTAATAAAGGGTGACATTCTTGGTACTAAACAGTTGTATCTTTCCCCACCCTCATTTGTACCTCTCTTATCTCACCCTGAAACTCTAGGATCAAAGTATCTGTGATTCATTCTGGGAGGTCCCTAGAAAGGTCTTTCTGTGAGGGATAGGGGAGTGAAAACACGGTGAATTAGATGAATCCTGAAGGAAGGCTTTGGTAGAGATATTCAGGGTTTTCCTATTGCTTCAGTTTGGTGATGGCAAAGGAGCCTGGATGGGCACGCTCTTTGGCTTGCATGGTCCCATTCCTCCATATATTATGTGTTTGAAAAACAAGGGCAAGAGGAAATCAAATGAAATTGGAAGAGAGTTGGATTTAGAAGAACCATTAAAAAAACCCAGATTATACTATATATATCACTCTTCCTGGAGGGGGAGATAATTCAGTATTTGCTCTCCTAGTTGTTAGGTGGCTTAGTGTATAGAGTGCCGGGCCTGGAATCAGAAAGACTTGAATTCAAATCTGATCTCTAACACTTACTGGCTGTGTTACCTGGGCAAGTCACTCAACCCTGTTTGCCTCAATTTTCTCATCTGTAAAATGATCTGGAGAAGGAAATGGCAAACCATTCCAATATCTTTGCCAAGAAAGCCTCAAATGCAGTTATGAAAAGTTGGGCATGACTGAACAACAACAACGCAACATTCACAGTAATAGTCGGGAATACTACCAGATGTCCTTCAAAACACAACTATCCTTCTGAAGGATTTAGCTCTATAACCTGGCCCCAACCTACCTTTTTAGTCTCATTATATATCCATCCCTTTTTATTATGCTATTAATATAATTATGTATAATATAATAGTATAATGTTATTATATATATGTACATATATATATATATGTATGCTTTTTTAGCTTTGTCATAGAAAAATTTTTTTTTTGCTTTTTGGAGGGGAAAGGTAGGGCAATTGGGGTTAAGTGACTTTCCCAAGGTCACATGGCTAGTTTTGTGTTAAGTGTCTAAGGCCTCATTTGAACTTAGGTCCTCATGACTCCAATGCCCATACTCTTTTCACTGTGCCACCTAGCCATCCCCATAGAAGATTTTTAAAAGTTAATTTATTTATTTTTAGCTTTCAACATTCACTTCCATAAGTTTTAAATTTTCTCCCCCCTCTCTCCCAAGACAGCATGCAATCTGATATAGGATCTACATATGCATTCCTATTAAACATTCTTATTTTCAGATTAGTCATGTTGTGTAGGAGAATTATAATGAATGGGAGAAACCATGAGAAAGAAAAACAAAACAAAACAAAAAAAGAAAATAGGCTGCTTTGCTCTACATTCAGACTCCACAGTTCTTTCTCTGGATGTGGATGGTATTTTCCATCATGAGTTCTTTGGAATTGTTTTAGGACCTTGCATGGCTGAGAGGGACTAAGTATCAAAATCTGTCATTGCTCTGTGGCTGTTACTGTGTACAATTGTTCTTCTGGTTCTGCTCATTTCACTCAGCATCAGTTCATGTAAGTCTTTCCATATTTTTCTGAAGTTTACTTGTTCATCATTTCTTATAGCTCAGTAGTATTCCATTACATTCATATACTACAACTTGTTCAGCCATTCCCCCATTGATGGGCATCCCTTCAATTTCCAGTTCTTGGCCACCCCAAAAAGAGCTGCTATAAATATTTTTGTACATGTGGGTCCTTTTCTATATATATACTTTTAGTCTCATTGTATATCCACCTTTTCTTACACTCTCTGGCCTAACTAAACCAGTCTTCTTCTTGTTTCTTGAACCCAGCACTCCATCTCTCTACCTTTTCTTACACTCTCTGGCCTAACTAAACCAGTCTTCTTCTTGTTTCTTGAACCCAGCACTCCCTCTCTCTACCTTAGCTATATCCCATGCATAGAATGTTCTCTGTCCTTACCTCAAACTCTTAGAACCCCTTCTCTCCTTCCACAAATTATATCTTTTAAAAAAAATTAACAGATTTTAATGAATAATCATTAGGTGTATAAGATTGTGTTAAGCCTCCTGGAAGATACAAAAAAAAAATTTCAAGACTCAAAAGTTCAAGATGGGAGTTATTGAGTATTGAAGGTCTTCAAAGTAGAAGTATTAGCTCCTACATGAAGTCTTTCCCAATCTCCCCCCTCTGGGTTTTGCTCCTGATTATATGTTCTCCCTCCCTTAACTAGAATTTATATTTCATTCACACGTGTGTCTCTGTATTTGTATGGATGTGTGTGTGTGTGTGTGTGTGTGTGTGTGTATATACATACACATACCCGTGCCATCTCCCTCAACACAGGTTCCTTGAGAACAGGGACTGTTTCATTTTTGCCTTTATATTCTTAGCACCCAGCACAGTGCCTGGCACATAGGAGGTATTTCATAAAACGCTTAGTTACCTGCCATATTTGATTTCTGGCTTCACTACAAGATTTCCTGTGCCTGTAAATACTGTGGCAGAAGTTTAAGATCATAAGTTTGTTGAGGGGGGCGGCTAAGTGGCGCAGTGAGTAGAGTACCGGCCCTGGAGTCAGGAGGACCTCAGTTCAAATCCAGCCTCAGACACTTAACACAAAACTAGCCATGTGACCTTGGGCAAGTCACTTAACCCCATTATCCTACCTTCCCTCCTCCAAAAAAAAAAGCAAAAAATAAAAAAAAATTAAAATAAAAAAAATAGGTTTGTTGAAGACAGGAAATTTATTATCAGCCTTTTGCACTGATGCCTTAAACAACATAGGTACTCAATTGTTTGGTGTTGATGATAAATTTAAATTCTGGGATCAAGGGCCCATAATTCAGTTTGTTGTCATTCAGTTGTTTTCAGTCATGTCTGTTTTAGGGTTTTCTTGGCAAAGATATTGGAGTGATTTGTCATTTCCTCTCCAGCTCATTTTACAGATGAGGAAACTGAGGCAAACAGGGTTAAGTGACATGTCAGGGGTCACTCAGCTAGTGTCTGAGGCTAGATTTGAACTCAGGAATCGATGAGTCTTCTTGACTTTAGGCCTGGCCCTCTATCTACTTTGCCACCGAACTACAGTCATGGGCTTAAAAAAAAATTCTTTTTTAGTTTTAAAATGTTTTGAAGAGAGATCTTCATCAGGTCAAAACACCTTCCTTGTGCAAAGGAAACTTCCTTTTTTAGAGCCACAAGCACTGTAGGGACTACTTGGATGATACCTGAACTTCATAGTTTTTAAGTATTCTCTTGGGTCATTATTTTCCAACTCTATAGTGAAATAAGTGAGAGGGGGTGGGGTGGGGAGAAACCATGATAGTTAAGAAAGGAAGATGGGTATTGTATATGTACCTATAAAAATAAAAAGGGATTGCCTATGTGCATTGGGTATGGACATACAGATGATGAGAGAAGTAGCTGGTTGACCTAGATGAGATAGGACTAGGGCTTTCACTATCCAGGACATCTCAGAAAGTACAAAGTTTCTCTCCTAGACTGATACAGACTGGGAACTACTGTGCTTAACTAATCATACCAGAAAGGAGTATGGAGATGGGGAATAGGGAAATACTTTTGCCCTTTGTCATTTCTGCCTTTCCTCTGCCCCTCCAAATCTCCATCCTATCCCTAAATCCCCAGCTACTAAGTCAGGCCTGTAGAGGGTGAGTCCAGATGGAATGGAGTTGGATTCTCCTCGTGGAAACCTGCTCTGGGCTCTGATGTGCCTTATACAAAGCGGTCACAAGCTTTCCCAGCAGCTGTTCATGTTACTTGTGGTGTAAGGGGACTGGAAATATTTCCACGGACAATAAATCTCTCCAGCCAATGTGGTATATTAATAGCTCTCCAGCCTGTCAGATATTTACAATGTCTGACAATGACACCATCTCATTTTTTTTTTGAGAGAGAAAAAGAGGAAATGGGTTCTAATAGCTCCTTTGCCCCCCATGTGGCCCCTCCCCTCCCCCATTTCCCATAGCCCTGTGTAGTTTTCCATTTTAACCCTTTGTCATGGGAAAGGGATTGCTGAGGGTACTGCTTTCATTCAAATAGCTCCTTCCATAATTTCTGAGCCTGATGGCTGGTACTTATTCTTGGATGCCCAAGAAATAGGACTATCTTGCTAATCCTGAGCCTTTATTCTTGACTTTACATCTTAATTGAAGAAATTTTATGTTATGCATGATAATAGTGTAGCTCCTAAGTGACCACTGTATTCTTTTATGATTTCTGTTGTGTTGAAATTTAGAATTGCATTTCAGGAGTCTCTTCATTTCCTTTTCTCCTTCTTTTGATCCCTCCTTGACAGTAACTTCCATTCCAAACGAACCAAAATGTTGATTTCTCTTTCTTTCTCTCACATTCCTACTTTACTCTGCCTTGAAAAAGGACAAATATGTGGTAAGGGAGGACAAGAAGACGTGTAAGAAGAGGCTTAACTAGTGATTTCCTGGTCCTCAAGTCCTGTATTAATATATCTAGAAGCCTGTGGTTCCCCAGAATTTAAGAGTAAGGCCCAAAATTGAACTGAAAGAATCTTACTCTTTGTAGATGGTGTAAGTTCCTGATGGGCAGCTCCATGTTGCAGTCCATAGAGCACTGGGTCTGGAGTCAGGGAGACCTGAGTTAAAATTTGGCCTCAGACACTTACTAGCTGTGTGACCCTGGGCAAGTCACTTAACTGTGTTTACCTCAGTTTCCTCATCTGTAAAATAAGCTGGATAAGGAAATCACTCCAATATCTTTGTTAAGAAAACACTCAGTGGGGTCATAAAGAGTTGGAAACAACTGAATAATAACAGTAATAAACGCCTGAAGAGTGGCCTCAGCCCACAAAAATAATTAATTAAAAGTAGAGAATCCTACTGGGTTTAGTTTGTTTCAGGGTGAGGATGTATCTTTATGCTAGCAGGTTCCACAAAAAGAATTTCATGCCTGGAGGTGTACAAAAGCTTAGGTTTTGTGTTTATAAACACAGATTGTCTTCTACTTGCAAACAACTGACTCATCCACGAGTCTCATATGCTAACAGCCACCTTGGAACAGGACCCTAGCTTGGTGGTCCAATGGTCACAGGAATTCTTTTCCCTCAACTTTGTCCTTGGCTTGCTGCTCTCTCCCTCCTCCCCTTTCTTGCTTCTTAACTCCTCCCAGGATGATCTAAGGCAGGATCTGAGAGGGAATTGAGGGGGACAAATAGGAGGCTTTTCTCTTTCCTCTTTCTTTTTAGCATTACCCCTGGCGGCCATTTCATTGCATTTCTCTTACCCCTTTTGCCCCAAAGTTCCACTTACTACTGGAGATGAGATGTTCCGTACAGACTGAGCCTAGTCTGCTTTTCCTTTGAAATGTAAATGACATTTCTATCCTTTGTATACACTAAAACCCACAAGTGAGACTTTCTCTGTAGTGAAAAAGAAAAGGGGGTAGGGTAAGTATAGAAGTGAGGCTTTCAGTCTTGTTTCTTATTGTTGGTGTCAGAAAATCTCCAAAGGTCTGTGTGCTTACTTTAGGGACAGGAGATCAAGAGAGATAAAGCTGTAAGTCTGAGTTCTATTACACAGTGGAGCTGGGAAGTAACAGGTGGCAAGCAATGAAAATGGAGGCCAGTAGTCTGGTGTCTAGGGACCATGGAAGAAAGAGAAAGTGGGTTATTCTGAGAAGTGCATCTGGAGATTGTAAAGGCAGGATCTGATCTCCCCACAGTTTTGAAGAGATTTTATCAGAAGTACTATTGGAGTAGAAAGGAAGATTGGGAAACATTGTATGGACATCACAATATAGTCCCTTGCGTGGAAGGCTTGGTGGAGATGATTTGGGTGAAGATCAAAGAAGAAAGAAACAGGTGATTGGGAGACAGTGGAATGAGTGCTAGATTTAGAATCAGATGGCTGGAGTTCAGATCTCCATACTACTTGCTACATGCGTAACTTTGGGCAAGTCACCTTCTCTGTGACTCTGTCTTCTGTAAAATGATGAAGTTAGACTAGATGTCCTCTAAGGAACTTTTTAGTGGAAGCTGAGTGCATATCACCTATCCCCATTGAGGAATTGAGAGAGGATATCACCTTCCTTATCTCCTGGAGGCTTTTGTCTTAGACCTTCACCTGCCACCAATTAACCTTTTTGCTCTTCGCCAACTCTGCCCTCTGGCCTCTGCGTTAGGCTATGAGTTATAGGCTATCACAAGTGGCCTGCAGCCAAGGGGATCCCTGCTTCCACTTCCTACAGGTGGAGAGAGTGAGATAAGGTGGAGTCTCCTCTGCTACTATTGGAATTGAGGGATATCTGTTCTTGGTGGCCTGGGTTACAACTCCTAAGTGTATTTTCCTGTAAAAAAAATTGCTATACATATTACTTGTGTTTCTATAGTACTATGACTCAGCTCCATTGAATTAAAGAGGCTTTTGTGAACTGGCCTGGAAAACTACCTACCATTTATATCATTGGTTCTATAGGAAAATACATTCTAACTATGCTGGGCATGGCATTTATTCACTTTTTAACTACTCTTGTGTTTACTCTAGCTCACCTATTCATCTGTTTTTCAATAAAATGACCAAAATAAATTAATTTTTCCTTCATTCTTCAAGAAAGTTTTGATATAGTATATATGTTATGCATATTGTTGTATTATATGTTATATACTCATATATGCTTCTGTTGTTACATCTTTCAATACCTTAAAGGTTTGGAATTGTGTGTATATGTGAGCCTCCCCTATTGGTACAGCCTGAAACTCTTTCACAGCTTAAGAACATCTGTGGCTCCAGATTTCATCATCCTCCTGCTACAACCTGGTGATGAATCTCTCCAAACAGGCGATTCCTGGGCCTGTACTCAAAGCCTTTTTCCCCTTGGTAGGATGTACCGGACTTGTCCTCTCCTGTTATAGGCTGCAAGAATTCAGGCTTCATTGGGCATTTAGACATTTAGACTGTCATAGACACAAATTCTAGAAAGGAGAAGTGGGTAGGAATTGCAGATTGGCAGGTGTGGGCCCTGCATCAGGAAAACCCACCTAACAATTAGAATAATCAAATAGAAGAAAAGGCTGCTCTATGTGATAGTGGGTTCCCTTTCTCTGGATGTTTTCAAGCTGAGACTGATAACCACTTGGGGATGTAGAAGTGATGCTTGTTTAGGTGTGAGTTAGAGAAAATAACTTTGAGATCATTTCCGAATGATCGTAGGTCCAGAACTGGAATGGTCCTCAGAGGTCATCGAGCTCCTTCTCTCCCTCCTCCCCCCCCATCCCATTTTATAGATGAAGTTGAAGTCCAAGGAGGTTAAAATACTTACCAAGATCACACAGGTAGTATGTAGCAGAGCTACAAATCAAACCCAGATTCTTCAACTCTAGAGTCAATACTCTTTCCATTGAGTCATGCTGTCCCCCTCTTCCCTACCTCCCTGCCCATCCAGCTATAGATCTTGTATTCTTTTGTGCTTTCAGAGTTCATTTAGACCTGGATAATTTTCCTGCTTCCAGTCACAATGAACCACAAACCAACCCAGACCGATATATGCTCGTGATGGTTAAAAGAATGAGAAACAAAAGCAACTAGGTGCTTAGAATGAGACATGGTGTGTCAGGTTGGAAAAACAAAATGATCAGAAAGGAGGCTTAGAATTGAGCATATCTTGGAAAGGCCAAGATGAAAACCAAGGCACCAATTATCTTGGTGAAGGATGAGATCACATCTTTAACTCTAGGAGGACAGGCCTACAACAAATGAATGACTGTGCCAATCTTAGGGATCCTATAAAACATTTGAAATGAGAATATATATTTAAGGAGGTTATAGAAGGGGTGATGAAACCACCTGGGTTATTCTCCCACAGAAGACAGTCTGCAGTTGCTATTGCCCCCTCTGCTTTCATTGCTCAAGGAATGGGGGTGGGGTCCTTCTTCCAGCTAAAGCACTGGCACCATAGCTTAGCATAGTCAGTGACTGAGAGAACAAAGATATTTTATTACTGGATGAAGACATATTGGGTACAAACTATTGTTATTGTCGTTTTTCAGTTGTTTTAGTCATGTCTGACTCTTCGTGGCCCCATTTGGGGGTTTTCTTGGCAAAGATATTGGGGTGGTTTGCCATTTCCTTCTCCAGCTCATTTTACACTTGAGGAAACTGAGGCAAACAAGATTAAGTGACTTGTCTGGGGTCACACAGCTAGTAAGTGTCTGAGGCTGGATTTGAACATATGAAGATGAATCTTCCTGACTAACAGGTCCAGCACTCTATCCACTGTACTACCTAGCTGCCCTACATGCCATGTGGCCGATGTACTAGACGGGTCTTCCTGACTCCAGGCCTAGAGATCTATGTACTGAGCCACCTAGCTGCCTCCAAAATATAAATGGGTGCTTATTTTAGAAGGAAGGCCCTAGCAATACCTGGGGAAGAGGTATATAGGGAGAGGGGGAGAGAGAGGGAAAGGGCCTCTTGCAGGAGATAGGATGTGAGCTGAGTCTAGAAGGAAGCCAGGAAAACCAAGAGACAGAGGCAAGGAGGGGGAGAATGTGAGACCTGGAGGACAACCAGTGAAAATGCTCAGTAAGGAGGTGGAATATTATGTTTGAGGCTGAGTTCATTTAGAGGTGGGCAAGGAGGCCAGTATTGCTGGATTGTGGAATACATGAAAGAGAGTAAACTATGAGAGATGAGAAAGGTTGAAGGAGCCAGGTTGTGAAGGTCTTTAAAAGTCAAATTAAGGAGTCTATATTTGATCCTGGGAGATAATGGGGAGCCACAGGAGTTTATTGAGTAGGGAGGTGACATGATCAGACTTGGGCTTTAGGAAGATCACTTTGGAAACTGAGTGGAAGATGGACCTGAGGGAGGAGAAACTTGGGTCAAGGAGCCCAAGCAGAAGCCTATCGCAAAGGTCCAGTTATGAGATGGTAAGGGTCTACACCAGGGTAATGGCTGTGTGGGTTAAGAGGAGGAAACGTCTACAAGTGATATTGTGAAAGTAGGATCAACAGGATTTAGCAACAGATTGGATGCGTGAGGTGAGGGAGTAGATGATGCTGAAATGTCAAGCCTGTGTAACTGGGAGGATGGTAGTACCTTTGGTGGTGTTCTGTTTTGGATTTGTTGAATTTGAGACATCTACAAGACAGGACCTATGGTGCTCCAGGGGAATGATATGTGATGAAACATTATGGTAACATCTAGTGCTGTTTCAGCAGCAGGAAATAACACCCTTCCCTCCTGCCCTGCCTTCTTATTTTCAGATTTGCTTTGGGAGATCAGGGAGGAGAAGACAAAATGGAGGGAAAGAGAATATTCAGAATCACTTCAAGTTGCTTCCTTTTGGCTTCAGGAAATTCCATCAGTCACTGGGGCTTGTCTTGGACTACTGAGACCAAAATGGAGTGTGAATGAAATCAAACAGACTGGGATGTGGAAGCTTGGCCCAAACATGCAGGAAACCAGACTATTGTGCAGACAATCCTCCCAATGTGGTAAAGAGATTTGAGATCAGAGTAAGGTTGGGAATTTTTGAGACGTCTCCAATGGACCACACTCAACAAGGCCAAGATAGAGACAAGACAGGCACATCTAAGTTTAATGACTTCTTTCTTCCTTCCTTCCTTCCTGTTTGTTTTTGCGAGGTAGTCAGGGTTAAATGACTTACCCAGGGTCACACAGCTAGTAAATGTCAAGTGTCTGAGGCTGGATTTGAACTCAGGTCCTCCTGACTTCAGGACTGGTGCTTTATCCACTGCACCACCCAACTGTCCTAGTGCCCTATGAGTCCTCTTTCTTAAGAGAGACATTTGGAATTGGTTGGTCAGAAGTTGAATTCTATTGGATCAACATCAAGATTCAACTTTCTGTGTTCAAATCTAGCCTCATATGTGTACTAGCTGTATGACCCCAGACAAGTCACTTAACCCTGTTTGCCTCAGTTTCCTCATCTGTAAAATGAGCTGGAGAAGGAAATGGCAAACCATTCCAGTATCTTTGCCAAGAAAACTCCAGTTGTGGTCACCGAGAGTCAGACATGACTAAAACAACTGAACATTTTGTCAATGGCTTGCAGCAGGAGTCTATAGACTGAACACTACCCATTTTCGGATTATGCCATAGAAACTGGCATTCCTTAGAGAAGTAGTATGTGCCAGCAAAGTGGATGCCATGGTCATGGTATGTCCACACCCAGCAAACTTTTGGGGGATTTTAGCTTTGATTAGGATCAGTTCCAGCCCATTCAAAGTATCAGCACTGCCAAAACATTAGACTCAGATTGTGAACATTCTGAAAGTCTGTTCGGAAGATAAAGGTAAAGACTAGCAGAGAGCATCAAGGAAGCACTGAACTCTTCAGCTCGGGGGTATATCCAGAGAAATTTTACTTTGTAGATTATTTAATGTCTTAGTCACAGAATAATTACCTGAGAAAGAAGTTCAGTATAAAGGCTTTTGTGTTCTCATTGCAAAAGTGGGATGTGAGCGTGCCCAAGGAACGATTAATGCCATCTACTTCACCAATTCCTGATGTTTTAGACCAGAGGTTCTCAACCTGTGGGTTGCGACCCCTTTGGGGGTCGAATGACCCTTTCACAGGGGTCACAGGGGTTGTCTAAGACCATCAGAAAACACATATTTCCAATGGTCTTAGGAACCGAGACACCGCTCCTCTATCTGTCTCCGGGTGGGGCTGCCCACATGGAGACACGCCCACATACGAGTACACTAGGAAGGTTGAGAACCTTTTGAAAACCTTTCTGTTTTAGACAGAAGTCTCAAAATAAAAAATATAGCTATATCTATATATTCTTAGGAACCACATGAAGAAACTAATGGTATATAGTCCAGTAGTTCTTAGGCCATACCCATAACCCCATAACACAGGTATAGAGAAGGCTGAAAAGATTAGGATGTATATGCATTATTAAACTTTAAATAAGAGAATAAGATACCAGTGGTCAGCAGAAGTTTACTGAACCCACCATTAGGGAATTCACCATCAGCAAGACTGGTTATCTCAAATCAGGAATTCTTAGCTCAGGAGGGAGCTGTCACCAACAAGCTCTGAGACTCTGTCTGGAGCTTGATTCTAAATATGGATGGACAGCAATCCTCTGACATGTTCTCACAAATGTTGAGCTAGTTGTCTCCAGCCAGAGATGGGGAGCAGTGCTAGGCAACCATGAGCTCAGTGTGTATTCCTGGCCCAGGAAGATTAACACGGATGCCAATGTCTCATCTCATGGGATCTGTGTGGTCAAAGTCTTGGGACAATCATGAAGGAGTGAAGACCTGTGAGGTGAAACGTTACAAACAGACATCATAACACAAGTGTCCAGGACATCCCCTCATGGAGTATGCTATCAGTTGAAGTAAATGTTATATCATTGAATCTGACTCCCTGTTCTGATTGTTTATGGACAATTGGCAGTAAGCATCTGTAGGGTTTACCTGTGCCTTCACATCTCAAACATCTCTTCGTTCTTTGGTCCCTCACAAACTTTGGGGTTATAAATAAAATTTTGTAGGGGCTAATTATCACAAACCGTCTTTTCACATCAGTGCCTGCTAGCACAGAGAAGGCTCTTAACAACATAATAATAATGATAATAAAAGTTAGCTTTCATATAGCTCCTCCTACATGCCAGGCACTATGCTAAGAACTTTACAAATATTATTTTATCCTCACAACAACCTCAGGAGGTAGGTGCTACTATCATCCCCATTTTATATCTGGGGAAACTGAGGCATATAGATAGTGGTCCAGTGATTAGCCCAGGATCACTCAGCTAGTAAGTATTTGAGGTCAGATTTGAATTCAGGTCTTCCTGACTCTAGGCCCAACTTTCTATCCATTGCCTCAACAACAGCCTCTCAATATATCCTAGTATTAGGAAACTGCTTGGCTGGATGCACAAGGTCTGGAGACCTTCATCACTCTTTGTTCTCTATCCAGCCACTATAGTGTGTGGATCAGGTTCAGTTTTGGGGAAATATGACCTGTAATTAGGGGAATTACGCTCCCTATTCTTATATCTTTCAGCTTATTAAGTTACTTGTGGCTTGAGTTATGGCTCCAAATGAGGACGTGGTATAAAGATACCTATAATACAATATGAATCAAATGCAGGACAGGTGGTTTTATTTCTGCACAAAAAGAAATGCTAACCATAGGAAGAATCACAGTGTGCATTGCCAGCATGATTTAAATAGGATTTAATAATTTATCACTACTATTAACAATCTGCTGGGAGGCTGTTTTAGTTAAATCTTATAAGGGCATAAAACAGTTTGGAAGGCTTCTAATTAGTCATTTTACATCAATTAATCAATCAATAAACATTTCTTAAGTGTCTACTCTGTGCCGAGCTCTGTGCTAAGTGCCAGGAATACAAAAAGAGGCAAAATATAGTCTCTGCCCACAAAGAGGTTAATATCTTAAAATTCACCATGACTTGATATTATTCTGATTGAATGGAATAATATTTGTGCAGCACTTAGCACAATGTCTGGCACATATTAAGTCTTTAATTAATGCTTCCTTCCTCTCTCCCTCCCTCCTTCCTTCCTTCCCTCCCTCCCTCCCTCCTTCCCTTCCTTCCTTCCTTCCCTCCTTCCTTCCTTCCTTCCCTCCTTCCTTCCTTCCCTCTTTCCTTCCTTCCCTCCTTCCTTCCTTCCCTCCTTCCTTCCTTCCCCCCTTCCTTCCTTCCCTCCTTCCTTCCTTCCTTCCTTCCTTCCTTCCTTCCTTCCTTCCTTCCTTCCTTCCTCCCTCCCTCCCTTCCTTCATTCCTTCCTTTCTTCCTTCTTCCCTCCCTCCCTTCCTTCCTCTCTTCCTTCCTTTCTGATCAAATGACCAAGATTTAGTCAATTTTTCTGGTCAACACTCCCTCTGATGGAGAAGCTGCAGTAGATGCTGGTCATCCTTCCTTGCCGCCAGTTCATTTCTGCCCCTGCTGCCACTGGAACAAACTGCTCCAGTGGAAACTGCTTTAGATGTCAAACCACTTTGATGCTTTCAGATGTTTCAGACTCACAGTCACCTACTCAAAAGGAAAGAAACACAGAAAAAGTAGGGCTGCTCTCATTGGGCAGGGAGACTATTGATGCATCACTCAGAGTCTCTTTTGTCATATTAAAAAATGTCAGTCCTTTCAGCATTATGTATCTGTATGTGACTGTAATTATGTGACTGTAAGCAGCCCCAAAGCTCCTTTGAGGCTGAATGTTCCAGCCAGAGAATATCTATGAGTGCTCTGTACAACCCAAGTTACTGAATAATTGTCGCATAAGTGAATAAATAACCCTTGTATATGGGAGAATAAGTGGGGAAGCTGCACATGATGAGCTTTGTGAGGCTCAAGTGAATGGCTGAACTGTGGAGTTCCTATGGATTAACCACCACGCTGGCATTTTAGCAGTTTATACTTCTGATTTCTGGCTTCTCCCATTCTGCAAGGTCACTGGTTCGAATGGGTTCTAAGTAGCTAAGCACTAGATTGCAAGCAATACTATAAAAGAGGCGACCATTTTCTTTACTCTAACCTGTCTGCTTTCCCCTTGTTCTCTACTTGTTAATTAACTCTTGGTTCCTTTAAAAAAAATCCCTAAAGTTTACCTTTTCCTTCTTATCAGTAAAGTATTTTGTCTGCAATAAAATCAAGAGTATGTGATAAAGATGTGTATTTAGAGAGAGTATAAGTTAGTGGCTTTCTTAAAGTTTTCTTTTGATGATTTTGGAATATTTAGACTGACACAGGGAGCAAAACTGTAGCTTGTTACAGAATAAGACTTCTTCGTATGGCACACACACACCTGAGGAATTTACCCCACAATCTATGAATAGGTTTGAAAACTTCTCAGGTGTACTTGATTATACAACAGTTCTCCCTATGGAAATTTACTGTAATGTAATTAGAAAAGTAGAGAAGAGATTCGGTTACAAATCCCATAAGAGTCTCATTAAAGGAAATCTCCTGGGGAATTTCTACAAAATTTTTGCCAAGATGTTTACATCTTTTCAAAGCAGTTGAGATATGAAAAGCTGAGCTAGCTACTTTCCCTTTCTGCTGATGACAGCTGGCTAGATTAGCCGTCCAACTCTTTTGGTGATAACAGTCAAGTCAACAAACCCTGATTAAGCACCTACTATGTGCCAGACCTTGTACTAAGCTCAGAGGAGACAAAGAAAGGCATAAATAGCCCCTGCCCTAAAGGAGTTCTGATTTGATGGGGAAGACAAGAGGCAAAGAACTATGCACAGACAAGATGTAGACAGGAAAAACTGGGGGAAATCTCAGACTTGAGGATTTGTGCTGACATTGAAGAGGACTGGGAAAGAAAGGTTACTTGCAGAAAGTGGGACTTCAGATAGGACTTGACAGAAGGCTGAGAAACCAGGAGCAAGAGATGAGAGGGAGAGAATTCCAGGCATGACGGACAGTCTGTGAAAATGTTTGGAATTAAGAGATGGAAGAACAACCAGGGGTGGGTGTCCCTGGATCACAGAGTGCATGGAAAGACATGAGGTGGAAGGAGACTGGAAGAGTTGGAAGGGGTCAAGTGTTGAAGGACTTTAAAAGACAGAGGATTTTATATTTGATCCTGGAGGCAATAATGAGCCAATGGAGTTTATTTTTATTTATTTATTTTAAAATTTTTTTCCCCTTTTTTTTCTTTCAATAGAGTTTATTGAAGAGGGGGATGACATGGTTAGACCATTATTGAGATATCCCTGGCCAAGTTGAAGTCACTTGTCTGGGTCTAAGTTACATCATTTGTATAATAAGGGGGTTAGACTAAAATTGTTCCAAAAATTGCCATCTGCATTTCACAGTGGAGAAAAGTGAGGCCCAGGGAAATTTCTGTGTGACACATTATACAGTTAGTACTTGGTATAATTAGGGTTTGAGCCAAAGGCACCCCTGTAAGTGGCACAGTGAATAGAGTGGAGTCAGGAAGACCTAAGTTCAAATCTGGCCTCAGATACTTACTAATTGTGTGGTTCTGGGCAAGTCACTTAACCATGATTGCCTCAGTTTCTGCATCTGTAAAATGAACTGGAAAAGGAAATGGCAAAACACTCTGCCAAGAAAACCTCAAATGGGGGCACAAAGAGTTGGACATGACTGAAATGACTGAACAACACCCCCTAACCCCCAAACAACAACCCAACAAACCAAAACTAATTTTGAAAAGAATCTAAAATTGTTTTCAACACTCAGATCCTAGGATTCTACTGTTTTTGTCTTTGCTACTGTTAGAAGAAAAGATGGTATGTATATGTATGTGATGAGGGGAGGTAAGGGGCTGCTTCAGCATCTGGGCCTGTCCCTGCACATATGTTCCCTACATTAAGTGTACACAAGAGAATGGGAATCTAGCAGCTGGAATTTGCTTTAGCGCTAACTTCTCAGGAACCCACAGGGAGTATCCATTCCCTAAAGGAAGGTATACCTATATACCCAACGTTAAAGGCCTCGCCTTTTCGAGGTATTCCCTTCTATTGTTCTTGGTTCCTATGAAATGGTCTATTGGTAATATCAGGATGTGTGTGTATGTGTACATATGCACAAACTCCAGGAAATGGAATTTCACAACCTCCCTTGTAAATCCATTTATCAAGAATTCACTTAAGTCCTTTCTCAGCCTAATGCTCAGCTTTGAGGCATTGTGGATGCCTCCAAAAAAAAAAAAAAGAGCTGAAGTGGCTGGTCCCCTAATTGGGGAAAGCCCATTTATTCTTACAGATAAAAATTTGATTTGGCTCTGCTTCTTCTAGGATGACTTCAATTCCCTCCCTCCCCCAAATTCTCCATGGAAGTTTAAATCTGGATCCAGTTTTGGATGTATCTGGAGGAGCACTAATGCTGGGCTTTTATGTTCAGTAGGAAGGGTGCATCTTGGGGCTCCAGAGGCTGTCTGTTAACCCTTGTCTTTCCATCTTGGTTTCTTAGTCACTTTCAGGACACAAGCAGATAGTTCAGAAACAACCCCTTGACCTGTTAATTACAAAATAATCAGATCTTTAGGTGATGGGGCATCTTCCTTACATAGCTTCCCTTGGGGTGCTTGGACAGTATGAATTTAAAGGGCCATGTGGGGAGGGCAAAGCCAGGCCCCCAGAAGCAGCCTCAACTTGAAGGTTTATCTACCAGAGTCATACTTTGTTTCAACACTCATTGTCCCACTCATTATTTAAACAAAAAAACCAACCCACAATTTCCAAACCTTTTTCTTATAACATACCTGAAGCAGAGCGAATTTGTTATTCTCATTACACAGCTGGGGAAACTGAAGCAGGTAGCTAAGGGCCTCAGGGTGATAGAGTGCTCAGCCTGGAGTCAGGAAGACCTTGGTTCATTTCTAGCATCAGACACTTTATAGATCTGTGAATGGGGGCAAATCACTTAACCCCTGCCTGGGTCAGGTTTCCCATCTGTAAAATGGGGATGATAATAGTGCCCCTTCCCAGGGCTGTTGTGAGTCTCCAGTGAGATAATATTTATAAGGCTCTTTGCATGGTGCCTGCCATGTAGTGGTTGCTTAATATTCTCCCTGAGGCCATAGATGGATATTCCTAACTATGTTGGGAACGGGGCTTCTGTACTTCCTGCTTTCAGTGACGGAGGCCGGCCTCTTACTGGAAAGAACCTCAGGGGAGAAGGAGGTGCCGGCATGGCCCTCATTGCTCACCTTCCTGGTGTGCAGGGCCCGTGCTTCTCCTGAGATGAGGAAGGCCGTATCTTGTGGGGCAGAGACAGGAATATGTTGCAGCATATGTTCCAAGAGCCAGGGAGGGGAGAGGGATGATTCCCAGGACGGCTCGACATCAAGGATCAGAGCTGCGCCATCTGGGGCGGCCTCTCCTTGACTGAACTTGCCACGGGAGCCCCCGAGCACTCAGAGTCCATCCACATCCAAAGGGTGGATCCCATTCATTTCTACACAGATTCCAACCGCTCTAAGGTCCTATTCTTTTAAGAATTGCGTTTTCCCCACCTTTGGTAGAGAACTGGGTAACTTAGCCAAAAATAAGCCAAGTCTGGTTTTCACTTTTTGGGTGTGTGAAACCAATGCTATGTGAAAATATTTGATTTGCATGAAATTTTGCCTGCACACAGAAATCTGGAGAATTAGGACAAGAGAACATGTTTCAACCTAGTACCTTGCTTTTTTTTTTCCTGGGAAGCTCCGTTTCATTTTAAGTAGTAGAGGTGAAGCCCGGGGCGATCAATTCTTAAAGCCCTTAACCCCATCATAGCCAACTTTCTACTTTCCAGTCTATGACATTTACGGAGCTCCAGGATATCTTCTCCCCCTCCCCACTCCTGAGCATCCCAGGGCTGATGGAGAAAGATAGGGAACTGCTCTGATATATTATTCCAAATTGATGCTATTGAAACTTTGCGCCATGATCCTTTTGTTCATTTCTTATTGATACCATACAGAGAATACCAATTCAGAACCAATCTGGAACAACACCAATCTAGAATAACTTTTCTCAATGTTTTCTATTGTCTTCAGGCTTCCAACATTGTGCCCAACCTCGTTGCTCTTGGAGGATGACCTGGTGCCCTGCTTTACTGATATCAGACCATTGGAAGTCAGCATCTTAACTCCCCCTATTCCCCTTCCTCAGCATCTTCCTGGTTCCTCACAGATCTTTTTCTTCTTTCCCTCCTGTTTGAGCAGAAGAGGTGGCCCTGCTCTTGGCCAAGGCCAATCTGGCTACCTGGGTTCTTGACCCCCAACTTCTTCCACCTCTGTTGGGACATTCCTCCATTTATCATCTCTTCTCCTGTTTTTAATCTTTCCTTGTCATAAGTTTCTTTCCTTTTGCTTAGAAATATACCTGGGTCTCTTTTTATTAAAACAGAAAAAAATATGAAATTGCTTCTACCCTGCTACCTTCTCAAGTTACCAAATTTTAAAATTCCTTCTCTGCCAAATTCCTAGCAAGGTTTTCTACAGTCTATCTTTACTTTCTTAGCAAGCACTTATTCTTCACAAACTGGCTTCCATCTGCACCATTCTATTGAAATTATTCTATTAAAAGTCAGCAATGATCTCATAGGTGCTAAATACTAAGGTCTGTCCTCAGTTTACCTCTTCTTTAACTTTACTGTAGCACTCGACACTGGTATCCACCTTCTCTTTTTTATATATCTCCTCTCTTGCTTCCCTAAGTGGGCATCCTTTCTAATTCTCCTCAGACCTCTCTTTCTCTAGCTCCTCTTACTATTCCTGTTTTCTGAATGTGAGAACCCCAGAGAAAGTGGCAGCTTCTCCCTCTTCTTCCTTCAACTCTCTCCTCTGGTGATCTCAGCTACTCTCAATATTTCAATTACTGTTTTATACGAATGCCTCTCAACTCCCTTTCTCAAGGCCTGACTACTCCCTAGATCTCCAGAACTTCTTTTCCAACTGAATACAGTATTCCCTTTGATAGCTAAGAATCAGCTTGTTACTTAAAACTCATCATTTCTCCAAGAATGTTGTCTATAGTAACAGCAACATTGTTTTAAGAATATCTTGGAGTGACCAAGTCATTCTAAGTACTATAAACACGCAAATTAGCTGTAAAGGTCCTATGAAGGAAGATGCTGTTTGCATCCAGAGAAAGAACTTTTATATGTATCTATCTATCTATCTACACAACACACATATGTATATATATGTGCACATATATACACACTATATATACACTATATATGTATTTACACACATATATATACATACACACATATATAAAAGTTTCATATACACATAAGAATATTTGTATCTAATGCTATCCATCTAGGGGGGAGGGGAAAAAGCCATGATAACTTTGTTGTATATTTAAAAGGAATAGCAAGTTATACATAATGGATCTGTAGTTTCAGGTGTGATCCTCCTTTTTTCTATTTTACTTTGTTATGGGAATGCTTGTTTTATTTCTTAAGTTTGGAATAATAAAACTAAAAAAATTTTAAAACCTCATAATTTTTAAAACTGAACTCATTATTCCTCCAACTCCCCTTCCTGCCAACCTTATAATTTTTTTTTCTTTTTGGTTTTTTTCCAGTTATTCAGACTTAAAACATTATCATTGATTCCTTTCTCTCTCTCACATCCCATTCTCTCCCATCAAGCTACAGAAGAGGTGGCCATAGCCATCTGTGTTCCTGACCTCATTCCTTTCTACCTCCTTTGGGACATTACTCCATTGATCATCTCTCATATTTTCAGTCTCTCCAGAATATATATTCAGGTCACCCCTATTAAAACAGAATAAAACATTACTATGGATTTTCACTCTCCAGTATCCAATATCCATATTTTATTTTTCCCCCCTCTGCCACAAGCTTATTTCAGGACCTCATTACAACTCATCTGGGTTACTGGTGTTGTAGTTCAGTTGTTTCAGTCATGTATAATTCTTCAGGACCCTATTAAGGATTTTCTTGACAAAGATACTGCAGGGGTTTGCCATTTCCTTCTCCAGCTCATTTTACAGATGAGGAAACTGAGGCAAACATGGTTAAGTGATTTGCCCAGGGTTACATGGCTATTAAGTGTCCGAGGCTGGATTTGAACTCAGGAAGATGAGTCTTTCTGACTCCATGGCTGGCACTGGAGTATGTACACACACACACACACACACACACACACACATGCACACACGTGTCTAATGCTATTGTTCTCGAGGGGAGGGGAATAAAAAGAAAGTCACATGATAACTTTGTCGTGTATCTTAAAGGAATAGCAAATTATACATAACTTGCTCCACCTAGCTGCCCTGAGTATAGCCTCCTAATTGGTCTCTCTGTCTTTAGATTTTCCCTCTGATTTATTCTTCATAGCACCATCAAAGGAATCTTCCTAATGAACAACCCTGATCATTTTACTTCCCTGCTCAAAAGCTTGCAATGGTTCCCTATTACCCACTGAGTAATGTCCAGACTTTTTATCTTAGCATTCAATCAGACTTCAACCTACTTTGCCAGCCTTATCACTCATTATTCTTCTTCATGTGCTAGGGTTCCTGCCAAATGTACTACTCCCCATTTTTCGAACTTGTCCCATTCTTTTCTTGTCTCCGACTTTCTCGTGTTGTTTCCTCATGCCTAGAATGATTCTCTTCCCCACACTCTTCCATCAGATCCATTGCTCATAGACTCTTCCTTCCAGGAAGGCACAAATGAGCCGACTCCTTTAAAGTCTCTCATAGCTCTTTGTTTGTATCTCCTCTGTGCTATTATCACATGTTATCTGGATAACCATTATTTGGATTTCTGTCTCTCATTAGATTGTAAAGCATTATTAATATTAAGATAATGATGAATCTCTTATTCATCTTTGTATTTTCTGCAGTGCACACTCAACAAATATTTGTTGAAGCCAACTAAACTCCAATGTATTACTGAGAAAAGTAAGAAAGATCTGGGTTTGAGTAGGAGCTCTGCTGCTTACCATCTATGTGGCCCAGGGAAAAATTACTTAACTTTTCTGAGGCTCCATTTACTCATCTGCAAAATGGAGACAATATCATTTGTACTATTATAATGGTGTCATGAGGAATGCACTGTGCCTACCTTAAAGTTCTCTGTAAATATGAGTTGTTACTCTTATAGCTTCCTTGCTAAATACTTGTAGAGCTGTTTTGGTTGTTAATCTTTTGTTTTTTGAGGGGATCAATGGCATTATGGGGTGATGTCCTGATTTGAGAGTGAATTGGATTTAAGTGAAGCAGAGTTGTGTAAAGTCACCAGACTCTCTCTCTCTTCCAGAATCATCTAAGTCCAGTGGCAGGACAAAAGTCAAGATGACTGGTGACAGCCCAGTGCCGTGGATGACGCTGGCATCTTTGATGTCTGACCAAACTCTAATGGCTCCACAGTGTCTGCTTCAGCAGCCTTCATGGCTGTTGGTATAAGTTGTTCTCATCCTCCCATTCCACTGGGGAAGTCTTCACATACTTGGGGTAGACACCGCCTTAACTCATTGATGGGTTTGAGGCCTGTTGGTTACCCTCAACCTGGTTGAACCTGTCTGCTGAGACAGTTTTGTAGCACCAACACAGTATTCACAGCACCGATGGTGACTGTAAATACGCCAGCACAGTTCTCAATCACAAAATATAACAGACTCTCCATATAGAAGACAGAAGCAAACGTTTATTAAGACACCAGAAAACCAAATCCCAACACCAGAAAGTCAAATCCATCATAGTAGCAAAGAAGTTAATACACTATAGCACAGCATGAAGCCACACCATCCTTTAGCCTTCCCACAAACAAACACTTACAAGCCTAACTGTCATAGCAGGGGGCAAACACTCACAAGCCTAGCTGTCTCCTTGGGTAAATACTCTTCTCCCTCCAGCTCTAACTGCTCTGATTTCCCCCTTCCAGTGTGCTCTACTTCACCCTTCAGCAAACTCCTCCCACAACAGGCTCCATGTGATTACATTCAGCCTTTTAAGGGACAGGGAAGATCTTCAAATTCCCATTACCATTACAGAGCCATGGGTGAGAGTTGGGTGACAGGTGGACACTAAAGGTGGATAGCAGCCCTAAAAAGGGATTGGCAAGCCCTTGTACCAGAGATCCTACTTATCCCTGCACCCTTTACATCCCCAAGCTTGTAAGCGATATATAGCCAATGATTCTCTGATGAGCTGATTATTACTCCCAGATTATGAGCTAGTCTTATTTTCATAGAACCATTTTTATTCCTTTTATTTTGAATGTCATATGGACCATATTTCTCTCTATCATCCAAAATCATCATCATTTAACCCAAATATTTAGACAGAGTCTAATGAGGGGGAAAAAAACACTTTGTGGATAAATCATCATGAGCTTATATTACATTTCAGTTGATTTTTTTTCTATTAATGTTTTAATCCTTCTACGTCTGTTCCTAATATATTCATGGAAAAATGTGTGAGCCATCTTGCTATGAAAATACTATTTCTGAATTCCTGTGGAAACCTGCCAACATTTTTGTAGCCTCTTAAGAAAGCCTCAGCTTTTGAGAAGGGAGACATTTGATCTTGTCAAGGTTGTGTTCTGTGTATATTTTTGGTTAATTTTTGTTAATTTTGGCCTTTTCCGAGTGCATAAAAAAATCATCAAATGATAGTTGAGTGACAAAAATGTGTTATGTGCTATGAAATGTACAAACCGGAAATCCCATTCATCCATTCACTCATTCACCATTTATAGAGCACCTTCTATGTGCAAGTCACTATCCCAGACACTAGGATAGACAAGGATAAAGTCATAGTCGTTAGTACTCAAAGAATTTATAATCTAGTAAGGATGGTGGGACGTGTACAAACACAAAAATAACAGGAACTAGAATGTAATTCATGAATAAGAATTCAAAGTGTCAGGAAATCAGATGAAGGGGAGATTATTTAGAATTGGGGAGTTTAGAGAAGGATATTTGGGAGAAGTGGCATTTGAGATAGGCCTTGAAGAATAGGTAATAATAACAGCCAGTATTTGTTTTTTCATAATGTTTTCAGGTTTATAAAGCGCTTTGCAAATATTATCTCATTTGAACCTCATGACTACTCTGGAAGATAGGTACTGTTATTATCCCCAAACAGAGGCAGAGTTTAAGTCACTTACCCAATGGACACACAATTAATAAATGTCTGAGGCTGGATTTGAACTCAGGTCTTCCTAACTCCATGGCCAGTGTTCTATCCATGAAGCCACCTAGCTGAATAGAATGCCATTTGGCAGAGATTTTCATAAAGATGATGTTACCTTCCTAAAAATGATCTGCTCAAAAAAACTCAAAATGCTCCACTGTTTTAGAGAGGCAAGTTATAATTAGGGTTCAGTAGGTATTATCCTCCTCAATTTGGTGTCCTATGTTTTCATTTATTATATTTTCAGATTTATTTTAATTTAGAAATTTAATAGAAATTTTGATGTTCCTTCATATTAGAGTGGATTTATTTGCAGTGCTTCCAATGGAATCAAAACAAGCACTATTCTACCATAAAGATTCTTCAGCTGATTCAAATGACTTCTCATAGGCATCAAACTCTATTCTTCTAATAATGCCCGTGGTCTAGTTTGGGACAGGGAATTGATATACTCTGTTTTAAAGCACAATAGACTTTGGCTTTGTGACTATCAGAAATAGCAAATGCATTATTTGGGATAGATCCACTGACTTTACTTCATTCCTTTAATTTGTTTTTAATTTGTTTTTTGCTTTTATTTTTTGGAGGGGGGATGGTAGGGCAATTGTAGTTAAGTGACTTGCCCAAGGTCACATGGCTAGTTTTTTTGTGTTAAGTGTCTGAGGCCATATATGAACTCAGGTCCTCCTGACTCCAGGGCCGGTGCTCTATTCACTGCGCCACCTAGCCACCCCTCATTCTTTTAATTTGGAAGCTATTTGTACACACATTCTGTCAAGATCACTTTAGCTTCTGGGCAGTGAAAAGAGTGCCTCTTCTAGGCAGAGAGACTAGATCCCTGAAAAAATAAGATAGATGCACCTACTCTACCCCACCCACCTTACAAAGGGGTTGTAATCCAAAGGTTTTCAAGTCAGGTATTTGAAACTCAGGATATATTTTCCCAGAGAAATAATGTTCTATGTCATAGTTACATTCTCTGGTCAGCCCACAAATGCCTACTTAGGCCATAATTATGTAAAATATAAGACTATGGCACCATGTTTTAGAACCTAGTTCCTATGTGAGTATGCTTTCCAAGTTGTAATTTGGTATGTCCCTAACACATCTCTTCTTACCCTGAAAATGGGGGTAGGAACTCATCCAGCTGTAGTAGCAGAAATTTATTTGGGGGCTAGATTTCTGAAGGAAGTGAAGACACAAAAGAAAAATGTCTACATCAGTGAAGGCCCTGGAAGTGGGGAAGGAATTAGAATTAGAGTTACAGGCCTTGACCTGGGAGGGAACTCAGAGGCCATCTTCATTTACAGATTTGAAAACTGGAGTATAAGGAATTTGAGTGACTTGCCTAAGATCATACAAATAAGCATCAGTGGTGGGCTGTAGACTCAGGTTTTTTGATACCAGTGGCAGTGTTCTTTCAACCATATTATATTGCCCAGGAATCATATCTGCCCAGATCATATCTCTAGACCTGGAAGGAACCTTAGAGGTCAACTAATCCAAGAGCCTCATTTTACAGATATGGAAATTGAGGGCCAGTGAAATTAAATTATTTGTCTAAAGTCACACAAGTATTAAGTAGCAGAGCTACTTCATCACTCTTTTCACTGGAATCAGGGATGTGCTGGTAAATGTTTAATACCCATCTCTCTGGGGAAAAAAAAAAGGGGGTGCACACAAACTTTTAAGTTTAGTCTTTTAAAGTCTTCTAATCTTTTAAATATTCCTTAAACTTTTAAAAGTTTAATATTTTATCCATCACTTTCTTTAGTCTAGACAACAAAATGATAAATCAGGTCTTGTTTTGTAGCATTTGCTGATTTCCAAGGCTTAAAGGATCATACTGAAAATTGAACAGCCAACCAACAGAGGATCTGAAAGTGGTAACAAGCAAAATAGGGTAAGACCGCACCTCTTTCTTTCAGGAGTGAAGGAGTGTAGGAGTCACAAGAGTAAGAACAGTGAGTACCCAAGAAAGTGATGAGGGATGAAACATCATTCTGAGGGGCTTGGGTTCTCCTGAGTACACGTGAGAAAAAGATGTCTAGCAAGCATTGAATTTTGTGGCCAATAGCACAGGGTTCTAGGGAACACAAGAGAAAGCAAGCAAGGGCATTGACTTGGGGGTAGTAGGGTTAGAGTGGATGGGGATGTGGATGGGGATGGGGGTGGGAAGTCAGGGTTTTTTGGTTGGGAAATGGGTTTTTTTGTCTCAAGAGGTTGAAACTCTGAATCACCGGGATCAGGGGAGGAGAAGGTGATAGCTCTATTGATAACCATAGGATGGGCTATTTGCCAAATGAATAGGGTACCGATCTTCTAAAATCTTATGGAGTCAAACGATGGCATCAGACTAAACTCTCAAATGCAAAGGAAGAAGATATTGAACCAGGAGGGATGTCAGGCAGGGTGTTGTATCAGTAAATACCTAGGAATTGGGTCCCTTCAGGGGCCACACTGAACTCACACCTGGATGCAATTCTTCAGTTTATCCCCAAATGATACATACTCACACAGAGGATATCTTGCATATTGCTCCTGGTGGGGATGTAATAATAATAACTCTAACTAGCATTTACTCAGTACTTTAAGGTTTGCACAGTTCTTTACATATTTTATCACTTTTGATCTTCACAACAATCCATGAAGTAGGTGCTATTATCAGTCACATTTTACAAATGAAGAAAATAAGGCCAAGAACGGTTAAATGGCTTGTCCAGGGTCACATAGTTATTAATATCTGAGGCAGGATTTGATCTCAGATCTTCCTGACTTCAAGTTTAGAGATCTGCACCAAGCAGCTGCTCCTAGTGTCTGAGGCTCTGCTCCTAGATGCTATCCTGGCTGCAAGAGAACCCGAGTCTGGGACTGTGGAGGGCTGATAGGCTGATGCTTATTTCAGATGGTATGTTGAAGGAGGGGGAAGGGGATGGAGAAGAGAATAAGCATTTATTAGTCACCTATTATATGCCAGGGTTTTGCAAATATCTCTTTTGAGAGTGGGTAGTGTTTACAAATGTGGCAGTAGTTTCCTAAGTGAGAAGGCTTCCAAATACAGTACCTGGGATGTTCTAGGGCTCGAATCTCACTCTCCTACTCAGAGGGGATAGTTAATGTGAGAGGCAATTCCCACATGCTGGGACAGTCAGCACTCTCAATATTCAAATGCACTTAGAATCTTATTATGGGCTATTTTCTTTAAGGCTACAATTCACAACCCATCTATGACTGTCCGTCTTGGGTGACTCTTGCCCATGTCCTCACATGAGAGTTCCAAAAGAAGCTCACCAAACGTCTTGAGAACCTTCCTCACTTTCTCCAGAAATCATGAGAATACTAGTGAAATACTCAGCCTGTCTACCTTGTCCTTCTTGTGTGACTAGTCTATCTTATTTTTTCTTCAATCATACATTTTGTTTATTATCTCCCATACTCCTGTTCCTCTTAGAAGTTCCTTATTTGTTATATCTTACACTCTGCTTACACCCACCATACACTTTTCCATTGTTCCATGTTTGATAAGCATTCTTCATTCTTTGGAGACTGCTGTAGTCCCTGTGTCATAGCTATCTAATGATATTAGAAGAATGTTGATATTAAAAGGATAGACTTTCATTTTGGGGAGAAGTTTGGGATCATTACAAGAGTTTTGCAATTTCTTAAAGACAATCCAGCTTGCTCTTCTCCTTCTGCTTAATTCTAAATCCAAAGCATTGTCCATTTAGAATATCAGTCCGAGATAAATTAAATCTGGTCAATTGGCATTCTTCATCTGCTTAGCTTTTCCCAAGCGCATAGATGGGTAAGCCCCCTTTTTGAATAATTGTGAATCTCTTCAAAGAGGTCCTTCAGTGATATAGGGTTTGATGCAATCAGCATATTGCATGCAAATAATTTGGAGGACTATTCACGGGGAATCCTCCTTCAGCTTATACTTTATGCTAGATTGCCAGGAAAATAGTGAACACCTTTGTTTTGTGCTTCACCTACGTTTTAAGGTCATTGAGGACTGTGGGTTGCCTCCTTGCCATGATGAAGCATCAGAAAAGGACTCAGCTTTGTGGAGGCTCAGCACTAATGGAAATCTGGTTTATGGGTTTGTTTTCCATTACACAATATATATTTAACCACCAGGTGGCATTGCTAGCCCCTAACCTGATCCTATCCACTAAAAAGGACTGGGCCCTGAGAAGTCCTACATTCACTATAGATGTAAGCACTCCACCCACTCTTTGGGGTATGCCAAACTCTTCATGGTTTTCAGAGTGTAGGTTACCTTATATTCCCCACCTTCATCTCTCTGTGGGTGGCTGTACTTTTCTTGTTAGTCTAAGAGACGTGATTAGCGTGGATTTATCCAATTATAATTAGCTCTTGAGCCTTCACCTATTGGAAACCCTGCCTCTTCCTTAATCTGTTATATTTTTATTAAAACTTAATTACATGGTCATGGTGGTATTATGGAGTCAGCTACCAATGGAAAAAAGGCAAGCTTATCGCATATAGTGTTTTTTGGGGGGGGGGTGAGGTGGGGTGGGGAGTATCCAGAGTCAATTAGAAGAATAAGATAAAATAAAATATCTACCATATAGCTGCATACCTGTAGCTTCCTGGAATCTAAGCAGCCCCAACATTGTACAAGGACTGGTTCAAAATCTACGAATTTTAGGATAAATTCGAGGTATTCAGGTTCGGCCTTGGAAATTTCCAGTGGCAGGTATCTCAAATTTGAAAGTCATTAAAATCTCTGCATTGGGGAGATGCACACATCTCCAGTATTACCACCAACCCTCTGTACCCCATAGTACAGACTACCCAGGCACAATCTGGATCTGGGGGGGTTTGTGTAGTTAGCATTTTTCCATTTGATATTCTGCAGCTGGCAGGAATCCTTGACTGTTTCTCACCACAGCTAGTTTATTGCTTATGGAGCAGGGGGAATGAACTCAAAGGCAGGCCCTGGCACAAAGGACTGCTCTTTCAGCTGTCATTCCTCTCTCTCCCATTCCTGACCTTGAAACTCCCCCACAACACATTCCCTTTGGCTTCTGTGTCTTGTCACTTCCCTCTCTGTCTCTTTTAATCATAATCCAGACTTGTCTAATCCTCAGTCAGGGAAGTGAGGATGCTACATATATATACATATAGATGATTTAGAAATGTCCCATACACTAACTGAACCCTAATTAAGGACCCATCTTTTCACCATAGCTATTAGAATCCTTCCCTCTACTCACTCATGCTCAGAAGTCTGGCACCTATAGCTTTCCTATCAGGGCTAATTATACTTGGGATCATTTTCTACTCCTTATTGCTAGTGAAGATTCTGGGGATCCCTCTCTGATACTCCTCTAGGTTTGAGAGTCTATTTCCACTACTGCGGCCTGGTACAGAAAGAGGAAAAGGGGGAGATTTTGCTTCTACCTTTAGGATTTAATAGGGAGAAGGATGGAGAAGATGTAGTGGTGGGGAAAAAAAGTTTCTGGTATTGAGAATTGGGAAATGGGAATTTCTCATAGAAGCAATGTTATAAATGAAATTTAGGTTTTTATAGTACTATAATAACACTATTTAGTTATACCATAGATTAAATAGGCTTTTGTGGGTTACCTAACCACTTTTCTGGGAACCTTACCACCATTTATAATGTTATTTATATGGGAAAACAGTCATTTCACAAACGAACTTCAGGAACCCAATTTGTAAGTTTGTAACTACCTTGGAAGACTTTAGTAAGTGAACTATGCCTGGTATATAGTAGGCACTTAATAAATGATTGTTGAATTGAGAAACAGTGTGGCATAGAGAAGAGAGTGCAGGCCTTGGAGTCAAGAAAATCTGGGTATGTGTCATCTGTGACGCATATCAGCTTCATTTAGCCTGGGCAAGTCACTTACTCTCTTAAAATGCCAGACAGCTCTCTAAGACTGTTAGAGAAGGAGAAGGTGCTGATCTGTACCGGTAGAGGGAGTTTCCTCTTCTGGGATAGCAATGAAAAACATAGGTGCAGTCCCTCTTCACATGAACTGAAATGAAATTAAGTTCCATTAAATTGGTTTGACTGGGTTGGCAGCTAAACGTCCTATTTTTGTAAAGGCCTCTTTTATAGCTTTGGAAGTTCCCACGTGGAAGGTTGAATCATTCTATTCCTCACTTGACTTATTTGGATGTGAAGTCATTTGGAATAGGTTCAGGCAAAAGCTGATGCCACTGGCTTGGTGCTCGAATAAAATGGTTTAAGTTCTCATGAGAGTGCTTGGAGAACAAGGTCAACATAACACATTTCCTTGACTCAAAACAATAGACAAATGGCACACCTAGTTAGTTCATTTATAAAGAACACCTGGTCCTGCTTGCAAGCTGATTCACAGAAGGTAATAGGTGTGAAATTGATATGTACTGGCTCTCCTTTTTGGCTTTATCACTCTTCTTCATCCCAAACCACTTCTAATCTAATGAGCTGTCTAGCTTTGGCATAATAGTAAGATATATTTATGCCTTTGATAACTTATACTTATGTTAGAGGTTACTAGTGCCCATGTAAGGAAATATTTTACAGGATGAGTTTTAATATTGAGGATAGGCATTGAATGGAGATTTTCATCTGGCTACAGGGGAACCTACTGACTTCAGCTAAATAAGGAATGAAACCAGGGGGTACTGGGTACGGGACAAATCACACCCTGTGCCAGCCCAAACAATTTTGTACAGGTGAAATCAAGTTGGAGCCAGGTTGGGGTAAGGAAGTCACACAATAGGAGAGCCTGAAGGGAGTGTATGTGGAAAGGGAGGATGCTGAGCTTTGGAGATTGGAGGGCGGGGTGAGGGTGGGGAGGTCTTAGGGTTGATTGCATGTAATAAGCCTTAGGGTTTTTTTTTTTTTAAAGGCACTAGTAGGCTAAAGCTACCTACATCCTTCTTCCCTGACCTGCTATCTTCCATCCCCACTGCCTAGCAAGGATGTGCCCTTCTCTGGCCACTCTACTGTAGTACCAGGCTTGAGGTAACACTCTCCTTTATAAAATAACAGAATCTCAGACTCAGAAATGACATAAGAGGCCATCCAATCCAACCTGTACCTGAACAAGAACCTCATTTACACTATGCCCAACAGGTAGTCATCCAACTTTGGCTTAAAATCCTCAAGAGAGGGAGAACCTTCTACTTAAGTGTGCTGCATTTGTCATCAGGGATGACAAGTTCAAATTCCCGTAATCTCACTTAGATGCTGTATGAGCTTGGGCAAGTCAATTAACCATTCTGGGTTTCCATTTCCTCATTTCAAGGATGAAGGGGCCTCTGGAGTATCTCTAAGGTCCTTTATTATCAGTCCACAGTTGCACAGCTCTAGAATTTAGGCAGCCAGTGATACAGTGGGTAGAGTGCCTGGCCTGGAGTCAGGAAGACTAGAAGTTTGAACTCAAAGAGTTTACATCTGGCCTCAGACACTTACTAGTTGTGTGACTCTGGACAAGACATTTTCTCCTGTTTGCCTTATTTTCTTCATCTGTAAAATGAAGTGGAGACAGAAATGACAACCTCCTTCAGTATCTCTGTCAAGAAAACCCCAAATGGGGTCACAAAGAATCAGAGGAATGAACAACATCAAAGAGTTTAGGAAATTTATTCCTTTGTCAAACTTATTTCTGCCTCTTTGCCACTTTCACAGTTTGGTTCTTCCCTCTGAGTCTAGACAAAACAAATTGAATTCCTCTCTTTTACCACAGTCTTTCATATCCAATGCTTCTTGTTCCATCACCCAATCTTCTCCAAGTTAAATCTCCCCAGTGTCTTCAATTTTCAGATCTCTTGATCAACATAGTCATCATTCCTACCCCAATCCTATCATCATCATCACCATCACCATCATCACCATCACCATCATCACCATCACCATCACCATCACCATCACCATCACCATCACCACCATCACCATCATCATCACCATCACCATCACCATCATCACCATCACCATCACCATCACCACCATCACCATCACCACCACCATCATCATCATCATCATGACCTTCTTCTCCTTCTCTTCCTCTTCCTCTTTCTCCTCCTTCTTCTTCATAAATCACTTGAAGGTTGGCAAGCACTTTATACGCATGATCTGTTTTGAGTCTGTGAGGTAGGAGCTACTATTGTAATCATTTTACAGATGAGGAAACTGGGACTCAGAGAGGCTGAATTGCTTCCCCAGGTTCTCACAGCTAGTCCAGGCCCATTAGCGTCCTTACTGTCCTCTTTTGAATGCTCTATAGCTGATCAATATAAGAATAGATGTGACTCCCAGACCAGGACGGTGGGATTCTGACCCTCATCTAGCTACCTTGTGGATGGGTTCATCCAGAAACAAAAAAAGTCTCACTAAGCCCAGAAATATACAGCCTGTTTGATGGCAGGGGGACAAAGAGACAGTGCTAGCAAAAAGTGTTGTGGTTTCCTCTACTATCTCTCTCTCTCTCTCTCTCTCTCTTTTTTTTTTTTTTTTAACAATATCATCAGGTCAGAAATAAAATTAAACTAGAAGCAGTTGAATGCTGAGAGCCTTTGGCAGAGAGCTGGTTCAATCTGGCAGGGTCCAGTTAGTGACAGTTGCTTCAGACTGCTCTGATACTTGGATGGGAGTGACAGCTTGGAAAAGGGTTTGGATTCAATGACTCAGGAGTCGCCCTGCAGCAAAAGAGGTGCTGGGGGAGGGGTGTCATGGTAGAGCCTTAATCTCTCCTTCAGGGTCATTCAAAACCATCCACAGCACTACAAACTGGGCGGTGGGACTCATTTGTCCACTCTTAGTGACAATGTCTAGCCTTTCTGCACAACCAAAGTCTGAGCTGGTGATGAGGGATGAGGGGTTGATGGGTCTCTGCCCAGGAAACCATTTTACAGGGAAGTCCTCAGATCTTAGCTGCCTGGTGAAATGTAACATGGAGGGTGGCCTAAGGACAGGAGGGTTCAGGGACTTGTCTGTCCTGGCTTTTCTTTAGCTGCAGGATGGAATTAGTTTCTGTTTGTTTGGGTCTGGTGTTTTTGAAAGACAAAAACTGCTTTCACAATCATCAGATCAGAGAACCAGGAAACATCACACACAATGAAAAACTGATGGTTTCACAATGGGGAGACTTTGTCTTCAGGTTATTCTTGCCACCTACTGGACCCTCTCTGAACTGCAGAATAGATTGCAAACCAGTTCAATTCAATTCGGTCAACTTTTGCTAAGCATCTACTGCGAATCCCATGCTAGACTGTGGGAGGAGATACGATTTTTAGCTTACTTTTCCAAATTTCCAGGGAGTGAGAAGGGAATATAAAAAAACAATTCAAGTGTAAATTGAAGATTGTAGATTTAGTGATGGGTGAGGGGTCATATAGTCCGATCCCCTCAAATGAGGAAACTGAGACTAGAGATGTTAAATAACTTGTCTAAAGTTACACAGGAACATATAAGGCATTGTGCTAAGTGCTGAGGATAAAAGGACAAAAAAAAAGCCTGAAGTTGGGTAGAGGGAGATGACTGGGATATAATTTATAATCTATACACAAATAAGAAAATATAAAATAGTTTTAGTGGGGAAAAAGGCTTAGTGGGGGAAGGAGGGAAGTAGCATACTGGATTCATGGAGCAAATGGCGTCTCGACTGAGTCTTGAAGGAGCATAATGATTCTTAGAGGCAGAGATGGGGAGGGAGTGAATCTTGGGCACCTGGATAGCTGCTAAAGTCACGTTCCATGAACAGTCAGTTCAGGTTAGTAGTACAGAGTGTTTGAAAGTGTAATGTGAATGAATGAGGCTAGACAGGTAGATTAGCTGTAGCATGTGGAAACTCTTAAATGCCAATTTGGGATAGATGCAAAGTCTTACACCCATATTTAAAAGAAGATGAACACTACAAGTATGAGATGGAGCAGGTATGGCTAGACAGCAATTCATCTGAAAAAGATGTGAGAGATTAGAAGCTCAGGGTGACTCAAAAATGTGATAAAGTCTGGGGTGTCATAAGGTTCAATGAGATAATGGAAATAAAACACTTTGCAAACTTTAAAGAACTATATATAAGTGCCAATTATTATTACTATTATTATCATTAGCCTACAATCACTTCTACAGGCATCTAGTGGGGTGGTAATTTATTCCCTGAACCTTCTATTGTATTCCTGCTGAGCTCAAGCAGTGTTTATAGAGCAATAGAGGGATACTGATAAACGAGCTCTTAAAAAAAAGTATACATATTTTAATCTGCATTATTAACACTTTCTAAAAGCCTAGACAATCAACCAAACAATAAATCAAGTCCTGATTGGTAGTGACTGCCAATTTCTGAGGTACAAATTCTCACACTGAAAATTTAACAGTGGATTCTCCAAAGATAGACTAGCTGTCTCCATCATACCCCTGGATAGATGATCCCAGAAACGATGGTGCATAAAAAGCATAGCGTCCAGAACACTGAGATGGACCCTGCCCTGGTCAGACCACATCTAGAGTATTTTGGCCAGTTTGGTCCATTAGATGTTAGGAAGGGCATTGATAAGTAGCTAGAGCAGGGTGACAAGCATGGTGAAGTGATCATGTCATATGAAATAGATTAAATAAAATTAGTTTGTTAACTTACTTCTGTGAAGAGAAGACTTGGGGGAGAGGGGATAGAAACACATAAGAGTTGGCTTCAAATATGTGAAGGACTGCCCCATGAAGAAAGTCAGCTCAGCTTGGCTTCAGAGGGGAGAACCAGGAGCAATGCATAGAGGTTACAAAGAAATAAGGAAAAACTCTGTAATAATTAGAGCTATTTTGAAAATAAAATTGTATGCCTTAGGAGATAGTAGATTTCTCCTCACTAGAAATCTTTATAGGAAGACTGGATGACCATTCGTCTATAATGGTGGGGTTCAATTGAGTCATTCAATCAGTCATCCCATTTCACTTAAAAAATGAGATGCTCTGGTCCTGATACCTTTATCAGTTAAGAATACCTCTATCGAATCACTCACTCAATGAAAGGCATCAAATTGTTTTGTTGCAGTTTAGTCCTGTCCAACTCTTTGTGACTCCATGAACCACAGCACACTAGGCCTTTCTATCTTCCACTGTCTTTCAAAATCTCTCCAAGCTCATGTTTGTTCTTTCCATGACACTATTTATCCATCTCATCCTCTGCCATCCCCTTTTCCTTTTACCTTCAATCTTTCCCAACATCAAGGTCTTTTCCAGTGAGTGACGTCTTCTCATTATGTGGTCAAAGCATTTAAACTTCAACTTAAACACAACTTCCAGTGAACAGCCTGAATTAATTTCTATAAGTATCGATTGATCTGATATTTTGGCTGCCCAAGGTACTTGCAAAAGTTTTCTCCAGCACCACAATTCAAAAGCTTTGATTCTGCAGCACTCAATACAGTTACTGGAAAAACAACAACAACAACATACTTTTGACTATATGGATTTTTGCTGGCAATATGATGTCTCTGTTTTTAAGTATGCTGTCCAAATTTGCCATAGCTTTCTTTCCAAGGAGCAAGCATCTTTTAATTTCATGGTTGCAGTTGCTGTCTGCAGTAATTCTTGAGCCAAAGAATATAAAATCTGACACTGCTTCCATTTCTTCTCCCTCTATTTGCCAGGAAATGATGGGACCAGATGCCATGATCTTAGGTTTTTTTTTTTTAATGTTAAGCCTCATGCCATCTTTTATACTTTCCTCTTTCACCCTCATCAAGAAGTTTCTTTATTCCTCTTCAATTTCTGCCATCAGAGTGGTATCATCTGCATATCTGAGATTATTGATATTTTTCCCAGCAATGGTAATTCCAGCTTTTGATTAATCCAGCTTGGCATTTCACATGATGTATATATGTTAAATGAATAAGGTGAAACCATAAAGCCTTGTCATACTCCTTTCCCAAACTTAAACCAATCAGTTGCTCCATATTCAGTTCTATCTGTTGCTTCTTGACCTACATACAGATTCCTCAGGAGACAAGTAAGATGATCTGGTACTCCCATCTATTTGAGCACTTGCCACATTTTGTTGTGATCCACACAGTCAAAGGCTTTAGTGTAGTCAATGAAACAGAAATAGATGTTTTTCTGGAACTCCTTTGCTTTCTCCACAACTCATTGAATGTTGGCAATTTGGTCTCTTGTTTCTCTGCTTCTTCAAAAGCCAGCCTGCTTCTGATAATTCTTAGTTCACATATTGCTGAAGCATTACTTACAGAATCTTGAACATGAAATGAGCAAAATCGTTCTGTAATTTGAACATTCCTTGCGGGAAGTTCACCAAACTAAGTCCTTAATCAATTTGGAAGAAGCAAAAAAAAAAAAATAAATTGAACGGAATGAAATAATTCTACACAGAAAGTATATTGGAATTGGCTGGGGGAGATTCGATCATGCCATGTGGGGTTTACATGAAAACAACAAGCTAGTTTGGATTTGAATAGCAGCCAACATATCAATGAAAAGCAGTTTCTAGCTATGCCTTTGAGAAGGAGTGCTTAGAGGGGGAAGGAGGAAAGAGAACTTTTATTTCCTTTCCTATACCCTCAACCAGAGGACGACCTTGTGAACTTCAAAGAGTTGTAAGATTTGGGACTTCCCAGAAGGTGTCCTGGTAGTATTCTGGACACACCTATGACTGACGGCAACATCAGCACTGGGCAGTGGGATGAACTAGATCAGGAAGCGGCAAACTACAAAAGTAAAGACCAATTTGAATTTGTAGGCTATGCAGAAACAGATGGCAGGTCATAGCTGACCCACAGGCCAAAACTGGTTTGCTGATGCTGAACTAAGTATACTGAAAGTCAGGACCAGGATTCTATCAGAACCCAACAGAACATTGTACCACACTTAAGGGGAAGCCTATAAGGAGAGAAAAGAACTTCCAGCAAGTGGGAGCCGTGAGTTAAACCTTTTGATGTATTTGCTCTCTAGGTGGGGGCTCGCTTTCCCTTGGACTCTGTACGTATTTGTGGGATGCCTCCAGCTTGGAAGGATGTTTTGCTACCTCTTCTTAGTATGTGACTTCAGAAAAATCCCATTTCTAAATGCTAATTGTTGGTCTGGCTAATTAATATCAACTGATAATCAATAGGGGAGCATGCTGGTAGGGGTTCAAGGACAACCCCAACTCCTCAGGGTTGACTCTAGAATTCTGAGGGGAGCAGTGGCATCCAGCACACCAGTTTGAGTTGGCATTCAGAGAGTGAACTCAGAACCTGTGCTATATGTCACTTATATTATAGAAGGGATTCTTGGTCAGGTATGGATGGGCCTAGATGGTCTCAAAGATTCTATCCTATTACAGGATTACATGATTCTTTGATTCTGAGTTTGCATTTTGATCTAGGAGGAATAGGGAGCTACTGAAGATTTTTTTTTTTAAAGGATGAGTGATATGCTTATAAGCTATGTAGAGAACTGTCTTACTTTAACACCAATGAAACAAATTAGATCATGAATTCTGAATGGAATGGTCATTAGGGACTGTCCTCATTCCAAATAACTAGGGACTTCTAAGTGATCATTTTTGTAGCTATCATTTCAGCATTTGCTTGGACACCAACCAAATCCTAGAAAAAACATATTTGTAGTTGATATTAAAAGCAATGGAAAGATGAATAGTGGGCACAAGTAGGTCTGCAGCATACTACCAATAACGACTTTTTGGGGATGAGTAGTTTAAAGTACATTTTCTTTTCTTTCTTTTTTTAAGGGGGGGGATAATCAGGGTTAATGACTTGCCCAGGGTCACATAGCTAGTAAGTGTCTGAGGTCACATTTGAACTCAGGTCCTTTCAATTCCAGGGCTTGTGTAAAGTATATTTTCAAGTATTTGTATTTCCAGAAAAGGATGTGGTTTAGTCATATAGTAAGAGTTATCAATAAGATACGGGTAGATAGAATGCTGCATTACTATTCCTGAAATATGAAAATAATCAGAAGGCCTTAGAGGTAATGAGCGGACCTTTAATGGAAGCTTGATAGCAAAACTGAGATGAGAATCTCACAAGATCATGGGATCGTGTAGGGTCATAGATTTCAAGTTGGAAGGGACATGAGAGCTAGAAGGGGAAAGTGAAATTCGGAAAGGTTACTGACTTGCTCAGGAAAATTCAAGTGGAAAAGCTAGGATTTGAACCCAGGCCCTTTGACTTTAAGTCCAATACTTTCCAGTATACACTGATAATGAGAAAGTGGGGAAAAGTTTTCATCTGCACTGGTAGAAAGATAACCACCAGTGAAGGTTTAGCTAGATGTGCAAATGTGGGGACAACACTCCATAGGTTTGATATGGAATATCGATGTCTTTGAGGAGGAAATGTTAAGTACACTGGTGTCTGTGTGAGGACTGTTGGCTTTCCTGGGCCAGTCTTATAGAAAACTGTGATATTGCCAAAACCTTTAGTAATTGTTCCCTGTGTTACAGCTCAGCACAGTGGGCCATGTACTGAATTTGGAGTCTGAGGACCTGATTTAAATCCTGGTCTTGACATTTAATGCCTTTGTGACCTTGGGCAGGTCACTTAATTTCTCTAGACATCTGTTTCCTCATCTAGAAAATGAGAGTGTTGGACTCAATGACCCTTAAGGGTCGTTCCAGGTCCAAATCTGTGATTCAATGAATTATGTGGTATGATGATCACACTGGAAAAATGTCTTTTGTATTACACTATCAATTTTTATTTTTATGTTATTTTGTGACTTTGTGAATGGGGTGACCTTCTAATTGCTGTCTTTCATAATTCCTCACCCCTTCCCAAAGTTGTCAGTGTCTTCTCTGTGAAGATTACCTTGAATTAGATTTGTATAGGTTTGGCATATTTCTTTCTGTCATTTGTTGTTGTCTAATCATTTCAGTAGTGTCCAACTCTTTTTGACCCCATTTGGGGTTTTCTTGGCAAAGATACTGTAGGATTTGCCATTTTCTTCTCCAGCTCATTTTACAGATGAAGAAACTGAGGCAAACAGGGTTAAGTGACTTGCCTAGGATCACACAGCTAGTAAGTGTCTGAAACTGGTTTTGAACTCAGGTCCTCCAGACTCCAGGACCAGTGCTTTTTCCACCCTATGACTTAGTTGTTCCTTATCTATCATAAAGGCATTTATTGACTCAGACTAGCAGGGGCAGACAATCTGTATCCTTCCCTACCTTGTATCCATCCTGTAGTCATTGAGGCTTTTGTGGGTTTAGCTCTGGAGAAGCCTGGCCTCTAATTAGAGAGATTAGACTCCCATTCTTACTCTACTTGACTAACAACTCCTCCTCCTCCCTAGTATCCCAAGTTTAATTATAGTTTGAATTATGGCTCATGTCTGGGTCTCACCAATGGGGAACATAGAAGGGATATCCCATGCAAAATAACAATCATGTATGGGACGCGTAATTTGTTCCTATAGAGAATGCAAACAGTGAAACTAGAAAAATAACAATATGCGTTAAACAGAACATTTTAACAAGGATGCAGTAACTTAACATTTCTATGAGAATCTGGTAGACTCATTAAGACATAAAATAATTTGAAAGGCTGATAATTAACCATTTCACGTTCCACCTCAGCATTCAGTACTGCTCTTTCAAGTAGCAGGGGCCTTTCTCTCAATACACCAGAGTTCATGTATCTTGAAGCTACTTCCTTCCTCAGTGGATGGACTTCTGAATCCTCCTATCCTTGATGTGTCCCTCTGTTCCCAGTATAAATGCTTCCCAAAGGAACTCCTTTGGGTGCTGCTGCTACCACCAGAGCCCCATATCTCCACTTTTGAAACTTACAAAGTTGCTTCTTGTCTTGAACATAGCCCCCACAGGATATGTTTTCAAGTAGGATTGTTAGTATTGAGTCATTTTCAGTTGTATTCAACTTTTTGTGATGTCTTTTGGGAGTTTTCTTGGCAAAGATACTGGAATGGTTGGCCATTTCCTTCTCTAGCTCATTTTACAGATAAGGAAACTGAAACAAACAGGTTAAGTGACTTGCCCAGGGTCACACAGCTAGTAAGTGTCTGAGGCCAGATTTGAACTCGCAAAGGTGAGTCTTCCTGACTCCAGGCCAGGCACTCTATCTGCTGTGCCACCTAGATGCCCAACTAAGATTAAGGAAGAACAAACATAAAGAGTCATAAGGAAGAGACGGCCCAGCTGCCTTCTTATAGCAGGAAGCCTAGAGGAAGTGCTAGAGATGTAGAGTTTGGAGTCAGTAGCCAATTAGGGTACTTTTCATTTTTTCCCAGGACAAGTCCCTAAGTCATGCACAGTCAGAAGAATGATTATCCCTAAGTTTCTATGTAGTCTCCAAGAATGGCAACTGAGCATGCTCCAAAGAGGGCATATGTGTTGTCTTCCCTACTAGAATGTAAACTGCTTGAAGGCAGGGATTGTTTCACTTTTGTCTTTGTATTCCCAGTATTTACAGTTTGCCTGGCACATAGTAAGAGCTTAATAGATGCTTGGTGAATGATATATATATATATATATATGTATTCCTTTATTGTACACTTCCTGAATTGGGGATGGAATTCTAGGAAGAGGGTCATTGTATGATGCAGTTGACAGAAATGTTCCCTAAGCAGATCTATGATTGGGACATCATTCACATAAACCCTATATTAAGTTACGAGATGTT
>CM053587.1:224234674-224270657 GCA_028646515.1 Pseudochirops corinnae
CAATGTGAAAGTATTTGCAGATCCTATACATGATTGCACGCCACCATTGGGGGGGGAGGAAGGGAGGGGAGAAAATCTGAAACTCAAGTGATTGTGGAACTGAATCTTGTAAATTAAAAGTAAATGAGTAAATAAAAAAAAAAATTAAAAAAAAAAAAAAGAAAGACAGCGCCTAGAATAAAAGAGACCTCACCTGAAAAAAAAAAAGATTCTCCCTGCAGATAGAGGCTCTAGACATTCTGGCATGAAGTTTATTTAATACCTTTATTTTCTCACAAAGCTGCTTCACTGACTTTACACAGTTGGGCTTAGAGCCCAAAGGAATTGCACCATGCTTTGGGGAAATAATTGCAACATGAAACTTGAGTTTTAAAGGCAAACAATGAAAATATGTAATGAATGCACTGGGAGTTCTTTACTCCACAACTGTAGGGTGAACAAGACCAGGGAAGCAACTATGCTAGCCATTCCACAAACAAACAAATGGTGAGGATTTTCTGTACTTTCTGCCCTTCTGATTGGATGGCTTCTCCCAAAATCTCCATGTGAGGTGGTGCCCAGATCACCCAGGTCTTCATTCCTCTCCAGGTTGTGCTCCAGACATTCTCTACTATGCACCCATGCTATGCACTTTCACTTCCTTCTCTCCTTCCCTTTTTAATAACCTTTTTTGTATTATCTTCTTTATTAGAATGTAAGCTTTTTGAGGGTATGTACTCCTTCCTTCCTTCCTTCCTTCTTTCCTTCCTCTTTCTTTTTTCTTCTTTTTTTTCCTTTCTTTAAAATGTTTCTATTGATGTCTTTGGTTTTTTACATCATCATAGTTTTCCTAGTATTCTTCCCCTTCCTAAAGAACCATCTCATATAAAAAATAGTATTTTTCAAAGATATAAAAAAATAAAAAACTAGCAAAATTAATCAATATATAAAAAAAGTCCAAATATATGTGTAACATACAACACCTGTGGATGTCCCACCTACCTAAAGATTGGTGTCTTCTCATATCTCTTCATTTGAGTTCTGCTTGATCTATAGTATAGTATATAGTATATGCTATATACATGTCCATTCTTTTTCTTTCTCCCTTTCCTTTCTGTAATGCTAGTGGGATTTAAGGTCTTCCTGCCCATTAATAGACCTCACATGGAGCCCATTAAGGGAAGCTTCCTTAGGGGAGGCTTGCTTGTAGGAAAGCTTTCACACCTTTTCCTAATTTCTAATTAGGCATTGAGTCAGGAGGGTTGCAATGCCTTCTGGCTCTGAGAAGTGTGTATATGTGTGTGTGTGTGTGTGTATGTATGTATATATGTATATATGTATATGTATATATGTGTATATATGTATATGTATATATGTGTATATATGTATATGTATATATATGTATACACACACACACATATATATTCTGAGTTGGTATTTTGCTTTGGGCACTTGCTTATGAGAAGGATCTTGTGATTCTCTGGTTGAGATTTTGAGTGGCCATTTGTTCAGAGCTCCCCAACTGCTCAGAGGTAAAGGCTCTCTCAATTTAGGGATATATGTAAAGTGTATAGTTGATTCAGGCAGTCAGAGCCCTGTTGGTCTTTATTTTTCTGCTTGTATTTTCTCTGAAGTTTGGGGTGCTGACTTTTCCCCTGAACTAGAGAATGTAATTTAGAAAGATTGTTGACACCTTAACCAGCTATCTTTCCTAGTAATCCAGATCTAAGAATCTGTGCTAGCAGCCATCCTGGGCATGCCAGTGTAGTTGCTGCTACACTTTCCCATTCCCCGATAGGTGGGCATTTATTTTGTTTCTAATTCTTTGCTAATGCAGAAAGTGCTCCTGTACATATATAGTGTATATGCAAACTTTCTTTTTTACCAATGGCTTCCTTGGGGCATAAGCCCAGTAATAGAATCTTTAGTTCAAAAGGCATAGTTGTTTTGCTTACTTTATTTGCATAATTCCAAATTGCCTTCCAAAATAGCTGTATCATTTCACAATTCCACCAACAATGTATTAGTGTGCCTCTTATCTTATAACCCTTCCAATGCTGATTATTGACATTTTTGTCATCATTACAATGAATAGGGAGTAAGGTGAAACCTCAGGATTGTTTTGATTTGTGTTTCTTTTATCATTAATGGTTTGAAGCATTCATTCATGTGGTTGTGAATATTTTGAAAGTCTTCTTTTGAGAACAATTTGATTGTATTCTTTGACCACTATTTTTATTGGGGAATGACTATTAGTCATACATATTTATCTCATTTATAAGGATCCTATATAGATACATAATGATCTTACATAAAGATAAAAATTATAGAGTTGTGTATATATATATATATATATATATATATATATATATATATATACACACACACACACATAATACATACATATATGTGTGTATATATATACGTATATATAAAATTTAGATACCAAACCCATATCAAAGAAATTTGATATAAGAATTGCTGCTCTCCCCCAATTGATAACTTTCCCTTCTTAAGGGCATTAATTTTATTTGTGTAAAAGCTTTTCACTTTCATGTAATTACAGTTATCTCTTTAAGCTTCTATCTCTTACCTGGCTAAGAATTTTTCTTCTGCCTATAGCTTTGAGTGGCATATGACTGACTTCTAATTATTTTATATTATGATCTTTAATATTAAAGTCACATATCTATTTAGGTTTTATTGTAGATTATGGTATAAAGTGTTGATTTAAGCCTAAATTCTGACAGACTACATTACTGTCTTTCTTCTTGATTGTATTTATATTTCTAGCACTTAGCATTATCCCTGGCACATGGCAAGTATGTAATAAGTGCTTTTTGATTGACTGTCAAGGTGGGGGTGAAAAAAAGGAGAGACCATCCTTAAAAGAGATATACAATTTCCTAAAGGCAATCCCAACTATTCTTTTCCTACTGTTCAACTCAAGGCGTGAACTATTATTCATCTATACTGTCTATTCAAGATTTACATATTGCTAGGCAAGTTATATAGGCTTTCCATACAAATTCATGTCATAATCTGGGCAATCCACTTGGTATTTCCTGTGTGGATGGTCAGGTAAAACTTACTGTATCTCTTTCTGGAGGCTCTGTGGTATTCCAGGGTTGATTGAATTAGTGCAATGCTATCTTCAAACAGGGGCATAAGGAAGACCTCAGCATCCTTAGAGAAACACTCTTCAACTTGGACTCTGCTCTGAGTCCAAACTGAGCCTCATTTCCATGAGGCCATGGTCCTCTTTGAAAATGAAGGACAAACACATTTCTACCCAGACTACCCTCAGCCTTGGGCAATTTAGACCAATGAGTCTATCTCCACCCAAGCTTGGTTGAATGGAGTTCATCTTAGATTAGAGATTCCTTCTAAGGTTGGGTGGGGTTGGATATAGAAGAAGGCTAACTCAATCTTCAGAAACTGAGGTCTTGAAAATAGAAAAAAAAGGGAGAACTCAGAATCTCCCCAAATCATTAGTTATTAATAATAATTTCTCTCAAAGATTAGTGCAATCACTTCACTTGAACCTTAGAAGTCCCCTATATGCCTTTAGGAAAGGTAGAAATAGTTCTAAAAAAAGACCAAAGATGGGAAAAGTAGCTGAATTGTAACAAGCATACATAGAAGAAGTGAGTGCTGGGAGAGAAACAATTTTGAATGACTGATATGCAAGATATCTGAGGGAATGGAAGATTCCAAAAGCTTGGAAAAGATCGTGGACCTCATTTAAATACCAAGCTTACCCAACTATTAAGTGTCACTATTGACCTTTGAACTCTGATCTTCTTAACCCCAAGCCAGGTGCTCTTGCCAATGCAAAATAACTAACATTTATTTATATATAGTACTTTGCAAAGTACTGTGTGTGCATCACCTCATTTGATCTTCACAAAAGTCCCATCCTACCATATGTAGATAGAAGGGCTCACAACTGAACCTGTTTCAGGAAGACATACTAAATGGAAGGCTAGATTCTGTGGGTGGAAGCATAGGTGAAGGCATTTGAATGATGATCAAAGGAGAGACAAAAAGGGGGTGATGTTGTGGGACTATATTACATGTAGCCTGGCCAGATGAAAGATATGGATAATGTTTTCCTTTGAAGGGTTTGAATAATATTTTTGGAAGACATGAATGATGTTTTACAAGTCACTGCCCTATACACGCATATCTATGTCTATGTCTGCATTTACATCTATGTCTATCTATATCTATCTATACCTAGCTGCTCCATACACATGTGTGTGTTTACATATATACAAATGTATATGCACACATCTGTGTGTACATATACACAAACACATACATAGGGTTATATGTGCATGCATGCTTGTATCTATATATATATGTGCTTGAATATACATGTGTATAAACAAACATAGCCATACCCTCCTTCTTTATGTGAAATAGTGAGTCTTTTGTTCAGAAGAGGCTCCCCTGGGGGTACTGGAGCTATAACCATTCTGAGGAAGGTCAATGAGAACAGAAGTGACAGGTTCCTAGCACAGGGTAAGAGATTACAATTGGGGTGCTCCCATTGCCAGGAGTTTGGTATATGTTTCAGATGGGATGGAAGGATGGAAAGCCCAAATATGTAAAATATTAATGAAAGGCAATTAAAAAACTCTTTTTTGAGAATGAAAAACAAATTGCACAGGTAGAGAGAATTTGGGTGGTCTTGGGAAGGAAAACCAGCACAACCAAATAGGAGGGTTGAATAGGAAGGGACAAAGTCTAGGATGAAAAATGAAAATTTATAGCCCAGTAAACCACCCAGAGGTAATTAAGGACCAGACTCTTAATTGGCTTTGGTATAATTTGTTTCCCCAAGTCTGGAACTAGAGGAAAGAACTTCAGTGGCAGAAAAGGTGCTCAAATGAGGTTTGGATTTCCAATGAAAACACCGTTTCGATCGATATCTCTTGAGCTAAGAGCCCTTCGTGCTTTTGTTCTTTTTCCTTCCCAGAACGTGGTGCTATGTTGCTTCCATCCACCAAGACAGAAGTCATGGAGGAAGGAAGAAGACTCAGACAGTGAGAAATGTCCAGAGGATCGTTATTGTTGGTTGATATGCTAATGACCTCATGGTGTATCCACAGCACTTCTAAAACACAGGAAGTAGAAGTTCAGTGGTTAAATCTGGACAACAGATCAAACCTAGAAAGGGCTGAGGCTGCTTGGGGGACAGAAGAACATAAAAGGAAGCTTACATAGGTTCCCAAAATGGGTGATACCACCCCCTTGGGGGTGCTGGAATGATGGGAGGATGGTAGTAGCTTTGGGTGCAATTGGAGGTGTTGAATAAAAAAAGGGGGTGATGGAAGCATAAGGAAAGAAGAGAAGAGAATTTTGAAAAAACCGTTTGTATATATTTCATCTGTTGTGTAAGGGAGGAAGTTGTAGTGATTGCATTCTTTTCCAAATAAACACACAAAATGCAAATTATAACCAATTGGGGGCCCAAGAATGCCTGACAGGTCTTAATAAGCAGGTGTTGGCAGGTGAGTATGACTGGCATTATTGGGAAGTCCAGCATGCATCATCAGGAATATGAGCATGTAATGACTTGTTTATGATATGATACTATAGGGTAACATGACACAATACTGTGTCATCAAAATTTCAATGCAGAAAAACCCTCACAAATTTATAATAAATTATTAAATTTAAGATATGTCATTTTAAAAATGATTTTTAAAAAGTGATGCAAATTAAAAAAAATTACATGGCTAAAGAAAGTACATTTCCGGGGGCGGGGGGGTGCTGAGTAATTTTTTTTAAGGGGGCGGTAGGCCAAATAAATTTGGGAACCTCTGCTTTAGAACCATGAAATAGAAAGGTCACAGAACCTCCCAGTTAGAAAGGACCTTTTTGACCTTGTGGTCTAATCACCTCATTTGGAAAGATGAGGACAATAAAAGCTTAAGTAACTTACCCAAAGTCCCACTTGGAAGAGAGGAAGCAACAGTGGTAGAATTTGAACCCAAGTCAACTCCAGAGTCCATGCTCTCTCCTTGGTGCTACATTGCCTTTGGCCCTGACCTCCAAAAGAGTCCTCACTGCAGCATGCACCCAATAAATGGTCATCAAGCTGTTCTGCTTGAAAAACTTCAAATGGGAGGACCTAACTGCTTTATGTGGAGCTCTTTTGTTCAGAAGAGGCTTCTTTGGGAGCACTGGAGCTATGACCATTCTGGGGAAGGTCAATGAGAACGGTAGTGACAGGTTTCATTTTTAGATGTAACCTGCTCCATTTTAAGATAACCCTAAGCTTTAGCAAGTTTTTTTCTCTCCCAAGCCTAAATTTTTTTTCTTTTTGTAATTTTCACTAATTGTTCTTCATTCTAGGGAAGCAGTTTTCAGTTTCTGTATTCCTTGGGTTTCAATAAAGCTTTCTATGTTCAGTGTCCAGTATGAAAGCAAGTAAATTCATGCAAGTGTACATAAACCATAAAATAGATGAATTTATCTTTCATAAGAAAAGCTTTATTAAATTCATAAAAACATTTTTAGGATCACAAAGTCTTTAAATGTTCATAACGGTAGCCACATAAATGAAGAAGACTCCTGATTCTGTTTCTTGTCAGCCAACAGTTTTATTCTCAGTGAAGTCTTTGAAAGAGATTGCCCTTTATCATGTTCAGTCTTGTCAGTATGTTTCTTGTTTTGAATTTGATTGAGAACAGGACTGAGAATCTTGATTCATAGAACTGTTTGACCTAGTCACAATTATAGCCCTGTGAGCATATTTAGTAAGGATGACTTCTCCAAGTGTATACCAACAATTTTGTAACCTCGCTGATGGGAAATCAATGAGGAGTTTCTGATTATTGAGAAGACCAATTAGCTCGTTTTTTACTGAGTTGTTCCTGATTTCCTCTAGTTAAATATGGAAACCTTCTTCCTTAATGCTTTTAGTCAGCATTTTCCTTTCACCTGTCATTTTCAGATTTTCCAGATTTACTGTCAAGTGCCTTTCCTTTCCTTCCCCTTCTTCCAACCTTCTCACCTTTTTCTCTATGATCCTCATTTTATCATGAACATTACATATTTTTGGAATCTTTCAATAGGATTACTTACTAAATATTTGCCCCACTCCCTTCACATGCTTTTTGTACCCTCATAGGCTACTCCTATCTCAGGTTGAGAACCTGTGTCCTATGGGCAAGTGTGGTGTAATGGCTACAATTCTGAATCTGGAGTCAGAGATCTTGGTTTGAAGTTAGACTCTACCACTTACTGACTAGGCCCAGGGTTTCTCAGATGCAAAATGAGGGGGTTGAATTAGGTGACATGCAAGATCTCTTCCTGCTCTAAATCTTTGAATCTTATATGTCTAATCCTTTTTCCTCCCTCATCACAGACCTTAAAATACTTGAAAATCTTTATTACCCGCCCTGTTCCTTAAAAAATAGAGTACGACCCAGAACGGCAATAATGGCATTGGGGCATGCAATGATAATCACCATAACACTGTGCATTTATACAGAACTTTATAATTTACCAAGAATTATTACAGACTTAGATTAGGACCATTCATTGCCGTAATTGGCTCTGAGAGTTCAAAGAATTTAAAAATGATGAGGAGATGTGATCGATTTCTCTTACCCATTTCTGTTCCTTTATTTGGCAGCAAATGCCTCTCCAATTGAAAGATAAAGTGATAACCCAAAAGTCAGTACTAGGGAAGAAAAAGGAAACCCACACACAACACTGGTGTGTCCAAAGGAGATTTATTAAAAGATTTATTTTTATTTTTTTGCTTTCTGGAGGGGGGAAGGCAGGGCAATTGGGGTTAAGTGACTTGCCAAGGTCACACGGCTAGTAAATGTTAAGTAAAAGATTTTTTTTTTAAAACAGATGGAGATGGGAGAGGGATGCTGAAGGTTTCCAGATCTCTTTTGAGTTGGGGGCACCAATTCTCTATTCTGGAGTGCTTTTGTAGCTCCAAAGACTACTTCCCAGATTTCCTGTTTTGTATAGGAAAAGACATATTTCTCACATGTATTAGAGAATTTACTCCTTTTGGGGGTTTCCAGGACTGCAATTTTGGCGAGAAGGTTATTTGCTTCCTCTGCCATCTCTGCATTGAGATCTTTGATCACAATAATTAATTGAGGGAAATGAAATCATGGAACTGATTTACCCAAGGTTAGCTAATAAGCAGAGTGTGGAGGGTCCTTTCTGTGATTCCAGATTCTTGGAGACATCTGATCCCAGGTCAATATTTTTAGCTATGAGGTTATTAGGTAGCGAGGTGACATAGTGATAGAATTGCTAAGCCTGGAGTCAGGAAGACCTCAATTTGATTGCAGCCTCAGACACTTATTAATTGTGTAACCATGGACAAATCACTTAGCCTCCATCTGCCTCAGTTTCCTCATTTGTAAAATGGGGATATTTGCACCTACCTCACAGGATTGTTGTGGTTAGTAAGTGAGATAATATTTCCAAAATGCCTGGCACATAGTAGGAGCTTAATCAATGCTCATTTCCTTCCCTTGTTATGAAAAGAGGGAGAGAACAGTTTGCCTGATATTAGGTGTGAAATGAAAAAACAAGGGGCAATGAGAATTTACAGCATAATCATCTGTATCTGCCAGGAGAATAGCTTTGAGTCATTCTCTCAAGAGAGAAATGAAAGGGTTACAAAGGAGCTTATGTGTTTTTTTAGTAATGTTGTTTGTTTTTCTGCTTGGTATTCTAAATGTGAAACATTATCTCAGATGCCATAGGTGGGAGAGAGAATAAACTTCTAATATACCTAAGTCCTAAAAAAGCTTTCCTAATTAATATTGCTCTATAGAAATGTATGTGGGCATATATATGTTCCATACAGTAAGAAATAGATTCATTTTCATTCTTCTAAATGAAGAAGGACATTACAGCACTGGAAATTACAAAATTCTAAGAAACAAAGAAAAAAAAGAAGCAAATACAGTTTCCTCTCTGCTAACTTATGCTACCTGTCCAAAGGCAGAATAAGTGCTACATCAGATTCCATGCACAGACTTAATAGCCTCTTGTTGAGTATGTTGCAGAGGGGAAATAATAATGATAATAAGTAACATTTATGTAGCCCTTACTGTGTGAACAGACACTGTGCTAAGTACTTTACAAATAATGTTTCATTTCATTTCATCCAGGCAACAACCCTGGATGCTATCATCCCCATCTTACAGAAGGGGAGACTGCGGCAAGCAGTGTTAAACGTCTTACCCAGGGTCACACAGCAAGTGAGTGTCTGAGGCCAGATTTGAACTCAGGAAGATGAGCCTTCCTGACTACAGGTCCAACACACCATCCACTGTACCACCTGGCTGCCTCACTGTTGACTTTAACATGTTTTGTACTACTTTGTATTTTCAATTTATGCAATCTGTTGTGATCCTAGAATCAGAAAATCTCAGAGCTGCAAGGGGCATCAATGTCTGTCTCGTCCAATCTGTACATGAAAATCCCCCTGCAGCAAACTTCACAAGTGGTTTCTGAGTCTTTATGTGGCACCTGATGCAGCACTTATTCTACCTTTGGAGAGGAAACTGTATTTGTAGGAGTCAGGAGTCAGGAAAACCTGGGTTCAGATACTGCCTCAGATACTAATTCTGTGACCCTGAGCAACTCCCTTAACTTTTCTATGCCAAGGTTAGGTGATCAGTTATTGGTTGTAAGTTGTAAAAGAGATTCTTTTTTTCGTGTATGGGTTAGGCTAGATGGCCCTTGAAGGCTCTTCTAAGTCGAAAATTTTGTCATCATATTTTCTGATTCAGTGGGTACTATTGGTACAACCAAATATCTGCTGGTAAACATTTAACAACTAGCTCCTTCCTCCTCTGCCCCCACCCCCAAAAAGAAAAGTACCCATAACAAACTTTTAAGCCTAATCTGGAAAAACCTGATGGTTTTCTCCATCACTTTCTTAAGTCTAGAGAGCAATGAAACAACAAATCAAGACCTGATTTGTAGCACTTACTGATTTCTGGGGTATAAATTCTCACACTGAAAATTTAACAAGTGACTCTCATGAACCAGTTTGGGCAGGCTTCAGCATACACTTGGGTACAACTATTAGTTGTTGGAATCTGAGAAATTTCCTGATATTGAAACAAGGCGTTTATACTTTAAAAAGTTGGGAACCATAGTGACATGATAAAAGGATCATAGTATACACATTTAGGGTATAGATCATATGGAGAAGCTTTATTGTTATTACAAGACACAGCAGGGAGAGATTAGCTCATTCACAGCTTTCCTCTGTGAGCCAAGTGAACTCTCAATACAAACAACCTCCTACCACTAAATATAATGTAGGAAACAGAAAGAATGGAGGGAAATCAGTCTGGGCTTTGGAGGCTGGCCAGGAGTTTGCTAATCTGGAATTGGCCCCCAGGGGAATCAAGGCAAGGCAGTTTTGCTGGGCTAACAATTTGGTAGATGGAGCTAAGCTTGGAGTCAGAAGACCTGAGTTTAAATCCTTCCTTAGATTCTTGCTGGCTGTGTGACTCTGGACTAGTCAGTTAACCTGTCTGGACCTCAGATCTGTTCTCTGAAAAAAAGGAGTTGGATTTGATGGTCTCCAAATTACCATCATATGCTAAAGTAATAGCATGTATAGCATGGGAACCAGAAGAAAGTAGGATATAAACAAGGAAGGGGGAGTGTTTGTCTGTCTTATACTGAAATGAAGGCTAGTTTGAAGACAGAGTCAGTTGGTATACTAAGAGACGGAAGATACAGGGCCCCCTCTTTCTTTATCTCCACAATTGGTAGCATATGTCCAGGGTATGTGTATGTGGGGGAACCTGTGACCTCAAGGCTACAAGTGCAGTCCTTTGACTGAATCCAAACTTCACAGAACAAATCCCCTTATTAAAAGGATTCGTTCTGTAAAACTTGGACTCAGTCAAAAGGCTGCACCTGAGGACCTAGGAAGGCTACATGTGGCCTCAAGAATGCAGGTTCCCCACCTCTGGTAAGGAAACCAAACCAAGTTAAAAAAAAAATCAGGACACTCAGAGGGGTGATGGAGGAGGATATAGGAGAGAGCAGATTGAGGGAGGAGGTATACAGTGGGATTGCTGTTTTGGGGTGGTGGGTAGGGAGAAGATAGGGAGAAAATTTGTAACTCAAAATATCGTGGAAATGAATGATGTAAACTAAAAATAAACAAAAGTTAATTTTAAAAAATCAGGACAGAGAGAGTTAAAGAAAAAAAAGACAAAGTTCTCTTTCATTCAGGGTTTTGAAGACTATGGATTTGTGGGAGAATAAATTTGGTATAGGGAGAACCTTATGCTCGAAATCACACTGATCCATAAGAATCAAGATATACAGTAAGCATATTATGAAGGGAAAGAAGACATTGCATTTACTAAGTGGACATTTGCACTGTTATATTATCCTTTGGGCATCTCCTTTGCCTGTGTACCAACACAGAAAAAGTTACAAATGAACGGGAAATTCAACAAATGAGCATTCAGTCTCTGGTGTCATCTCAGATTTGTCTCTAATACCCCACGATATCAGATTTATCCTAGATTCTGTGGGTGCTGGACCTCTGGCATGGTTTCCTTTGCAAAGATACTAGAGATCTCCATAAAGCCTCAAGTTTAATCTGAGATCTGGTTGCAATGCTTTAACACCAGGCGCTAGGGAGATGAAATTAAATTTCAAATCCAACATAGTACTAAAATTCTTTGAACAAACCACAGGTTAACACTGTGGGCTGGATTCTTCATTCTATTTCACTTCTTGAGTATACCCCCAGGAGTCAAAAAGGATGAGCATTTGGTCTGTGATGACCAATTAGAAAAGAGCAAATGAGGACCAGGGAGTGCTTAACTACTAATGCGAGGCTCATTAGAAACAGATAGATAATTTCATGGGATTAATTACACCTGAGGGTTCTGGGGACATCTGCTCCTGGGGTTTAACTCAGCACCTGAGGCCTCTGGCTTCATGTGCAATGATATAGGTTACACCATGAGGTGTCTGGCAAGGTTCTTATAGCCCCTGTGTCGCTGACATTGGGGTTTCCTGGATAGCTTGCCTTATTTCAGAGATTTGGGCTTTCCATAAGGCCACACTTGGCCATGCTCTTGAGCTTGAGAAAAGGGTGGTTGGTCAGTAGCTAATGACAGTAACGTTGGCGCAAACAACAGTGAAGTTGTTTTCGTTGTATAGTCTCAATAAGATGTGGTATTTTCCCTACAAGAAACAAAAACAAAATATTAGGCTAATATCCCTTGGTGTTGTCAAAATCGAGGTGCAATGGGCCATAAGGAAAATGCTTTATTAGAAGAATGGCGTATGTCTCAGGATTCCCACCTCACTGCTGACCTTTCAGAAACACTTCTGCATCCTTTCTGCCCTTGGAGCTAGTGTTTAATCAATATGAGAAAGATCTCAGAGGATGGGTATCTCAACTCCCAGCTGTCATATTGTTCAAGTATTGATTTGCTGTAGTTTCAGGTAAGGTTTTATGATTTTAACAAAACCAACATAAAAAGAGTGTGTTAATTATGAGCAAATGCTCACCTTAAACTTTCTCATCTTCTTTGTTTAAAATGTAAAAAACTTCTACTTTCTTTAGTAGACAGTCTAGGGTGAGCCCTATAGAAGGTACTCACAAAAGACTCACTAATGGAAAACATACTTCATTTCTTTGTGGTGAAGCCATTAACTAGGAATATTTTTATTTGAGGAAAGGGCCACAAATAAATCACGCCTTAGATAAATGGCATGAAACTCACCCTCCTGTTGAGAAGGTGCAATACTGTCCTGAGGAGGGAGAAAAGAGACTGAGAAACACTGTTATTAAGCCATTGCCATTAAATATGGTGGGAATGGAATGGGGGAATGGAGAATAGGGAAGGAGTGGGGATAAGTTTGAATTTAAGTGTGTCCTGTTAGTTTCCTAGTTTTAATTCTTGCTAACTGGATATTTAGCTCTGTTGTTTCTATACAGCTTACAGATGTATATAGTGCCCTGGGGCACAGTCTGTGTCACTCCACCATGGTGGAAATAAGAAATGTTGAGATAACTGAAGGATGGGGCATGAAGTCTATAATTCAGGAGTATATGCTACAGTTTAGGAAAAGTCAACAAGGCAAGTAGGTTAGCATGGAGGTGATGCTGGCCAGTTGGATCCATGTTGGGAAGCTCAGTTTCTCTTCCTTCCTTCCTTCCTTCCTTCCTTCCTTCCTTCCTTCCTTCCTTCCTTCCTTCCTTCCTTTCTTTCTTTCTTTCTCTCTCTCTCTCTCTCTCTCTCCCTCCCTCCCTCCCTTCCTTCCTTCCTTCCTTCCTTCCTTCCTTCCTTCCTTCCTTCCTTCCTTCCTCCTCCCCCTTCCTTCCTTCCTTTCTTTCCTTTTTTCTTCCTTCCTTCCTTTCTTTTTTTTTTTTTAATAATATTTTTTCCTCAATTACATGTGAGAACAATTTTTAACATCTGGGCTTTTGTTTTTTTTTAAAGTTTGGAGGTCCAAATTCTATTCTCCTCTTTCTCCTATCCCCCTTCCCTGAGATAGTAAGCAATCCGATATAGTTTATACATGTGCAATGATGTAAAACATATTTCCAGATTAGTCATTATGTGGAAGAAAACTTGAACCAAAAAAAAAAGAAAAAAGAAAGAGAGAAAAATAGTATGCTTCAGTCTGTATTCAGATGCCATCAGTTATTTCTCTGGAAGCAGAGAGCATTTTTCATCATGAGTCCTTTGTGATTGTATTAGGTTGAAACTTTGGTTTCTTGGTGTTCATAACGCCTGTGCCACCAGAGTAGTGAGGATGGAGTGAGAAAAGTTAACCCATGCTCTACTGAGTAGAGTACTGGTCTTAGGAGTCGGGGGTCTGGTTTCTTTCTTGGCAATTGCATGAAGGAGGTCTTTATTCACAAGTTACACTGGATAAGATATTGGACTTAGCGGGAAGTCCTTAGTTTGAATATTGCCCCAGTCACCTTCTATCTGTGTGAAACTGGGTGTCACTTAACCTTACTTAGTCTCAGTTTCCCCATTTTCAAAATTAGGATAACATGTCGTCTCACAGAGATTGGGAAGATCAAATGGGAAATAAGCATTTATTATGTGCTTGTTATAACTTTACAAATGAATATCCCATTTGATTTTCACAACAGCTCTGGAAGGTGGATGATATTACTATCTCCATTTTACAGTTGGGGAAACAGAATTTAAGGGGCTTGCTGAGATCACACAACTAGCAAATGTCTGAGGTCATATTTGAACTCAGGTTTTCTTGGCTTTAGGACCAGTGCTCTTTCCACTGTGTCCCCTAGCTGCCTTGCTATCACTGTTATTGATATGATAGTGGTGACAGGCAGCTGGGGCTGTTGGTTTGGTTGTTGTCCATGTGCAATGTGGGACCTTAAGGGACATCTAGCCCTGATCAAGAGAAAGAGGATTGGAGGGAGGCCCTGGCTCTGTTTTCTTTCTCAGAAGGCTTCTACAACCAGAGGGAGATGAAGAAGTCTCTGCCCAGGCCATGGATCTTAGGTTTCTAGCTGATAGTCTGGGATCTTATCTGAATCTCTGGTGATAGAGGATAATCTGGGGATTCCTCTTGGGTTTTATGACTAAGGGAACTTTAGAGACATGAAATCTCCAGGTCTTATATCTTTACCACCTTCTTGAGCTTAATCTTGGTCAAAATCACTTCAAGCATATCTTAATTGATTAAAGTATGGTATAATGATCTGCATATATATATATGTATATATCTATATTTAAAAATAACTGCCTCTCAGTTTTTTCATTAGGAGAAGCTAGCAAAGGTGCTGTTAAACTATAAATAAAAGCCATTATTGCATAAAACATTGTATACCAGATAGTAGTAGTCAGTGGTGTCTTCTCAGAAAGGAAAAACATTCCACTAATAAAACAGAAACAAAAGTAGAAAACTCCCCTGTGATCAGGAGACATTTTCTATAGGCTTACACTCCTAGGGGTGAAGAGACTCTTTTCCATGCTCATGGCTCTGCAAGATTAGACTGAACGACAAAGGAAAAATCTGGAGAAGAGACCTAGAGGGGAAGAAATCAGACACTGGTGGCCAAGAAAGAAAATGAAAGCCAGGGGGCCCTCGGTGAGATGATTCCCTAAAGAAAAAGAACTCAGAGCTGGAAAATGAAAAGAAGATATATAGAAGAAAGATTTGAGGCTGAAGGAAGGATGGGAGTTTTTCTAAGAGAAGATGTTTTCCTGCAGTCAGGTACAGGTTTGAGAGGGATGAAGAGGTGAAGTGAAAAATAAGTTCGTTGTTGTTGTTTGTTTGTTGGTTGTAGATAATGGTGTGTAAACTTATGTTTTGTTCTCTGTTCCTCTGAGGACTACCCAAACCCAACCCATGGTTTTTCAACTTGGGCAGTTCTTATCCATTGCCTGATGGAGCTATCCAACACACTAGGGTGTCTTGTGCTCCTCTCATGCACTGCTCTCACTCCCAGCCCAGCCCAGCCTATTTTTTTAATGATGCCACACATCCCAAATGATGTCTTCCGACTCATACACAAGTCATCATTATGAATAGGGCATTTATACTCACTACGACTCTTTCTATTGCCCTCCAGACCACTAGCATTTTAAAAATCTTTTGAGATTTAGATGTTCCTAACCGTAAAGAAGATTTGGCCATGGTGACACATGAAACAGATAAGAATACCAAATGATAACCAGTCCTTTTCTAAGGAGCATCATCTTTAAAATGTGTGCTTAGAGTTAGGACAACTTAACCTTGGTTCAAATCCAATCTCAGACACTTCCTAGCTGTATGTTCTTGGGTGAGTCACTTAACTTCTGTCTCCCTCTGTTTCCTCAACTGTACAATGAACTTAAACCCAGTGGTGTTGTGAGTATTGAATGAAATGATACTTATAAATACTTAGCCTAATATCTGGAATATAGTATGTGCTTAATAAGTGGTTTGAGGCAGGTAAGTGGCACAATGGATAGAATGCCAGACCTGGAGTGAGGAACACTCATCCTCTTGAGTTCAAATCTAATCTCAGACAGTACTAACTGTGTGACCCTGGGCAAGTCACTTAACCCTTTTTGCCTCAGTTTCCTCATCTGTAAAATGAGTTGGAGAAAGAAATGGCAAACCACTCCAGTATCTTTGCCAAGAGAACCCCAGATGGGGTCACAAAGAGTCAGACTCAATTGAATAACAACAGCAACAACAGAATAAATGGTTATTCTTTTCCCTTCTCCCCCAGTCCCTTTCAGCTTGGTAGAATTCTCCAAAGCTAGGGCTTCATTGACAAAGCCTTCAAGAACCCAAATTCATCTTCATCTCACAAAGGGGCATCAGGGAAGAACTTCTATGAGAAGGGAATGCAGGCAAGGTAAAAACATGTGAAATATTGAACAGCAATGAGAAATACATATGTAGATATACATACACATACATACACACATATCTTTTAATTCATTCTTTAAGAAACCATGTATGACTAGACTCCTTGAAATGTGAGTTCAGAGTCTAGTCATGCAAGGTTGCCTAAAAAGTGAATTATAGATATGTACACGTATACACACATATATACATATACATATGCATACATGTATACACACATATATGTATATATATAAGTATGTATATATGAAGGAACAACTGACTTGGGGTAGGTATTTGTGTGCTTGGGAGAACTCTAAGTTCCTAGAAAACAACTTACCTTGCCAATTGGAAAGGCAGAGTTATGGATGTCTCCAGCATAGTAGATCTTTTCTGGCAAACAGGTAAAAGACAGAGAGGTGTTATTCAATATATTGAAAGAAAAATAAACCATTTGAATATCTTATGGTCACAGTGTGCCACTTTTCTGTATTAGAGTAATAGTAATGATAAAGAGGAGGTCAGCATGAGAGTGGGGCAGGGCCAGGATATGATGTAGTGGTGACCTGTGTTTGTTCCTGTCATAGCTGCTCCTTGCCTATAGGGTCAGAGCCCGAGTTGCTTCGGCTTGAGGTATTGTATATCCGTGGAGTGGTGAGGCAGAATGGATTGGAGCTATGGAAGCTTCCCCTGTTTGACAGAGTAGGGAGTTTGGAATGGTGTTGGTACATTTGGAATGGCACGTAAGAATAGGAAAGTCTGGTCCTCGGCAAAGGTCAATAAATGTAATTTAATGGTGTTGAGTAACCTTTTTAAGAGATCCATTAATTCAAGATCTTGTGTGTAGTAAGTAGCCAATATACAGTATGATCAAGTCCCAAAAGTCTTAGTCTTAGTTTTAACGTTTAACAACTTCAGAAGTATAAATGCCATAAACTTACAAACAACATCATTTGAAAGTTTAATTATTTAAACTTCTTTTATGGTTATTTAGTTTTATGGATTTTGGACAATAAATTTGTTTGCAGGTAAAACAGCTTCTGGGTGACACTTTCTCAGAATAGTGAATCAGTAGAGGAGATCCTCTTTTTTGCTTCCCTTAGTCACCTCTTATACCTCCATATTTTTTTCCCCTTTGGTGAGGTCATAATTGTTCTATATGTGTCCAAAAAGGAGGCAGAAGGGAAGGGAATAAGCATTTTAAAATATAGTATCTACTATGTGCCAGGCACTGTGTTAAGCATTTTTTTTGTCTTTTTTTTTTTTGAGAGGGGAAGGTGGGGCAATTGGGATTAAGTGACTTACCCAAGGTCACACAACTACTAAGTGTTAAGTGTCTGAGACTGGATTTGAACTCAGGTCCTCCTGACTCCAGGGACAATGCTTTATTGACTGTGCCACCTAGCTGACCTCCCCCCCCCCAAACATTCTTTACAAATGTTATCTTAATTGATCAAAACCTTATTCTTTGGATGATCTTAATAAGCCTAGCATTACAAGTCCAATCAGTAACACTTTCAGTGACTAAGTGGCAGCAGTTTTTATAAAGTTCAAAAATGAGCTAGAGCCAAGATTTATAGTATAAGATGGTAGTTATGTTGAACTTTTATAAGAAATATAAAATTTTAAAAATATAAGTAATTAAGCTTTCATGTGATCTTTTTATGTTTGTTTCTCAAGTTACTAAAACTTAAAATTGCATTTGGACATCTCATGTATCTATTGATTAATTAAAGGATTGTCTGATGGAATATCAGTTCCTTGGAAGAAGTTGTTTTTGTATTCCCAGCACCTAGTATGTACAGTGACTGGCATATGATAGGAACTTAATAAATATTTATTGTTTGACTGGATTTGAGCTGCTGAAGTATCTTTTAGTGTCAGGAATCAGTAGACACAGCTTTTTTCCTCTTCTTTTTAAGTAGCATTTTATTTTTTCCAATTATATATAAAGACAGTTTTTTACATTCATTTAAAAAAAGATTTTAAGTTCCAAATTTTCTCCTCCCTCTCTCACCTTCCCCTTCCCTAAGACAGTACTCAGTTTAATATAGATTATATATGTGTAATCATGTAAAATATATCCCCATATTAGTCATGTTGTGAAAGGAGAAACAGGCTAAAAGAAAAAAAATGCAAAAAAATTAAAAGTGAAAACAGTATGCTTCTATGTGCATTTAGACTCCATCATTTCTTTCTCTGGATATGGATAGCATTTTCTATCATGAGTCCTTTGGAATTGTCTTGGATCATTGAATTTCTGAGAAGATCTAAGTCATTCATAGTTGGTCACCACACAATGTTTCTGATACTGTGTACAACGTTCTCCTGGTTCTGCTCACTTCACTTTTCATCAGTTCATGTAAGTCTTTCCAAGTTTTTCTGAAATCTACCTACTTGTCATTTCTTATAGCCCAATAATATGCCATTATATTCATATATCACAACTTGTTCAGCCCTTCCCCAGTTAACAAGCATCCCCTCAATTTCCAATTCTTTGCCATTACAAAAAGAGCTGCTATAAATATTTTTGTACATATAAGTCCCCCCCCCCCTTTTTATGATCTCTTTGGGATATAGACCTAATAGAGGTATTGCTGGATTAAATGGTATGTACCAGGGGTGGGGAACCTGAAGCCTAAAGCACCACATATGGTCTTTTAGGTCCTCAAGTGTGGCTCTTTGACTGAATCCAAACTTCATAGAACAAATCCCCTTCATAAAAAGATTTGTTCTATAAAACTTAGTCTCAGTCAAAAGGCTATACCCAAGGACCTAGAAGGCCACATGTGGCCTCGAGACCGTGGGTTTCCCACCCCTGTATAGTTTGATTGTCCTTTGGGTATAACTTCAAATTGTTTTCCAGAATGGTTGGATCAGTTCACAACTCTACCAACAGTGCATTTGTGTACCAATTTTCCCACATCCTCTCCAACATTTACCATTTTCCTTTTCTGTCACAGGAGCCAAAGGGATAACTTTTTGAGCAGATGATTGACAACATGTTGTGGTTTCAGGGGCACCCTCCTTGTAAAATCACTTTCCCCATTTCCTTACCGATGGTTGAAACTCTCAGTCTATTCTTTGAGTGTAAGACTCTCTTTGGTTAAAGGTCATCAGGGTAAGTCTTAGTGTAAAGTATACTTCCTATGAAAGGTCATCTGATCCTTTCCTTAAATTAAATTTTGATAGGAGGAAAGGGGGAAAGAATAGGAAGGCTGTGGGCCCCTTGTGAAGAAGGATGCTTGCAAGGAGAAAACATATCATGGAATATCAGACTTTGAACAAATTATAAAGATTATTCAATCCAATTCCTCAGGTGATTTACCTAAGGTCATTCAGCAGGCCAGGGACAGAGTAGGAGGCAGAACTCATGGCTCTTAATTTCAAGAACATTTTTTTTCCCCACTTCACAAGATACCTCCAGGAAACAAAGGAAGCTTGAGTTGCTAAAGACAGCATTGACTTCCTTCACAGTTTTGTCTAAGGCTGCCCTATGTGGAAGAACTTCTACCTCTAGAGTTCTTGTGCCTTCTGATATAGTTATACCCAAGAGATGGAGAAACTGAGGGACCGTGAACCCAGGGGGCCCCTGGGATTTGTTGACAGGACAGCTTCTAAACAGAGGCTGATTGCTTGTGGCATTAAGCAGGGAGCCATTTGGAATTTTCAACTCAGAGTGAGGCCTCTGACAAATATGATGCCCTTGATGTCCAAGAAGTCATCGGGTAAAAAAAAAAAGTGTAAACCTGGAAGCACTAGTTAGCTGAAACAGCTCGATATTCTAAAAAAGGTTGGCACTTAGGGAGAGGAATGTGCTCCTAGAGAGGAAATGCCCCTTCTATTCAAGGTTCAGAAAGACAGACAGGACTTACCCCATCCCCCTAAATGAATGAAAGTAGGGACCCCTCTTCCTCTCATGAGCAATAAAGACTGCCCTATCTGAGGATTCTGTATTTTGCTTTTATATCCACAGTACCTAGCTTTGTAGGTGTTTAATAAAGGTTTATTAATCGATTGATTGTTATACCAAGCTACCTCTCTATCGAGGATGGCAATCATTTCATATATAAACTTTGTACCTGTCTCCTCCAGGGATCTATTGTATATTGCTTTGTAAGCAATAAGCACTTAATAAATGTTTGTGGTTGTTTTAATACCTTGGGACACTTTGCAAGTCAGTAACTCCTACTTCACATAAGAGAAAGAGGCCTATTGGGTCATTACAAACTGCTTGTGACCCCGGTAATTGCACAATGGAGAGCTTAACTGTTACTTTCTCTTTTTCTTGGGGATCCAAGGGCTTTTACCTTATATCCATCATCTCTGCCAAGGGAAAAAGGATAATGTGTGTGGCATGAGCCTTTGCTGAGACGCGACCATGGTCACCATGTCTTATTGTCCCATGGTATGTGTCCTGCCCCCTCCCTTAGTATTTCCCTTTCTCCTCATGGCCTCTGCACCTCACCTTGCCCTGTAAAGGGCTCATGAAAACCCTGAGAAAGCCTAATTTAGGAAACTGCTATTCCATTCATTCATTCAATAAATACTTATTGAGAATCTACTACATGCAAAGCACCACAAGAAAGCAATGGAGTATAAACGCATGGTTCTACCCTCAATGATCTTGCAATCTAGATGGAGGAAATATTATATTTAACTCTAAATACCAATATAAGACAATAACATTCATTCCATGTGTGTAGGAAAAAAAAATATGGTACCATGGAAAGAATGCTAGTTGTAGAGTCAAAGGACCTGAAAAGTGATCAGTCTTCTCTGCTCTGTATGACCTTGGCTGAGTCATTTAACCTCTATGGATGACGGTCCCTCATGAAAAGAGAGGGTTGGATTAGATTTTCCATGCCCTAAATATGTGGTCCTGTGTTCCTGGTGTAGACAATAATGTTTTGACTTCAGAAGAGGGATAGTCAATGATAGTGGTTCATAAGGCTTAACAGAAGGGGTGAACTTGATACTCCATGGAAGACCAAATTATTGCTAATTCACTTCCCACAGTGTTTGATTTGCACCAGGCAAGTAGGCTCCCCCATGGGTCTGACAAATCCTTTTGAGATAAACATGAGCCTAGCAAGGCTGCTGAGGCATCCCCGCATGTCAGGTTCTGGAGAGCTGGGTGTGGGAGTCAGGAGGGGTGCAGAAACTGAACTGAAAGACCCAGATGGAGAATTGTACTCCAGCTCTAGCTGCTCTATCTTTGAGCTCTTAGTCAAGTTCCATAGTCTGGTATACTTTCTGAGATGGAGATGTCTTGTCCCCCTGTGGAGAGAAACTCAACTAATCCAAAGCCACAGTTATTTGGTCAATACAGAATCCTGATCATTGATTCCAGCTTTCTTTTCTGGGTCTTCTCTGGGATATCATTCAGTTTCCATGTGTGCCATTCATTGCTTGCTCTTTCCCAGCTGGGCATGATCCAGCTCTGAGGAACGTCACTTGAACATCTAATGTGTGTACTAACTATCCTTCAGTGATCACTTGGGGTCCCCACATCAGCTAGTCTGCACTCCCCACTATTAACACGTTCTTAACTGAGGTGAGAGGTTGTCATTAAATAGGTCTCTGGCAGTTTCCAATTTTAAATTGAGCTTTTTTTGGGGGAGCCTGAGAGTTGCTACAAGTAACTCAAGAAGCTTCCTCACCTCCTTCCTGAGCCCTATCTTCCCCCATGAAGCAACACCTAAAATTAACTTTTCACTCCTTCCCTTCTCAGTTCTTCTCTCCTGGTGAGATTCTTTTAATTAACATTCTCACACTACTATAAAAAGACCCCCTAGTACATCTACACCCACTTATTCCTTTCCTTCATTGGAAACCTTTATTAATTTTTAATTGGGTATGGTGTTTTGTTGGATTTGGGGGTTTTGGTGGTGATATTTATTTATTTTTTTTTACCCTAGTCTGTTTTTTGTGCTCTGGTTCTTTTCTTGGAAACTTCACTGGAGTGAGGCATGGCATCATCTTAAAGGGAAATTGCTGAATTAGAAGTTCCTAAAAGTTTTTCATGTCAGACCAACGTGGTTACATTAAGGGATATTTTAAACTCTGCTTTAGTACTACTATGTATTTCAGTACTGTTTTGTATTCCAGTGTAATTGGCCTTGGAATCAGAAATTTTCCTTTTTCGTGGGGAGGTGGTTGGTCATTCAGATCTGTGTTTTTCTCTTTGATGGAAACTCTCTCCCTGATTTGAAGAAGCACCCATAGCCTTAGATTGTAAACTCCTTGAAGGCAAGGACTGTCTTTTGCTTCTTTTTGTGCTTAACCCCCAATGTTTAACATAGCTCCTGACACATAGTAGGTACTTAATAAATGTTTATTGATTAATTGAGAATTGCCTAGAACCAATAAGAGGTTAAGTGGCCTACCTAAGATCATAAGTCCTGGGAAAGAGGCCTAGCTACCTGCTGTAGGCCCTATCTCTGGTGACCCCCTGAGGAATCAACTTCCCCTTTCTCTTCTCCTCTTCAGAAAAGACTGCCACTCACCTCCTAGCTTCCTTCAGCCTTGTCCTGGGGCTTTTGTAGGGTCATTCACCTCCATCTTCTGGGGCTTCCTGGGTCTTTTCTTATATCTGCCCCAGGAAAAGATCCACCTACTAGGACTTCTCCAGTAATGGTAATGCACAGTGGCCTCCTGACAGGGCTCCCCTACCTGCTCCTGTTCCTGTTTCCAATGAAACAGACCTTCTTAGGACTCACAGGATGCAGCGTTACCTAATACTTGCCATGAGTTTGAACCTCAAAGGAGGATTTGCAACAATTTTGTTATGTGCCTCTTTCAACCGAACTCTTTCCAGCACTGATAATCTTCCTGGACTCACTCCTCAATGCTTAATGCACCACCTTATCTCTCCCTCTCCCAGTGATTCTGAACCTCAGGCTGCTCATGTACAAATGCCAAGTATCAGATCCCTTATTCCTAAACACCTCCCTCCTCCCCCACCCCACCAATGATGCCTTATTCTAAATCTTCCTGCCCTTTACCCTGTGCTTTCTCCATCTCCATAATTAGTAAACTTTCCTTTCATCTTACATCTTTCTATTTCTCTCTCCATTCATCCTATAGTTCTCACTATGATCTGACTCCCTTCCTTATGCCACTATTTTAAATAAGCGTTTTATTAAATGCCTAATTTAATAAATAATTATTATTGCTGATTATTGCTGTGCTAAGCACTTTACACTTCACATGCCTGCTGAACCGTATTGGCCATTTTTCCACCCCCTTATGCAAATACATAAGCTCTTTGTTGTCTCTCTTTCGGCTTGACATCTTACTACCTGGGGGCAGTAAAAATAGATCTGGAGATTTCACTGTTCACTCTTTCAGATTGTTTATAAAATTGTTAGATAAACCTGACATTAGGACTGATGCCTGGGTGATCACCCTGTTTACTTTTCTCCATCCACCGAACTGCCCATTTATCTATACTCTAAACTAAGCTAGTTCCTGATCTATGAGAAAGCAATTCCTCCCTGGTGAGGTGTGTCTATAGTTGGTGTGGTGGAAAGAATATTGGATTCGAAGTTGGAGGATTTGTGTTCAGCTACTAGCTCAGACATTCACTACTTCTGTCACTTAATTGCTTTTGGCATCAGGTTTTTTTTTAATCTGAAAAATGAAATGTTTGAACTCAATGACCTTCTAAGATGGAATGTGAGGCACCACTTTCCATGAATCCCAATGTCCCTATATCCACTTTTTCTGTGGAGTCTGCTTCTAAAAGGTATACAATGACACTGACCCTGACAAATATACTTAGTAGGTGATAATCTTTAATGTGAGGGTCTTGGTGGAAAATAAAAGCATTGTATTGACCTAAATCAGCTTTATATACCAGTGTATCGTGGTACAGGTATCCTTTCCATACCATGGCTATCCTCATAGTGGTTTCAATATATTGTGAGTTGCCATAAGAAATTAAATGGGATGTTTCTGGAGTTTTGTGGAAGCTGCAGATGATACTTGAAGGCCAGCAGATGACATAGAAAAAGTTTGGAAACTCAGAAATACACAAACTAAATGTATAGTATTATGTAATATCAAATATTTTATCTTTAAATATCATAATAATTCAGACTTCTTCTCTGGTACAAAGGGAGGGCCAAAAATTTTTACCCAGATTTTCCAGATCATGGGAGTGTTGCACTCCCTAGCCCCCATGATGTGGAAGGGATAACTGTAGCCTACTTACATTCCACCTATGACACATTATAGAATGTGTCAGATGGGAGGATTTTCCAGGGATTTGAATCCTTTGACATTTCACTTAAAAAAAACCCAAAGTTTATGGTGTTTGGGTTTTCATTACATGATGCTAAAATCTGAACAATTCATATTTGAGTGATATGTTTGGAAGACCAGGCAAAGAATGGTCCTTTTCGACAAAGAGGTGTTGGGAGAGAATCTGCTCTTTTACATTGTAATACCCAATAGAAGAGAGGAATCTTTGTGTAATCTGGGCAAGACATATTCTTCAGTTTAGTACAACTACTCTGAGCTTCTTATTCATTTAGATTTTCAGTCCCTTGTAATAACAAGATATAGATATAGATGGCTACTAGCACAGGTTCTTTGATTTGCTTTACTAAAGAAAAGCAACTTTAAAGGGGTCAATAATCTTTGATTAAACACACACACATATACATATACATACATATATACATATATATGTATATATGTATCTATATCTATATCTATATCTATTCATGTAATTCAGGGAAAAAGTTAGCATCCTGAACTTCAGAAAATACAAACAGAAATTAAAAGCAGACAAAAAATACAGACAGAGAAAATAACACAATTCAACAGGCCAACAGACAGGGCTTCTAGGTGTCTGACCATTATATACATACATAGTTAGTTATCAGAGAGAGAAGCGCCAACATCTGGGTTTTCAAAGCCAAGGGGCTCAAAGGCTGCCCAGAGTCTCATCTGGCCAAATCACATAACTCTTCCTGTAAGTGTGCCTCAAAGCAAAACCTCACCTCAGAGCATATATACCCCTCTTCAGGGTCAGAGGACATGACAACCTTCATGACCCACTGCCTAATTACAAAGAAACAAGCAATGTGGGCCTTCCTGAAAAACAAGCCTCTTCCCCTGTTGGGTTCCACTTGAGGCCCATTAAGGGGCAGGGAAGATCTTCAAATTCCCTTACCATTACATGCCTACAGGGAAGATCCTGTGGAAAGTACTAGAGTGGAAGACAGGAGATCTAGATTTTAGTCCTGGATCTATTAGTTGGGTGACTTTAGATGGCTGTGGTTTTGGGAAAGAACACTGGACAAGAAGGCAGGAGACTGGACTTTTATTCTTGCATCTGAATCTGTTTTACTTTGGACAAGTCAACGAAGCTTTCGGAGGTATCATTTTCTTGTCTCTAAAATGAGGGAGGTGAACTCCATGAACTCTGAAGTTTTCAGTGGTAATATTTTATGACTCTATGTTGGACCATATGATCCAGTACTTAAAGAAAGACCTGTTGAGAGCCTTTTTGGCTGTGTAATTTCCAAAGCCAAAAATTCCAACAGATTCTTCCAATGGCTGTCTATTGCCTTGAAAATCAAATGCAAATTCCTCAGTCTAGCATTTAAACCTCTCCACAGCCTGGCTCAAGCTAAACTTGCCAGTCAGATCTCACCCTGTTCTCTTTCACCACTCTATGCTCCAACCACCTGCCTCATTCCTCACTCTCTCACGTCTTTGTCTTCACAATTCCTAGAAGGCCCTCCTCCTTCATTGCTGCCCATTGAATCCTTCCTATTCCTTCAAGACCCACCCAAGATGCCATATCCTCCATAAAGCCTCCCTGATCCCCCCAGCTAAAAGGCTCTCTCCCTCATTTTTCTTAGATTTCTTTGTTTCGACCCCTCCTTTGCTCTGATGAGATGTTAGCTTATATCATATTTTCTGTGTTCAGTTTTCTCATCTGCATTTACCATTACCCAAGACTTAACCTGATACCATAATCTTGGTTTCAGTAATTTCATGCACAAATCCAATGAGGTGGATAGATAGTATCATAGAAATAATGAATATAACTTGGACAGACTTTGAGAGGTAATGGAGGATAGAAAGATCTGGTGTGCCATGGTCCCTGGGGTCACAGAGTTGGACACAACTGAATGACTGAGCAGTAACAATAACAAAAGAATGTAAGCCTCTCTAGGGACCATTTCATTTTTGTCTTTCTGCAGCAGTACTGAGCCCTACGCCTGCCACATGGTAGATGTTTAAGAAATGCTTATGGATTGACTTGGTTTCTTTTCATTTTGTTTTTGAAGGAAAAGCTTTCCCTTAAGAGGCTAACCATTCTTATCTTCTACTCCAGGCCCGCCATATTTTCTTGGTTCCAAACAATTTCAGGGAAAATGCAAGAGATTTCTGCCGCTACAATGATTACATCACTGTCATTTCTGGTTCTGAGTGAATTTTTGAAGTACTTCCTAAACTATGTACACTCAGGGGATTGAAACTTATATGACAGAGAATAAAACATGAAGGAAACAAAGGGGCAGAAGTCCCAGGAAATGGAGCCTGTCGTTTGGGTACTTGAATCTTTGCCTCTATAAGAAATGATAACAAGGTTCCCTCTCCTGAAAGAAGGCCAAGAATAACAGTCTTTGTCAGCCATTAGAAAAGGAGTGTTTGGGGCCCAGGTCCTTCTTCCACCAGCCTAAGAAATAAAATATCATGACCTTCTAAACCTGCCAAGGCTTTAGTACTGCCCCAGGGACCTTGTTAATATAGGCTTATATTTCTAAGATGGATCACCCCAGGAGCTTGGAGTTCATTTTTCAGAAATCCCTAATCAGCTTTATTTACCAGGTTGCATGTAGGCAGTGTAAACTTCATAGGCGTAAGCTGGCAAGTAAGAAGTAGCACAGCTGTGATAAGAATTATAAGGGAGAACCATTCTGTAGTGTCATTTTTTTCTCCATTAGCATGTCTCCCATAGCTACCAAGTAATGTCATGAATGATTATGGTGGCATGGCATGTACCCTTACCAGCCAATCAGTCAATAAACATTCAGTAGGTACTCCCTATGTTCCAGGTCCTGCTGCGGATACAACAAAAGACCAAACAAAACAAAAACAACCCCTGCCCTGTAGGAGTTTCTATTTCATGGGGAAGATGGTAAATGCCTAGGGACATACAGCTGGGTGGTGCAGTGGATAAAGCTCTGGGCCTGGAGTTAGGAAGACAGGAGTTCAAATGCAGCCTCAGACATTTATTAGTTGTGTGACCTTTGGCAAGTTACTTGACCTCTATCTACCTCAGTTCCTTCAACTGTAAAATGAGAATAGTAATAGCATCTACCTCCCAGTACCATGAGGTTCAAATGAGATATTTATAAAGCACTTAGTAATATGCCTGGCACATAGTAGGCACCATATACATTCTACATCTACATCCACATCCACATATACATATACATGTGCACACACATATACATTTACACATATGTATATGTACATATATATATACATGCTTATTACTTTCCCCTTCTCATACAAGATGTGTATAGAACAGATGAAGGTAATCTAAAAGAGAAAGGCATCAGCTGGTGAGAGGATCAGGAAAAAACTTCCTTCAGAAGGTGGGATTTGAACTGAGTCTTGAACAAAACCAGGGGAGCTAAGAGGTAAAGGTGAGAGAATACAGTATTTCAGACATAAGGGATATCTAGGGCACAGGGATGGAGATTGGAGATAGAGTGACATGTTCAAGGAATCATAAGTAAGCCAACTCTAGTTTGGCGGGGAGAAAGGGGCAAAAAGACTGGAAAAGTAGGATCAGGTTATGAAAAGCCAAGCCCCAAAGGGGCTTTCCAGAGGACTGGTATTGTGAACAGCGTTAAGGTTCTGATTACACAGTATAGTGAATTCTCTATCTATTTAGTAACAAACCAAGACAAAACATTCACAGAAATCAAACTACAGTGCTCACAATGTTGTAGTATAAGAAGTTATCACTAAAATAGCCACACAGTTTTCACCAAAATGGTCCCCTAGTTTTAAACAAAGTACATTCATTTAGTAACTCAATCATTTAGTAAGTTCTTAATCCAATCATCCTTAAGGTGGCTTGTCTACTTAAGGGACACAAAGTACAAAGGTCAAAGTTCTCCACCCCTAGGTCACATTGTCTTAATCTCTTCAATCAAAAAGTCTTCTTTCTTCTTAATTGGAGAAGTCCTTAACTCAATCATCTAAATGTAAAGGTCAAAGTTCTCCACCCCAGGCCACAGTAAATCATGATCTTTTCAGTTCACATTAAATACCCAAGGAGAGGTCTTTTCATTTTGACTGGACATTAAATACCCAAGGAGAGGTCTTTTCATCTTGACTCGAGGCAGCTCTCAGCTTCCATGGTTCCTCTTCCATGGTCCCACCTCCTGCCTGAATCTATCCAATTATCACCTGAGTTCAAAGACAGACAGCTCTCAGTTCCTTGTCCAGCTCCTTGTGCAGTTCTTGTTCCATATTGAGGCTCACAGTGTCTAGTCCACCTCAAGTCCTTCACAGTTTCTGTTCCTGGGAAGACAAAGCTTAACAAAGGTACAATGACATTCATGCACATTGCTGGCATCCTTGTCAATTCACTTTTTGCCTGTGAAATCAATATAGACCCAACAACAAGGTCTGAGGAATCAACACAAATCATCAGTATAGTCCCAGGACCTCTGTAAATGTCAGTAAGATTCTCCTCTAGGATTTCTGTAAACATACAACAAGAAAATTCTCTTTTAGGGCTTCTAAACCAGCAATAAGGTCCCAGGGCTTCTGTAACAACAGCAATGTCCTCTATCAACAGATGAATCTGACAAAGTAACATCAAAACTGACAAAGTACCAGCACTACAGTTATGCTTCCTTCTGGTTCTCCTCTCTCCTCATTTCTCAGTTCTTCTCAATTCTCTTCTCAGTTTTTCTTGGTTCTCAGTTCTCAGTTCTCTGTTCTACCATCACAAGTTCTGTTATCAAATTGTAGCAGTTCTCACAAGTTCTCAGGATCCCGGCAGTTCTTTCTCTCTCAGCAATTCTGGTTCTCCAGTTTGGGCTTTCCCTTATTTATGGTATTACCTCCTCCCTCTTCCACCCCTTCCTGTTACATCAGCAACTTCCTCTCACTGTGGGATTCACAAGTTCTGGATCTTAATACTTGATACTATCATAAACTGAAACAAGGTGCTAAATACCTGTTTGCTTGCAAATACAAAGGGCATGGAAGATCTTCAAATCCGCATTACCATTACAGGTTATGAAGGGTTACAGTGCCAAACAGAGGACTTTATATTAGATCTTGGACATAAAAGGAGCTACTGTCATTTACTGAGTGACTGTGTAGGAGGATAGATCTATTTTTGGGGAAAATCCTTTTGGTAGTTGAGGGGACAGAGGGATGGGAGAAGGGAGAGACTTGAGGAAGGGAGATTAGTTAGAAGGCTATTGGAGTCATTGAGGAGAGAGGTGATGAGGACTTACACCAGGGTGGTGATCATGTGAGTGGAGAGAAGGAGTGTGTGAGAAATGTTGTGAGAGTAGAAAGAAGCAACAAGCTTTAGAAATGGATTTGATATGTGGAAAGAGCATGAGTGAGAAGTCAAAGAAGACACCAAAATGTGTAGCCTGGGTGATTGGGAGGATGGTGGTGACCTTGACAGTAATGGGAATGTTTGGAAGACAGAAGCATTTTTGGAGAAAGATAATGAATTGAAGATGCCTATGAGATATCCAGTTTGTAACATCCAAATGGTGTTTGGTGGTGAGGTGCTAGAAATTAGAAGAGAGATTATGGCTGGTAATCATATATGTAAAAATGTCCATTGAACTCATGAGAGCTGATGAGAGCACCAAGTGAAATAATATAGAGGAAGAAGAGAAGAGGGCACAGGACAGAGCCTAGACCCTGTCAACTAACCAAGTTTTTCCATTTCCTTAGTTGAACTGGTTGGGAAACTCATTGGGTTTGTATGTGATATTACTAAAACCAAGACTGTGGCATCAGGTTAAATCTTGGATATTGGTCAATGCAGGAAAGTGCCTGGTATAGGTCTGGAAACCAGAACCAAATGAGCAACAGTGGAGGATTGAGAAGGAGGTATAGGATCAAGCCAAGAAGCTGGCTCATGATCCAGGAAGTTGCAAAATTTAGTGGTGAATAAAGATGGAGCAGAAGGTCAACAGGACGGCACCAGGAGCACTGGGCTAAAGTTACAAAGACTAACTGACTGCAGGGTTGATGTAAAGAAAAACTTGTTAATATAGCAGATAGTACACTTCCCCTCATGAAAGTCTTTCAGTGAAGACTAGATGACTGTTTTGTCAGTCATCTTGACTTTGTGCTGCTGAAAGGACTTCAATTACTCTGGAGGAAAGAGAGAGGCTGATGGCTTTGCACAGCTCTGCCTCACTTAAATCCAGTTAATGTATCTCTTTGAGAATAAAGGATGAAGAAGAAGGAAGAGGAGGAGGAGGAGGAGGAGGAGGAGAAAAACAACAACAATGACAATGACAATGACAACAACAGATGACTATTCATGGGGTATATTGTAGAGCAAGTAGTGTCTCTATCCCTGTAGATCACATATTGACTTGGAAAACCACAATTTAACATTACATATTGTATTTTTATTTTATTAAACATTTTTCAACTACAATTCAATTTGGTCAGGGCCTTAGGCACAAGTTTGATACCTCTGGTCTAGACAATCAACAAAACAATAAACCAAGTCCTGATTTGTAGTGTTTGCTGAATTCTAAAATGTAAATGCTCACACTGAAAATTTAACAATTGACCATCCTGATCTAGTTAGAGCTGAGCCCAGCACATCACTGGATCAGTAACTCATGCAGAGATGCTGTGCATTGCTAAGAAAACAGTGATTGAGCAACTTGCCTGATACAGTCCAGAAGCATCTGAGTCTAGTGAGGAGCCAGTCCAATCATGGAGTAATCTGCTTAACTCAGCCCAGTAGCAAATCAACCCCTTCAGCTAAAATGTCTCATCCTATGAAGAACAAGGCCAGTTGAGCCACCTGTCTAGCAGAGATACTGTGTTCTATGAGGAGCCAGTTCATCCTATCAACAGAATCATTCTTTCATCATGGATGCTGATGCCCTGTCCCTCAGTGAACCTCTGAAAGACTCTTTGGATAAAAAAGTGGGCATTGATGCTGCTCCATAGTTGATTGTCTTGGCTACATGTGTTCCCTGCAATTCTGCCTCACTACCATGGTATTTTGAGGTTGTACTTACTCTCTTACCAATGGATTCCTCTAGGTTATGAGAGGAAATGCATCATAATTACTATTCTTGCTATTTGAGTAAATACTTTTTCTAAAAACTAATTGAGTCTATTGGCTAATTGTTAATGGGAGGTGCACTGGTGAGGGCTCATGAAGTAAGAAGCACAGTGGATAGAGAAGTAGGCCTGGAGTCAGAGACACCTGAGTTCAATTCTGGTCTCAGATACTTCCTAGCTGTGTGACCTCTGGCAAGAAGCTCAGTCTTAGCTTCCTCAACTGTAAAATACGGATAATGATAGTGCTTTCCTCCAAGGGTTGTTGTGAGGATCAAAGGAGATATTTGTAAAGTGCACAGTGCTGAGCACACAGTAGGTACTTAATAAATGCTAGCTTTTCTTCTTATTTTTTTTTTATTATTGTCATTAACTAGAATATTAAGGGTAGAGCCATCCACAGGCTTATCTCTAGGCCCCCAGGTAGCAATTGCTTCTCTGAGGACTCAACCAATGTCAGTGTGAATTGAGGGAATGAACCCAGAAGGGATGTTACATTTACATTTCAATTAAACAAAAGTATATTAAGTTGTGATTGTGTACAGACAATACTGGAGATACCAAGAGGAAAAATTACATAGTCCTCAAGTCTGAGAAGTTTACAGTATGGTGTTTCAGAGTGGGGTGGGGAAGGGAGACAAATAGCCATAATGCTTTTGTTCAGTTGTGTACAACTCTTCATGACTCCATGACCATAGCACACCAATGCTGTCTATGGGGTTTTCTTGGCAAGGATACTAGAGGTGTTTGCCATTTCCTTTGCCAGTGGATAAAGGCAAACAGTTTTAAGTGACTTACCCAGGGTCACATAGCTAGTAAGTGTCTGAGGGCAGATTTGAACTCAAGTTTTCCTGACTCAAGGCCCAGCACTCTATTCACTGAGCCATCTAGCTGCCTCCAACCATAATATTAACATTTGATAAATAATTCAGAGTGGTGAGCTTTGAGGGATCTCCTGTAGTGGAGCAACCAGGGGAAGTTTTCTAAAGGAGATAGTGAGTTGATCCTTGAAGGTTTTAAAAAATGCTGAAGTTAGAGGACCAAGGGAATTTGTCCCAGGTAAGAGACATGTTTTAAACAAATACATAGAATTGAGAGATTACATGGTGAACTAGGGGAACAGTTTGACCCAGTTTGGTTAGCTTACAGAATGTGTGAAGGGGAACATGGCATACAGGCTATTTGAAATGAGAGTGAAAAAGCAGTGATGTGCTAGATTCCATAGGGTCTTGGATGCCAGGCTAAGGAATTTGTGCTTTCTTTAGTAAGCAATAGGGAGTCATCGACACTTTTTTGAGTTACAAAGCAGAATAGTGTAATCAAATGTGTACATTAGGAAGATTTCTTTGACAGTATTGTGAAAGATGGATTGAAAGGGAGAGAGACATAAAGTATATATGCAGCATATCCCAAAAGCCTGGGTGCCATTTTAAGATATTAAAATTTTAATATCTTAAAATGGCACTCAGACTTTTAGAACTCTATATACAGTTGCTTCTCAACATTCACAGTTGTTATGTTTTATGTAGTCGTGGTGAGCACTGAATTAGCAAATACTAAAGTATTGCTCTTAGGGGAAAATATAGGGTTAGGTTCCTGTGAGCCTCTGCTCGCATCCTTTATTTTAGTGCTTTCTGGAAGGGTCTTGTGTGCATTTCCTCTTCCTTTTTCTGGGTGTACCATATTGTTGATTCATTAACGTTGAACTCATGGCCAATAGCACTGAACCTCATGCCTGAACGAAGCTTATCTAACACACGTATTTTCTCTGTAAGACACATAACAACCTTCTTGTGCTTAGGAGCTCTAGACAGCACTTCAGCACTAGGCTTGGGGGCTATTTTAAATAGCTAAATCACAAACAAAAAGCATAAAAAATGAGAAAAATGTGACACTAAATAGACCGTGAAAAGAATACTTGTTTACAGTATGAGTGGAAACAAGAAGGCTGAGCCTCACCTTGTTTGACCTCAGCTGGGAATGTGCACATTGAGTGACCCAAATTTTACACAATGCTGCTCACGTCAGAAAATGATGGCAAAAGTTCCATGAGGACTGCTTTTGGGGTTATGAATAAATTTTAGTGAGTAGGTGAGTCTGTGGATATAAAATCTGTGAATGGTGAGAATTGACTATATAGATACATGTACACATAATATATACACATATATGTATACATATATAGAATATATATTTGCAAATATATAGTAAATTTCATTGAGCCACAGAATGTCAGAGTGGAAGAGACTTTGGAGGTCCTAGAAGAGATGACAGTAGAAACGGGAGGTACCCCTACTTTCTTATGCTACAGTGGCAAATTTAGATGTAGGTTCTCTGCCCCTAGTATCACCATTCTTCCTATTATACTACACTGTCTTTATCTACTTTCTATGTGACTTGAGTAAGTAATTTCTCTCCCTGGGCCTCAATCTATCCATCTGTAAGATGAGGAGTAGATGAATTTGGTCTCATTTGAGTATTTCTTGGTCTCATTTTCCTTGTCTGTAAGATGAGAGAGGTCGATTTGTATTTTTTTAATATTTTTTATTTTTATTTTGTTCATTTTAATTTTTTGGTAGATTTGTATTACCCTCAACTCCTATATCCTTGACAGTGGTCATTCAACTTCTGCTTGGCCCTTTTGGAAAGGAATTAATTATATTATGCCTTTCTACGTGGGCTGTGCTGTAAGTCCTCTAATCTCATGGATAGGGTTTTTCTTTTCTTTTTTTTTTTGCTTTTGTTTTTTTTATTTTTAAATATGAGAGTAATTGCATCCTATTCCATACTATGAAGCTCTGGTCAAAATAAGTATTGTAGGTAATAAGCAACTGACAAATTACCCATCCAGATCTTGTTATTTCAATGCAGGACCATTAGTATGCTAGCTTCCATTTGACTTTCATATGGCTCTGACAACAGTTTGGGTGTGAATATCTACACTGTCACCAATCAATCAACATGGATTTTTTGTGTCCTTAAGTGGCCAAAAATGAAAAGCCAAAGTCACTTTAACTTGGATGACATTCTATTCTGAATAATAAAAATGGAGACATAACCAGAACCATTCTGGCAAGTTGAATGTCCAAGATAAATATTTCTCTCTAGGACCTGCAGTGTTGATCTTGTATCCTGTTTATTTTCTGGCCTCAGTCTGTCCCCCTGTTCAAATCTTCTCTGAGTCTATTCCCAATTAGAAATTTTATTCCATCTGTGCAATCCTACCCTTTCTAGTTTCAGACACTATTTCATTTTTTGCTTCATTTTTACCTTATTACCTTTATTTCTACCTCACTTCATTCTTATCCAACTTCTTACCTAGTTCGCAGATTAGGCATCATCTAATTTCATTCCTGCTAGACAGATGGCTAATTAATTTGTGCCTCTGGCAAATTCTTCTCTCAATCATTTTCTTTCTCAGATGGGATAGTTTAGGAAACACCCAGATTCTTCTGTAATAAAGAATTAGACCTCCATGAAGCAAGCATCTTCATTCAGAAGAGTCAGGGGCCAATCAGTGCTGGTGGTGTTATCAGTTCACTCCCAGCAGAATTACTGTCTGGCCAAAATTGCCCCCTTTTCTGTAGGTTGTTTGCCAGACTAAGTTTAGACATTCAAAATGGTAAGAAAAAAAATGACCTCTTTGTGACATGGAACATTTTTTTTTTCTTGTATTTTGGCTCTGTTCAGTTAGATAAATGAGTTGAATAGGTCTTGCTGTTGGAATGATGAGGAGTAACAGTTTGTCTAAGGATTCCTTGAACTGAGAGAATTTATGGTGTCTAGAGTGTAAGTGATTTCCTCCCTACTCCCTCCACCCCCCTACTCTTTTGACATTTATATAGTATTTTAAGATATGCAAAGTTCTTTACATATGTTTCCCTCATTTGATCTTCATAGCAATCCTGTCAGTATGTGCTTTACAATTCATTCCAACACTAACTAGATGTGGGAAGTTGAACAAGTCACTAGATTGCTCTGTGCGTCAGTTTCCTTATCTGCCTCTTAAAGGTCCCTTCCAAATCTAAATCTATAATCCTGTGGTCCCTGATTTTACAGATAAAGACAGTGAAGCTGAGAGAAAATGACTCACGCAAGTATTATATGTAATGGGGATAAGCTAGAAGCATTTCCAATAAGATTAGGGGCGAAACAAGGGTGTCCACTATCACCCCTCTTATTCAATTTGGTACTAGAAATGTTAGCAGTAGCAATAAGAGAAGAAAAAGAAATTGAAGGAATCAAATTAGGCAAAGAGACTAAGCTATCACTCTTTGCAGATGATATGATGATATACTTAGAGAAT
>CM053587.1:224271157-224289231 GCA_028646515.1 Pseudochirops corinnae
AAAAAAAAAGAAAAAAGAAAAATAAATAAATTTAAAAAAAAAGAAAAAAGAAATAAGTGCATATCCTTCGACCCAGCAATATCACTTCTAGGGTTATATCCCAAAAAGATCACAGAAGTGGGAAGAGGACCCATATGTACAAAAATATTTATAGTGGCTCTTTTTTTGTGGGGGCAAAATATTGGAAATCAAGGGGATGCCCATGAATTGGGGAACAGCTGAACAAGTTGTGGTATATGAATGTAAGGGAATACTACTGTGCTATAAGAAATGAGGAGCAGACGGACTTCATAATAACCTGGAGAGTCTTGTATAAACTGATGCTGAGCAAGAAGAGCAGAACCAGGATAAGTTTGTACACAATCACAGACACAATGTATGTGTGATGACTAACTTTAATAGACGGACTCCTCTCAGCAATACAAGGTTATAAGACAACTCCAAAAGACTCATGATTGAAGGAGATATCCACATCCAAAGAAGGAGATGTGGAGTCTGAGTGCAGATTGAAACAATTACTTGCTCTGTTTCTTTTTCTTGTTTTGTTTCCTCTTTCCCACTGATCATTCCATCAGTTACAATCCTTCTTTACAACCTGACTAAAGATTAATGGGAAGTTATTTCTAGATCCTATATCTGTGTGCATGCTGCCATGATGGGAGGGGGGAAGAGGGAGGGGGAGAAAATCTGAAACTCAAGGGGCTGTGGAACTGAATGTTGTAAACTAAAATAAATAAACCAATTTAATTTAAAAAAGGAAAATGACTTGCTCAAAGTCACTTGGTAGTGGCATAACCAGTATCTTCTGAATCAAAGTCTATAGTTTTCCCATTTCCTATTTTTCCTTCTGCTTCCTTTTTATCTCCCCCTTACCATGTAGGGAAAGAAGGATTTTCCCTAAAAAAGAGGCTCTTTTGCTAGTGCTGGCTGCATGGGCAATGTTATTGTTCTTATTGCTATGCTGTTTTACTCAGTGCTAAGAATAAAAAAATAAAAAAATAAAAAATAAAAACCCTGTCACATTACTTGCCTGTTTCCTTAACCACTCTTGCATTAATGAAAAACTCCCATACCAGTCAATATGCCTTCCCTAAGGAAGACAAAGCAAACAAGGGCATACATAAAGCACAATCTCAGTTTCCCCTCTGATATTCAGTACCCATTCACAAGGAGACTGGAGTACAGGAGTTTTGAGTTGTTGTGTTGTTTAGTTGATTAGTTTAGTTGATCTGACTCTCCATGACCCCATTTGGGGTTTTCTTTGCAAAGATACTGGAGAGATTTGCCATTTCCTTCTCTAGTTCATTTTATAGATGAGGAAACTGAGGCAAATGGGATGAAGTGACTTGCTCAGGGTCACACAGCTAGTAAGTGTTCAAGGCCAGATTTGAGTTGAGGTCCTCTTGCCTCCAGGCTTGGCCCTCTATCCAATGTATCATCTAGCTACCCTGAAGCTAGCTACCTTGAAGTGAAGGTGCTGTTATGTGAATGAATTTACTGTCATCTCAACTTGTAAACTGTCCTTTCTTGACAATTTGGTCATAGCTAAGAGAAGATTCTCCACCTGTTATATTGTTGGTGCTAGCAGCAATGCAAATTTAGAATGGTACAATTTTTAGTCTGAATTCTTGCCTCAGGGAAATTTGATAGAGGGGAGACTTCCAGGAAGAGAGAAGATTTTCAGCTATAAAGCCCTCTGGGCCACAGTGAAGCAACATGATATGGAGAGTTAGCCTTCCTGGAATCCAGGAAAACTTGAGTATAAATCCTTCCTCTTACAGAGAATGGATGTGTGAGCCTGGACAAGTCACTCTCCTCAGTATTTTAGGACATTTTCTCAGACTATAAGTAGCAGATAAGGTGCTTTGTAGAAGGAGTTTCCTCATTGAGAGTTTCCTATTGCTATGAAATCATATTCACCACCTCTGAGGTCTATCACAAAAGACAGAGGCTAAGGACCCTATGTAATTAAATAATTATAATGACAGCTGAGTGGGCTTAAATCCTCACTCCAAAACTAACTAGCTGTAAGGTTATGGACAAAAAACTTCATCTTCTTCAGGTACAATTTACTTATTTTAAAAATGGGGATACCAATGTTTATACTGCATCCTTCCCAGGATTGTTATGAAAAGTGCTTTGTAAGCATTAAAAGTGCCATAAAAATAGGAGTTATGATGATGACAAGGATTGCTAGAAAATAGAAGAAATTGTTTTTGGTGAAGCTGATCTCCCTAAGGGTCATACAAAGGCATATGGTAGCCATGGGCAGGTTATAACGTATTATATAAATGACATATATATACATAATTCAAAGAGGAATGGCTTTGAATAAGTGGGGTCAAACTCAAATAGAAAGGGATCCCCATGGACAGCCTATTGACTTAGAAAATCATAAATTAACATCACCTATATTGTATTATATTTTTATTAATTTTATAAACTGTTTCCCTGTTGTATCTTAATCTGGCTCCTGGTGCACAGAGGCAGCATGGGACCCACTGGGGAGTTTGTCGTCTTTGGTAAAGGATATCACAGAGACGAACGACTAGTAAAGCCAGTGGGCTGCTGATGTCCACTAGTCACTCAATAAACATTTATTAAGCACCTACAAAGGGTCAGGCACTGTGCAAAGCACTGGGGCTACAATGAAAGGGAAAAGATTGTTCCTACTCATAAGGAGCTCACAGTCTAATGGGAGAGACCATATGCAAAGAGCTATGTACAAGCAAGCAATGGGTGGGATAAGTTGGAGATAATTAGCAGAGAGAAGGCCAATGACTAATGGATAGCACATAAGCTATATAATGTAAAAGTGCTAAAGGAAGGACTCCCCAGCATGGGATTTCTACAGGATTGAAGGATTTGTGGTAGGACATGGATGTGAGTCTTCTAGGATGAGAAGGTACGGATAAATTGTGATTTTCACCATTGTAGAGGGTGCCCATACTTAAGAGCTCATAGATCTAATAAAGCCTTCATTGAAGCACTGAAATGGTTAAGATAGCTCGATGCTTAGTGGATAGAGCACTAGACCTAGAAGAAGGAAGATCTGGATTGAAATCTGCCCTTAGACACTTACTAGCTATGTGATCCTGGGCAAGTCACTTAACCTTTGACTGCCTCAGTTTTCTCATCCAAAATATGGGGATAGTAATGGTACCGACCTCCCAAGGTGGTTGTGAGGATTAAATGTGATACTACTTGTAAGGTGTTTAGCACCGTGCCTGGCACTGTGGGCGCTACGTAAATGTTAGCTATTAGATGCTGCTGCTGCTGATGATAATGGTGGGGGTGCTGGGGGTGCTGGGAGGGGAAGTGGCTGGTTATGACTAAAGGCTACATTGCTAAAATGATATTCTAGTTGACAGTTTCAGAAATTTATCTGTTATTTCATAGAGAAATAGATGTTGGAAAGCTACTGCCAAGTAGTTTAAAAAACCATCTGATCTAGCCTCCTGCCAACCAACCATCCAATCAACATTTATCAAGCGGCTACTAGGTGCCAGACACTGTGCTAAGCCCTGGGGATACAAAAAGAAGCAAAAGACAGTTCCTGCACTCAAAAGCTCATAATCTAATGGAAGAAACAACAGACAAATATATACAAACAAGCTATAAGCAGGATAAATAGGAAATAATGGAAGGAAGGCAATAGAATTAAGAAGGGTTGGGAAAGGCTTCCTGTAGAACAGCGGTTCTCAACCAGTGGGTTCGTGACCCCTTTGGGGTCGAACAACCCTTTCACAGGGGTCGCCTAAGACCATCAGAAAACACATATTTTCCGATGGTCTTAGGAACCGAGACATCGCTCCTCTATCTGTCTCCAGGCGGGTCCACCCACATGCAGATACGCCCACATACAAGTATTAAAGGGTCGTGGCATCAGGAAGGTTGAGAACTGCTGCTGTAGAAGATGGGATTTTAGTTGAGACATAAAGGAAGCCAGGGAGGTCAGTAGGCAGAGATGAGGAAGGAGAGTATTGCAGGTCAGCCAGAAAAAATGCCCAAAGCTGAGAGATGGAGTGTCTTGTTCAAGGAATAGCCAGGAGGCCAGTGTTACTGGATCAAAGAGTACATGTCAGGGAGTAAGGTATAAGAAAACTGGAAATGTAGGAAGGGGATTAGGTTATGAAGGACTTTGGATACCAAACAGAACATTTTGTATTTGGTAGTAGAGGCAATAGAGAGCTATTGGAGTTTATTGAGTGTGTGTGTGTGTGTGTGTGTGTGTGTGTGTGTGTGTATGTCTGTGTATGGTGACATGATCAGACCTTTGTTTTAGGAAACTCACTTCAGGGGCTGAATGGAGGATGAATAGGAGTGGGAGAGGTGGAGACAGGTAGACCCACCAGCAGGTTATTGCAATAATCCAGGCATGAGGTAACGAAGTGGTGGCAGTGTTAGAAAGGAGAAGGGGACATATTTGGGGGATGTTGCAAAGGTGAAATTGACAGGTATTGGCAACAGCTTGGATGTGGAAGGTGAGAGTTGGGGAGGAATCCAGGATGACTCCTAGGTTGTGAGTCTGAAGGATGGGAGGATGGTGTTACCTTCTACACTAAGAGGGAAGTAGGAGGGGGAGGAGGGTTTGGAGAAAGACACTGAGTTCCATTTTGAACGTGGTGAGTTTAAAATGTCTCCTGGAGATCTCATTTGAAATGTCTGAAAGGCATTTGGAAATGTGAAATTGGAAGTCAGCCGAAAGGTTGGGGGCAGGAAAGGTGGATTTGGGAATCATCAGAATAGAGATGGTCATTCAATCCATGGGAGCTGATGAGAACATCCAAGTGAAGGAGTATAGAGGGAGAAGAGGAGAGGGCCCAGAACAGAGCCTTGTGGGACAGCTATGGTTAGAGGGCATGACCTGGAGGAGGATCCAGCAAAGGAGACAAAGAAGGAGCAGTCAGAGAGGTAGGAGAAGGAGGAGAAGAAGAGAGTGGTGTCCTGAAAACCTAGAGACAAGAGAGTATCTAGAAGGAGAGAATAATTAACAGCATCAAAAGCTGTAGAGAGATCCAGGAGAAGGAGGACTGAGAAAAGATGAAATATTATTATTTCCTATTTATAGATGAGGCCACTGTGTCTTAGGACGGCTGCAAGCCTTGCACAAAGTCACGTAGTTAGCAAGTGGTAGAGGAGAAAGGATAAACTCGAACTTGGGTCTTCTGATCCCTTCTATTATCCTAGTGTAATCTCACAAATCACAGACATGAAGAGAGAAAGAGGGAGAGAGAGAATATGGCTCCATGCCTTCCTGTATCATTATTCTGTTTTAAGTATTCTTTACCTTAAAATCTAACAATATGCTTTTTAAAATTATAATTTTTTCCTCAATTAAGAAGCATTTATTTTCTCTCCCTTCTATGTCTCCCTATTAAATAAAATGTAGCCATGTTTATTCTGGTTGGCATTGCAGAGAATAGTGAAAAGAGACCTGATGTATCTCCATGATAATAGAATAGTAATAACAATAATAATGGTACACACAGGACTACTAAAATCTGAAGAGAGAAAAGCTGAAGATTCCTAAGGTCACCTTTATTTATTGCAAACTTTCAAAATTATACCTAATAACAAAGTGGATGACAAAAACAGCTCTGTTACATCAAATAACTTTGAAAATGAAGATTAGATCAGGATCCCCTTTTGAGTCTGATAGCATGAATCCAAATACACCAAACCAATTATGCAAAAAGAAATGTAATTCACAAAAAGTTGGCATCTAGCCATCAAGAATGTATACATTCTCATACAATGTTTGACACAATGGATAAACACACTTCAGGATCTGCATAGAGTAGGGCACAGAGTTTCTACAGGCACAATAATGACTACAGAAGAAAGGTGGATTTATCAAGGGATCCCTTGGGCAGGCATCCAAAATGACCACTGTACAAGCAACCTGAGAGAACCAAAGAGCTGCCCAAAGTCAATGGAAGATTTGCATCATTATCAAGCTGGTACAGGCAGTGGAAAATTCAAGTGTCATATTGCCCAGTTAAATGCAACAACAACCACAACAACAAAAACCACATGGAAAGGCATCTGGGAACAAAAGCATATCAGAAATTCTAGATTCCATTAATTAGTTATGGAAAACAAGTAGTGCTTACCATATATGATGCTTATATGTAGCATACATACATGTTGCTTATATGTAATACTTATATAGTGTTTCTATGCAATACATGTATATGTTGCGTATATGTAGAACTTATATACTGCTAATATGTAGTACACACGTATGTTGCTTATATGTAGTACTTATGTATGTTGTTTATGTGTAATACTTATATGTTGCTTACAGGTAGTTTTTATGTTTATAGACTCAGTAGCAAGCAAAGCTCTTTTTCTCTGTGACATAAAGTTGCTAAACAAAACAAAATAAAAAATGACAGTGGAACTGATGAGCTTGCACTATTTGAGATGACTAATGTTTGAAAACATGACAGAAATCTGATGAAGCCTAAGACAATTTAATCCATTTGACATCACGCCAACAAATGAATTAAAAGTGACTTGGGCGTCATGAAAAAGGAATGAGGCAGAGATAGCCCGTGTCAATCTTTTCATAATGTGCCTCCTCCTCTAAGAATGAGGCTTTGGATGCCCCAGGGAAAGGTAAAAGAGATATATTAGAGTCATTCATTTATTAATTTATAAGCATTAGAAACTACAGCTGGACCTCAGGGGCTGAAGCAATATATTCTCTCCTCCCCTAAGGGGGGGTTCATCTTCTCTGGACCCATGTATAGGGTGACCAGATTCAGTTTTTGTGAATTCTGATCACCTGAAAAGAGGTATCAGACTCCTTTTCTCTTGACTCATTATGCCCTCACCCCAGTCTCCAGGGAATATTTATTTAAAACTGAGGTTTGTCTCATTTCTAGGGTTTTCCCAAAGCAGAGCATGGAAAGGTAGTCAATATGTGATGGAAACCAGATATGGGACAGGTAATTATTTCCTTGATGCAAAAAAAAATATTTAACACAAAAGTCTCTCAATGATGCACATTGACAGAAAAAATTAACAAGCATCACTATTAACCACTTTTATATTCTCCTAGGCCGGGGTCAGCTCAGAAGAGCCAATTGTTAAATTTTCAATGTGAACATTAATACTTCAGAAACTGGTAAATATTACAAATTAGCGCTTCATTTATTGTATTGTTGATTGTCTAGACCAGGGATGGGGAACCTGTGATCTCAAGGTCACACGTGGCCCTCTGGGTCCTCAAGTGCAGCCCTTTGACTCAATCCAAACTTCACAGAACAAATCCCTTTACTCAAACTTGGACTCAGTTAAAAGACCACCCCCAAGGACCTAGAAGGCCACGTGTGGCCTCCAGGCTGTGGGTTCCCCGCCTCTGGTCTAGACTTAAGAAAATTATAGAAAAAATGTTAATATTATTCATTAAGCTTAAATGTGAATTGTTAGTACATTTTTCAGAGAGTGGCTATTAACCATATACTGGCATACTGCTGGATAGAGCTCAAACACTTATAGTTTACATAGAATTCTAACACTTATACAACATGAATATTTTCTTCAAGAAAAGAATCAAAACATGTTAGACATGATGGACATCAAATAAAATCATAAATATATCAATTATATTTTAATGAAAAAAACTGAATAATTACTACTGGGGGAATCATTCTTGAATCATCTGTTTCTAACCAGACTGCTGCCAATTATTTAGAGCAAAGATCAACATTAGTATAAAACTTGAAAAAGGAATTAAAAATTAGAAAAATGTATAGTGACTCATAAAACAACTGTAATTTGACCTTTTAAGTTAGTTTTAATGAAGAAAAATGAGATATGGTTGGAAGAAATTATATATAGAGAGATGATAATAATTTCACACTGAGATTCAAATAATATGCCTCAGTTGCCATGATGAAAGAGCTGAGTAGCACCTAAGCTAATGTTTGATTACTTGCTGAGCAGAGAGATAGGGCAGACATGGCCAGCACCAATATAGAAGATGAACTCATTAGTAAGACTTTTAGAAAATGATGGTGAAGGATCATGAGTTTGCTTCATAAAAAAAAGAGAAAATGAATCAATAATAATAGAAATAATAATTACTATAGCTTGCATTTATATAATAGCTACATATATTACTTCATGTGATCCTGACAACTCTTGAGGGAAATGCTCTTAATATCTCTCCATTTTTTTTACAGGTGAGTAAAATGAAGCTGAGAGAAGCTGGGAGGAAGGCGAGGAGATACTTATTAAATTCCTACTATGTGCTATAAACTCTGCTAAGTGCTTTACAAATATTAAGACATTTGATCCTCACAGAAATACTCAGAGGAAGGTACTATTATTATCTGCATTTTAAAGTTAAGGAAACTGAGGTGGTCAGAGGTTAAGTGACTTATTCAGAGTTTTTTTGGTTTGTTTTTAGTTTCTTTTATAAACATAAACTTTTTTTAATGTTTATTATTATGTTTATTTCCCCAAGACAATCTGTCCTACACTCTACTCAGGTAAATTTTATAAGCTAGTTTTCTGGGGTCTTTAGTTTTAAACTTTAACCACGTCCTGATGAAAGGAATGTGCAAATGTCCTCTAGTTCAACAGAGTTATGATCCCACAATAATCTGTTTCCATTCTACCATGTTTCAGAATTACCAGTTGATTTTTAAACATAGTCAATAACAATGCTAATAGTGGCTAATCAAGTATGTTTCATGCAATATTTATGCTCAAAGAGGGAAGCAGAGGGTTTCCTACAATAAGCCACCTTATAAAGAGTTCTTTTTTGTAGAAATTTGCTTTTTTCATATTTAACTTAGTGTGTGGAACCTCAAAACTAAGATGTTTCAACTTATGTAAAAAAAATTTGCATGACTTTTCTGGATGTTTTAAAAACACAAAATTTTCTTCCTAAAGTAGCTGAAAATAGATTGTTTATGTCTGCCTACATAGAAGATAAAAAGATTCTAAAACAATTGAACAGATTAATCACATAGCTAGTAAGCATCTGAGGTTAGATTTGAACCTAGGACTTCCTGAGTCCCGGCTCAGATCTTTATCTAACTCAGTCACCTAGCTGCCTATGAGATGTGTCCAAGGTCATATAGCTAGTAAAAGTTTGAGGCAGAATTAGAATTCCTCACTCCAAGTTCATAGCTCTATCCACTATGCTATCTAGCTGCCTAAATGAAGGGTAAAATGAAAGACCCAAATAAATCGTCTTTTTAAGGGTAATTATGAATGAATATGGAAGGAGGACAACTATGAGATAAAAGATCCTTAAACAATTTTTATATCATTTTTTTTAACCATCAGGGAAAATGGGTCAAATACATTTGAACCCTCACATCAAAGTCATGCATATTCTTATAGAGGGGGCAGAAATGGCACCAATGAGAACAAAGATGGGAAAAGCAAGTGGGTTTGACCAACATGAAGATCCATGCTGGAGGTGATCCACCTTTGAAGATATTGAATGGTTGCTTCACAAGGTATCTGAAGGTGGGTTTGAAAAAAATCTTTGACCTTATTAATGCCCCCAAAAGACAACTGGGAGAACATCAACCTCTATGCCCATATTTTCATCTATATAAAATTTTTATGAGAATATTATATACATGTTCAGGGTTTTGATCAGGGTTTTAGTAGGGAACAGGTAGTCATCTCGAAGAAATATTCTAGAGTAAATCACATTTTTATAATCACCCAACTGATTGAAAGTTATAGAGAAGACAGGATCCCACCATGCTTCTCTATTAACTATAAAAAAGCTTTGGATCTATTAGAACAAAGCAATATCTTAATGGTTATCTTCCAACAAGGCATCTCGCAAGCATACCTCCAAATTATAAAAGACTCCCTGAAATATTTAACGTGAGAGACAATAGCCCTCTGATCAGCAATATCAAGAGTTAGTCAACTGATTACCAAGCACTTACTGTATATATGTATGTATAGATATAGATATAGATATATAGATATATAGATAAATACCGCAGTTATAAAGAAAACAAATGAACAAACACAACCAGAAACTAAAACCCACAAACCAACAATGCTAGCTCTTGCCCTCACAGGGCATACATTCTAATGTGAGACCACGTGTGAAACTGGGTAGAACAGACACATGCTCACTAAACAAAGGTATTTGGCCCTAAGAAGGAGTCCAAATAGATTGAGAGGCAGTGAAGAATAATAGATATGCAGCTGACCTCAGGGTCATCTCCCATCTCTGACACATCCTTGCTGTGTGACCTTGGACAAGATACAACCTCTCAGTGATCTAGACCAATGGTATTAAACTCAAGTAGAAGTGGGGGCCATTATGTCACCCGTAAAGATACCTACAGGCCACATGTTGACAATTTGAAAATGTGATATTATCTATGTCTTCTTATATTTTTATTTATTTTGTTAATATTTCCCAGTTACATTTTTCATCTGTTTTGTGCTACACTCGGGTCTGTTGCAGGCTGCATGAGGCACTATATGTTTGACACCTGATTCGGACAACTCTCTAAGACCATAAGTTTCAGAGAAAGTGCCAAATAGTATTAGTAGAGAGAGTTTCCTCATTTGGGAGACCCTATATCAATGAAACCCCATGTATAGCCCCTATTTTTATATTCCTGATTGTGAAGGTGTAGCTAGCTGGCTCAGTGGATAGAGTGCTGAGCCTCAAATCTAGGTTCAAACACTTCCTAGCTGTGTGACCCTGGGCAACTCACTTAACCTCTTTTTGCCTTAATCTACCAGAGAAGGAAATGGCAAACCACTCCAGTATCTTTGCCAAGAAAACCCTATGGTCAATATTGGTGTGCTGTGGTTCATGAGGTTGCAAAGAGTTGGATATGACTGAATGACTGAACAACAACAGCAACAAATAGATGGTAAGGTACTCCAGTTGCCCTTATTTTGGCTGACGTTGTACTGGTTCCATTATGTCCTAGAACACTACAGAGTCCTCTGGATAAAATTCATAATCACTCAAAATAGTTTGCTCTACCTATCCACATGGGAAAAACCAAGTGGATGAGAAATACTTATTCAAATCATGAAATGCAAATCAATAGACAAGGCATAAAGTTCATCCATTAATCTATGTAGTAGATAAATATGGCAAGCTGACCCCAGAGTTAAACAGGAAGAAGAGAGTAACTGAATTGCTTATGGGAAATTTTAGAGTTCCTTTCATGGCACCAAACTTCTGTCTGCAATGAAGGAACATTTTTAAAATAACAGAATTATGCCAGTGTTGTATGCCTGTGAATCACAGAACTCTATAGTCTTTGAGAATTGAAATTAATTGTTATTCAAATGGCAGCAAAGAAACACATGGTGGACATGAGCATTCTGTAACACATAACAAGTAAAGAACTATGAAGAATTACAATAAAAGATGGCATCAAAGCAATGTATGATCAAAAAGAAGATGGGCTGATCATATGGTGACAGCAGAGGGTAATAACTTAGCATCTGCTGCGTTTCACTGGTATCAACCAAAAAAAGCAAGGAAGGTGCCCAACACATTTGGGTGAATTCTCTGTTGCTGACTTATGGGATGCTACAGACAAGATTTAAAGGAGGCACAGTCATGTATGGGTTGCAGCATGTGTCTTTGGAAGATACATCTGCGTCGATCAGGTCACAAAACCATTGGATTATATTTTGAGTATGTCTTATGAGGTAAAGGTGCAATGATGAAAACAATCCATACCCTCATAAAACTTGTGTTCTATTGGAGTGTAATGGTACGTCCATGGCAGCCAGGTGGTGCAGTGGACACAATGCTAGGCTCAGGAAGACCTGAGCTCAAATCCAGCCTCAAACACTTAATAGCTGTGTGACCCTGGGCAAGTCACTTAACCCAGTTTGCCTCAGTTTAGTCATCTGTAAAATGAACTGGAGAAGTAAATGGCAAACCATCCCAGTATCTTTGCCAAGAAAACCCCAAATGGGGTCATGAAGAGTCAGACATGACTGAAACAACTGAACAACAGCAACAGCATATACACAGTTAGGTCCATATAAAATGCATGCAAAGTAATTTTTGTAGGGTGGGCAGAAGGTTCTAACAACTGTGGGAATCAGAAAAGACCTCCTATAGCAGGTGGCGTTTGAGCTGAGACCTGAAGGAAGCTAGGGATTCCAGGAGGAGGAAGAGAAGATAAGGAAGCCAAATGTTGCAGGAACAGGCAACCTCTCCAGGACCTCTTCAGCTCTATGATACTGTTTGTTCACACTTTTTAGCAAACTTATCATCGAGTAAAGAATAATATTGTGAAAAGAGGATTAGATTTAGAGTTAGGTGAGACCTGTGTTCAAATTCTTGTTCTTACATTTAGTAGGCAAGACACTTAACTTTTGTGAACCTCAGTTTTCTCATCTATTAAATGGGGACAGTGATGTTTACAGTAGCTAAATCACAGAGTCATTGTGAAGAAAGCATTTTAAAAAATGTAAAGTGCTATATAAAATTTAGGCTGTTAATATTATGTACACTCTGTACAAGGAAATAATTCTCTTCAATTCTTGTTGATTTCTGTCTGTCTTAGAAAGACGTTAGGAAAGCTGAGAGGAAGGGTGGTAAGACAGAGATGTGAAATGAAAAAGCAGGCCTTTAGATGCAAAAGATACATTCTACTTCAGGTCTGAAACTTGAATAGGTCAATTGTGAAGAGGCCAGCAAAAGGATAAGGAAGCTCAGAGCTGAGGCACTGGGGGAGTCAACGAAGAGAGACTTTTCTAAATCCCAACTAGTGTGCTTAGTGTGAGCTCCCACAATTAGGTCTGTGGGATATCTATTAATGTGTGTTCTACACTGTCAATCCCCTTTAGAGGGTATTGTGAGGTTCAAATGAATTAAACAATATAAAGCACTCTGTATACCTTAAAATACTATAAAAATGCTTGCTATTGTTGTTACTGTTATTATTATTATTATTATCATTATTAGCCTATGTATTAGGCCTATATGCTAGGCCTCAAGTCTGGTGAAAACTTCTTTCCTTTCTACTGCATTCCTGCTGAGTTTAAGTAGTGTTTATACAGCAATATAAAGGTGTGCTGGCAAATATTTCACAATTGGACTCTCCAAAAAAAATGTACGCACATATGCTTTTAAATTTAATCTGCGCTTTCTTAAATCTAGACAATTAACAGAATAGTAATAACATTACAAGAACTTATGTATTAAAGCAAATATAATGCCCTCTGGAGACAGAAAGGACATGTAAGTCAGTTCTCACTACCCTTGGATTTTAATGTCTACTTTTTCCCCTTTGGACTCTATGTGTATTTGTGGGATAACACACTACAGGTTTTTAGGGGAAATGTTTTATAGCTACTATTCTTGCTGTATCATTTAAGCAAATAATTTTGCTAAAGAACTTAGTCTGCTGGCTGATTGTTAGGCAGAGCACACTGGTGGGGGCTTGTGAGCTGATGTTAGGATGGTAGGCACGGATAGGGTTAATCCTAGCATCTTCAGAGTGGTACCAGCTACTCCTCCAGGGATACAAGAGCCCAGAGAGGGTGTTAGGCTTGAAATACTCTGAATTAGATCATCTCTAAGTCCCCTTTTTGACTCTAATATTCTATTATTATCTGTGATTCCTACCACATGGAGCAATGCTCACACAGCACCATCTGGTCATAGCACGGGTTGCAAGGGGCATCTTTGGAGGATACTTCCACAATGATCATACATTTAGAGCTAGAAGGGACTTTTAGAAGCCATCTAGCCCAAATCCCTCCTTTTGCAGAAGCAATTCAGTCTGATGGGTCTTCACTCTGATCTTGATACTCCATCTCCCTCCTCCATGCCTTTGCATTTGTCATTCACTCCCCAAGCCTGGAGTGCCTCCTTACCTTCATCCCAAAATCATTCTTTTCTTCAAGATGCAGCTCATATACTACCTTCACCAGGCAGCTTTTCCTTATCCTTTCCTCCCCAACTACCAATGTCCTTCTTTCCAATGTTTTTGATTGGTTTTGATTACTTTGAATTTATTCATACATTTTTTATATTTCTTGTATGTGTATGTGTATGTGTGTTTATGTACAAATACCAAAAACAGATCTCTGAGACAGTAATTTCTATGCTTGCTTTTCTATCTATATAACATTTTCATGAGAATAATACACATTCATATCCAGGGCATCATTTATACAGGGTATTAGTAGGAAACAGGTATTTTTTTAAAAAAGAAACATTCCACTTGAACTTGTCTTTTACATTAGAATATAAGTTTCTTGAGAGCCTGTTTCATTCACTGCCTTTGTATTCACAGTTGGCACTATGCTTGTTAATTAACTGATTAATGGGAAACTGACTTGCTCAAGGTCACATAGGCAGTATCCATCAGAGGTGTATTCATGCAGTCTGATTTGTTTGGTGCCTTAACACAAATGGGTTAAAATGAGAAGGAAAAGGGAAGTAAATTTTAACCATACTTGCTCTCTAGGCCTGACTCATTTCCTAGTTTTATGCAGCTTAGGAAACACTAAGTGGTACTCTGGCTGAAACGACATGTATACTAATGCTCTGAAAAAAAAAATCCAAACAAATCATCTGCAATTGACATCATAATGTACCGCACTCAGTGAAAACAAAATCTTCTCACTGCACTAAGCCTAAGGACCTGCAAACCCCAGAGGATCTGGATTTGTGGCTTAATATGTAAACAGCAGCTTGTGCCTGGTTTGGGATTGACTTTCATTCTCCTTGGTGTCATGTTTTTTCTTCCCAGGGTCTTATTATTAATCACTTCTTTGGAATAGAATCAGACCTTCAACACGCTGGTGGGTGGGCTTTTTTTTTTTTTTAATACCCTAAGAAGCCTTTGAATTGAAGATTTCTATTTCTCTGGCTTACAAAATTTGCATAATTGGTTGCTCGTGCAGCATTTGTATATCACTTTTCTGATAACTCTTTGCTACAGGAAATTTGCTGGCAATTCCCCAAGTGCCATCTTATCAGCAGGACTGCCTGCAGTCATCCTCACCCCCACTCTCATGCAACAGAGCAAATGAAAGAAAAACCACTTGATGCAGATGCCTGACATTCACATAAGGCAAAATTCAGCTTTCTGAGATTTCTATCCGAAATGATCACCCCCAGAAGCTTTGTTGGGACCAAATCTTCCCCATCTCATCAGTTGAATAGAACCCATGTTTAGGTTCATGGGCCCTCAGGTTAATTATTCCCTCTCCCTCACTCTGATCCAGCCAAACTGGCTTCCTCTGTTCCTCATCCATACTTCTCTCTCTCTCATCTCTATGCCTTTATTCTGACTGTCAGCCACACTTGGAATACACTCTCTTCTCATGTCTACCTTGCAGAATCCCTCACTTTCTTTAAGACACAGCTCAAGCATCCCTTTCTAGGTGAAGCCTTTCTCAATCCCCTCAATTGCTAATACCCTCCCTCTCAAGCTACCTTGTCTTTGGATACCCAAGCAGTACCTGGCACACATATTGATTTAATAAATACTCTTTGATTACTGACATTGGTAAGCTATGGTCCATGTTTGGGATAGCAGTGAGTGCCAATCTTGGTCTAGGCCCAAGCTGCACGTATTATTGAAGAAATGGTGCCATCACTTAATTTTAGGTACATAAAATCACAGAATATAATCAACCTTGTTTCCCCTAACTTCCTCACTAGATTATAAATTCCATGAAGACTAGGTCCATATTTTTTTCATCTTTGCGTCCTCCAAATTTCCTAGAACTGTGCCTTTTTCATAGCAGATACTCAATAAATACTTGTGAAATGAACAGCCACCAGTTAGGGTGTTTCTATTTGTAAGCACAGGGGAAAGCCCCCTCTATTCTGTTGATCTGGAAGCTCTTTCAGTTGTTTTTATTTTCAAGTCTAAGTGCCAGGATGTTTCTTAGCGGGGGTGGGGTAGACAGGAAGACAGGCTTAGGACCAGAGAATGGGACCTGAAAAGTTGGAGATAAACAATGGCTTTAGGAATGTCACCAGTCTCTTTGAAAACAGATCTTTCCCAAGACTGCTTGATCTCTTGTCCCACGCTCAGGGTACTTTGGATTCAACCTCAATATATTATGTCAAATGAAAAAGAAAAATACATCATTAGGAAAGCTTAGAATGAAGCAAAGAAGCATTATTGTTGTCATAATTTTAGTTGTAGTGTACAAAAAGAGGCTGAGACCACTAAGTGATCTGAGTCCCCAGGAAAGGTGGGGCTATTTAAGTGATTTACCCAGGATCACACAGTAAGTGCCTGTAACTGGACTTAAACCCAAGTATTTCTGACTCCAAGTTCAGTTCTATTGACTGTACCATAACGTCTTTAAATGGAATAATTCTGATGACCTCCTCCCTCCTCTGAGACTTGCTTTCTTCATCTGTAAAACAGGGATGTGATAGCATTATTGTGTTAGTGTGAGAACCAGATGAAATAATGTATATTGGGGAATGGAAGAGGACAAGCAATTATTAAGTGTCTTCCAAGCACAGTGCTTAGCACTTCACAAATATTAGCTTATTTCCTCCTTTTAACAACCCGGTTATTATTCCCATTTTACAGATGGAACTGTAAGGTACTTTTAAAGCACTAGATGAATGTCACCTCAGAGGACTGGCCCTTATCGCTGCTCCTTTCTGTTTTAGCATGCCAGGCATTCCACTTGGTGCCTGCTTCTCTCCTAGACCTCTGGCTGTTGTTCCTCACAGCCCTTCCCTGGGACCTTTTCTCACTTCTTGTTATTTGGTGCCTAATTCCCAAATAAATCGCTATTGATTCAGAAAACTCTCCAATTTGCTTCCTTAGTGCCTCATCTGGTAATCCATCCTTCTTCTAGGTGCAGAATGTGATTGAATTATAGGTTCTTAAGCCAATAGCTGAGGCACTGATGATCACTTACTGTGTCTGAACTGCTCTACCATCAATTCCTAATACCTTAGTTAACCCCTTAAGTGTTGGGCTGCCTTGAGTATGAGAAGAGGAAGGCTTGTAAAGCCAGTTGTAGAAAAGGCCAAATTCTTCTAACAGGTTTAAAATATATTAGAAAACAAAACCAAAAGCAAATCTCTATTGAATTTTCACATTATATCTATTAAAGCTGATAGAAATAATGTTTGGGGTGGTCTCTCCTTCTTCTGGACTCCTTTGTACCTCATTTCTAATACTTGAAAAAAATGATTATATGCTATCTTATAGTTATCAGTATACATGTTTTTATTTCTCCTTTGGATTTTTTTCCCCTTCCTGAGATCAAGGGTTCTGTCTTGTTCACTTCCTTTACCTCCAAAGTGCCTAGCATAGGTCCTTATTGAAATGAAATATTTAATGAATGATTGAAAGAATGGAGAGGAGAGTACTTAGTGGTAAAGATGGCTAAGGACAGACAATGGTAGACATTTGCTAAGTGCCGACATTTTGCAGATTGTGTAATTCACTTGGGAGACACAAAATTTAGATGAGACATCATTCCTATCTTTATGGATCTTATAGTTCAGCAGGCAACAAGGTGGCACAGTGGATAGAGTCTGACTGGAGTCAGGAAGACTCATCTTCCTGAGTTCAAATCTGGCCTCAGACTCTTACTAGCTGTGTCATTTAACCCTGTTTGCCTCAGTTTCCTCATCTGTAAAATGAGCTGGAGAAGGAAATGACAAAGTACTCTAGTATCTCTGTCAAGAAAACCCCAAAGAGGGTCATGAAGAGTCAGACATAACTGAAAACAGCTAAACAACAAGAACGAAAGAAAGGAAGACAAGACACAAATAGAAAAAGTTGTGCACAATAAGCAAATAAGCCCTTGAGAGATATACAGAAGCAAGTGCCATGGGAGGTTCAAGTGGAAGGTTGTTACTGACTGGGGGAATTTGGTTTTATTGGATGGGTAGGAATTCCTCATCTGGGGAGCAAGGAGGATGTTCTAAGTATGTGTAATGCCATGCACCAACAGATTCCTAAAAGAATGCTACTGTGAACAGCTTTTAGAGTTCAGATTACAAAATATAGTGAACACTCTGTTTATTCCATTACAAATCAAGACAAACATTCAAAACATTATAATATTCACAACATTATATCTTATCACAG
>CM053587.1:224289731-224349639 GCA_028646515.1 Pseudochirops corinnae
AGGGGCTCAGCCAATCCCCTTCTTCCACATCAACAGGGGCTCAGCCAATCCCCTTCTTCCACATCAACAGGGGAGTTCATGCCTTCTCAACAGTGGGACAGAGTTTGCACCTTCCACACTTAGCACTCTAAGTATCCTGCTAAACTGATTACTATTACAATATGTAGGACCAATGTGAACAAAACCAAAAAGATGGGGCTATGTGGGGAATGTTTTGTGGAAACAGAGTGCTGTCCAATTTGATTGGATTGTAGCACATGAAAGGGAGCTATAGGTGAGATAGGTAGGGTGGCATTAGATTGACCTTGAATTCAAAGAAAGGGAGTTTTGCTTGACTTTGGTGGGCAGTAGGTAGCCACTGAAAATTATGGAGTGAGAGAAATAACATGTTCTGGTCTACGTAGAAGGAATATTGTCCTGGCAATAGTTGTATAGGATGGGTAGGAGGAAGGGGCATCATGGAGAAAGGAAGGACTGATCAGAAGTTTTTGTAATAGTTCAGCAAATGGTAATGAAGAATGAAGAAAGGATGAATGCAAGAGATATTTCAAAGGTGGAGTCATCAGGATTTGATAACTAAGAAGTGAGGAAGTAGCCAATAAGCATTTATTGAGTACCTATGACATGCTAGGCATTGTGCTAAGTGCTGGAAGAGAGGAAGATTTGGGAAAAAAAAACCCAACCCAACCAACCCTACATTTTTAACAAAGGAAGTTGGATAAAATTTGGTGCTAATGACAGAAATACCAATGTTAAAAGAAAGAGTGAGTTTCAGGGGAAATGTAATAAATAAGATTTTAGACATGTTGAGGTGACAGTGAAACCTTCAAGTGGAAATGTCTTGTAGGAGAACTGAGGTGTTATTCTGGAGCTTAGTATAGAAGTCAGGATTAGAAATGCATCATTTGTGGGGAAGTAGTGGTTGATGTCTTAGGAGTAAATGAAATTTCCAGAGTGGAGAATGTTGGGAGAGAAGAGAAGAAGGTGAAGAATAGAACTTAAAAGAACATCCACTGGAGATTCAAAGAAGGAGGCAAAGATGGAGTCAGAGAAGAAGGAGAACGAGGAGAATATGGTATTTCTGAAGCCAAGGGAAGAAAGAACATTACAGAATCATAATCTTGGAGTCAAAAGAGACTTCTGAGTCTAACCCCCTCATTTTACAAATGAGAAAATTAAGGCATAATCAAATCAATCAATCAATTGGCATTAATTAAGCGCCTATGTGTCAGGCTCTAGGGATACAAATACAACAAATGAAACAATTCCTAATTGCATGTAAAACACCAAGGATATCTATAGATCTAGCTATGATTTGTACTTATTCTTTTTATATTCTGTAAGTAATTAAACATAAAAATATATGTGTGTGTATATGTTTTATTTACATACGTATGTAAAAGTATATTTGTTTAAGTTTTAAGTTACGTAAGTTAATTTACATAAGTACAAGTTTAGGTAAATATAAGTATTATATTTAAGTATACATAGCATATAATATAGGTATACATATTGATATTTAATTACATATAGAATGAATAAATGCAAATGCATGCTAAATAATTAAATACAAGGTAATCTGAGAGGGAGGGCACTAGCATTTGAAAGGATTAGGAAAGATTCATGGAGAAGGTAGTCTTTCAGCTCTATCTCAAAGGGAGAGAGGGGTTCTAGGAAGCAACGATGAGGAGAAAGTGCATTCCAGCTCTGGAGTGGGGGAGGGCTCTTAGAAAGGAATGGACATGGGGGGATGGAATATTATGCTGGAGAAACAAAGAGGAGGTCAGTATGGCTGGATCACCTAGTGTAGAAGAGGAAATAATGTACTATGATGTTGGAAAGATTGATTGAAAAAGGATGTGCAAGGGCTTGAGTTTATATTTGATCCTAGAGGCAATAGTAAGCCATTGGCTTGATTGAGATGTGACAGAATCATATCTATGCTTAAAGAAAACCAAGGAACATGCATGTCCAGGGTGGAGGAGGGGGACACATGGGTAGGAAACATGTGGTCAGAAAACATACATATTCAGTAACTCATGCTTCTAATATTTTCCACACTGAAGCCTTTCTCTACCTCCCTAGTACTTGACACCCTGCACTTTATTAACTCTTAAGGCCCTGTTCCAGCCCAACACAATGCACTGCTTTTGTTTGCTCCTGGGAGCTGTAGATTTCCTCTGGTTATGCCTTTAGGCTGCAAGATGTTTTTTCTGCTGTGCTGGGGGTGGGGAGGGGTGGGGTGGGGTGTATGTGTCCAGGGAAATCTTCTGTCGATTCATTCTATCCTCTTTGCTGTGCTGCTCTCTGCTGGCATCTCCATGCAACTCCATGCTGATCTTCAACTGTCTGGAAGCCTCTTCTTCCACTGAAGGAGTGGCCTAGGCCTATTTTAGTGTTTTGTTTTGTTTTTGGTTAGTGATTCACATCCAGGTCATTGCAGAATAGAGTAGTCCTTAGTCTTTAAATCTGTCTTTTAAACCGGTTTTCCTGTTGCCCCTCACTCAGACTTTGTCATTCTAAACTCTTAGTTGAATTATGATCAGGAAATTCCTTTGAACTTTCATCATATCACTGGGGATCTGCTTTGGTTCTTGTAAATCATTTTGAGAGCAGGACTGGGAAAAACTGGGTGGAATTAGCAAAGCTACTGATCTTCTATGCATCTGACTCCCCAACCCTTAAATCCCTCCACCGCCTGGACCATCCAACAAACAAACACTTTTACAACATAGGGTCCTCAACAAGACAGTTTGATTTATCAATTATTAACAGAATAGGTTATATTCTCTAACTTTGGAAATATGGTACTAACATTGATCATTGTATCTGTGACTTTCTATATCTGACTTGTGAGACTTAAACATTGTATTTGACTTAAGTTGTGTCCCCTTTATAACTGACTTTATTTATACTGTTGTAGTCAATATGTTTTTTTCTGTCTCATTTTTCTTTATTCTCATCATATCATAGAAGTGTTGGCATGATTTGTTTTTGATGGGGGCCATGTTGTCTTGCTGTAATTATTTCCTTTTAAAAAAATTTAAAATATTCTTAACCATCCTAATAATACTTTTATAGAATTTTTCTCAAAATTGAAGTCAAACGCAAGACCCTATAATTTGTAGGCTCCTTTTTCTTCCCTTTTTTTAAAAAAAGAAATTGAGACATTTCTTCTTTTCTAGTCCTGTTCTTCACAGGCTTCCTTCCTTCCTTCCTTCCTTCCTTCCTTCCTTTTCTTTCTTTCTTCCCTCCTTCTCTCCTTCCCTCCTTCCTTCCTTCCTTCCTTCCTTCCTTCCTTCCTTCCTTCCTTTCTCTCTTTGTCTTTCTTTCTTTCTTTCTTTCTTTCTTTCTTTCTTTCTTTCTTTCTTTCTAATCAAGGTAAAGTGACTTATCCAGGCTCACACGACTAAGTAAATTTCTGAGGCTGGATTTGAACTCTGGTCCACCTGACAGGGGGTGCTATATCCACTGTGCCACTCAGCTGCCCCTTCTTCACAATCTTTCAAAGGCTGCCATTTCAGAAATTACATCTGCTTATTTTTTCATTCAGTCTAGGAATCAGTTTATTTGGGCTCAGTGACTTGAATTCACTAAGGGCATCTTTATACTTTTATACTTTACTATCTTACTTATTTATCTGAGAATGATAATGTCTGTGATATGGCCCAGTCACTGTTTTGGCTGAAGTGAGGTAGAGAAGAAAGTCTTTAGAGTTGGAGGGGTTGAGGAATTACATGGTCAATTTGGTTGTTAGATGGGTCGTTAACATAATGGTGGTTAACCATGGGAGAATGTTGGGAGGTGGCCTGCTGGTCATTGGACACCAGCGACAAACATGGGATAAGGTGATATAAACAGAGTACCTGAACTTTAGTGAGATGAGCTGAGGAAAGGAAGTAAGCAAGAGCCCATTTCAAAACTAAAAGGAACTTAGGGATGAAAAATGGCAGTTTATGAAATACTTCTTCATTAGCCATTGAAAAATAATCCGAGGTCATTTCCATGAGGAAAGAATTTTGGAACTAGGGAGTAAGAGAAACGATCTCACTTTGAAGCAAGTGTTGTGATAAGCCAAGCAGAGCTTTCAAGTAAGAATCAGAATTTTAAATTTAAACAACTGCTATTGTTATTTAGGTGGAAAAATGATTGGCTGGTGAAGTTATTTGGAATAATAGAATCAAAGACTATCTCCATAGCTGAGGCTCAGGCTGAAGGAAACTGAAGAATTTATAGTCAAATTCATGGTTCTCTGATCTACCAAATTCACTTCACAGCTTAGTAATTTTTCTTATCCCAGCATAATTGCTTATCTTGGTCCCCAAGGTCCCTGTTAGTTCCCTCTGTCCTACGTGATTTTCTGTCTGTCTGTCTCTGTCTCCCTCTTCCTGTCTCTATCTTCCTGTCTCTCTTTCTCTTTCCCTCCTTCCTTCCCTCTCTCCCTCTTTCTCTCTCTCCTGCTTATCCTCTTTGCTCTTCATAGGCAAGCCTAACTTGATGTCTCATCATGGTACCATTGCCACCTTCTGTTTTTCAGCATCAGTCACCACGCAGTGAATACAATAAAGAACTTACCTCCTTTTCTTCTTCCACAGAAAGAAAACTTTGGAAAATCCACCTCACATACAGGATATGAAAAGGAATATATGGACTTTTTCATTGCAAAGAGATTGATGTCAAGAAACAGCTCTTTGATGTCATATCCTAAGCAGCAGAGAAGAGTGGGCTTACTGAAAGTGTTCAGGTATAGAAAGACCTATTTTTACTATATACAAAAATTGGTATTAGTGTGAATCAGAAAATAAGTAGTTTTTAGGAAAAAAAACACCTTGTATTTGAATAGTACTGTAGTATTGTAGTATTGGATAGTATCGCAACAGATGAAAGCTCATGGGATAAAAAGAGACCTCTCTAGCTTTGTATTTTTGATCAGTCCTCTAGATTCCCATAACCTCGTACTACAGTCTTCCAATCTGTACAATACCACAAACTGCAAAGCCTAGAGTTTTAGAGTCTTACCATGTCGTATCTGTGTGATGGGACCATAAATCAAGAAACATGCAGATAACATCACAGCTAGCCTTCAGGAATTAAACCATGTGAGGGAGTAGTAAAGAGAAAAAAACAAAAACAAAAACAAAAACAAAACACCTCAAAACTTTTATTGCGAGTTTGTTGAATTCCAAACACTAAGAATGAATGTTCCAAAATAATCTGAGCCAAGGTTTAATTTGTTCAACTGTTTTTTGATCTAAAGAATAAATACTTTATGTATTAACTAATAGCAAAGTTATAGAATCTTCAGGTGGAGATTGAAGTGTGGCATTTTTGTCATTCTACTCCCAGAATTCTTGGCAGTATCTGTAAAATTACAGGAGAGTCTTCATTGTGAAATGTAGTGCAATAATCCAAGAAAGGAAAATTTGCAAATTCAAATGTCTCCAGTTGCCATATTTAACATTTACTAGATACCAGTGTTATCCCAGGTGTTTATGGTATATGTGCCAAGGCAGCTTGATTTTTAAGAATATGATTTTAGAATAGGACTTTACTAATTCATGATCAACTAATAATTTGTACTGCATGTTATACTTTTAAAAGACACCTTCAAACCCATTACCTCCTTGTGTTTCCATAACATCTCTCTAAGGCAGAGAAGATGGTATTAATCCCATTTTATGGATTAGAAAACTAAGGCTCAGAAAGGAGAACTTGCTTTGCTCCAGATTACACTGTGAGTTAGAGACAGAGCTGGGATTAGAATCTAGGTTTTAAAAATCATTATGAAAAAGTTAACAGTATCTGTGGGGGCAGAGTATGGCCATTTCATTTGTACTATGGATTTAAAATGAGTCGTATTTCCTTTGTTCCATAGTTCCTTCCTTTTTTCCTTCATTTCTTCATTCCTTCATTCCTTCCTTTTTTCCTTCCTTCTTTCCTTCCCTTCCTTCCTTTGTTCCTTCCATTTAGTATGCCCTTTTCTTTCTCTGAAAAATGACAGGACCAGATTGTGTGTGTTGTCTCTTTCTCTGTTTCTCTCTCTCTCTCTGTCTCTCTGTGTCTCTCTCTATCCCCCTGTCTCTGCCTCTATCTCTCTGTCTCTCTGTTTCTCTGTCTCTCTCTCTCTCTCTTTCTTTCTGTCTGTCTCTCTTTCTCTCTGTCTGTCTCTCTCTCTTTCTCTCTTTCTCTGTCTCTCTGTCTGTCTCTCTGTCTCTGTCTCTCTCTGTGTCTCTCTGTCTCTGTCTCTGTCTCTCTCTCTCTCCCTGTCTCCCTCTCTCTCCCATCACCTTTATCAACCAACTTCATAGAATAAATTTATTTAGTGCAAGCATGTGGTGTTTCAATTAAATGTAGATCATTTTAGTGCCATCTATGGGTAATGATATAGACCTACATGTGAGCAAGGCCTGTTTACAGTGCAGTGGATAGGATGCCAGGCCTAGAGTCAGGAAGATTTATCCTTCCGAGTTCAAATGCCCAGGACATCCATAACTGCTTCTCCCCCAGCTCCACTCCTGACGTTCTGGACTTTTTCACTTCCTCACCAAAAGCCTTGCTCTTATATAGATACCGTTTCATCTCTCCTCTTTTACAGTCCCCTTTTATCTGAGTCTTATCCCATCACAATAGAAGTTCCGTAGGGGTGGGGATGATCTTTTTTTGTTTGCATTTATATCTGCAGCATTTATCACAGTAACTTGACACGTAGTAACCACTTAATAAATGTTGTGCCATTTTATCTACCTATCTACCTATCTATCTGTCTATCTATCTATCTATCTATCTATCTGTCTGTCTGTCTATCTATCCATCCATCCATCCATCTATCATCTATCTATCTATCTGTCTATCTATCTAGCTATCTATCTATCCATCCATCTATCTATCTATCATCTAAGTATACATTTGTTTGTCTATGTATATATGTGTGTATGTATCTATCTGCATGCTTGTTTGTCTGTGTTATATGTCTGTCTGTATGTATCTATCTACATATCTGTCTACCTACTTGCCTGTCTGTGTATGTATGTATTATCTATCTATCCATCATAGTTTTTTTTTAGGGGTAAGGCAAGGCAATTGGGGTTAAGTGACTTGCCCAAGGTCACACAGCTAGTAAGTATGTCAAGTATCTAAGGCCAGATTTGAACTCAGGTCCTCCTGAGTCCAGGGCCAGTGCTTTATTCACTGAATCTATCATAATCTTAAAGAATTGTTTGGGAGCAATGAGAGATTAAGTGGCTTTCCAGGACCATACGTCAGCATGAATTGAATTCAGGTCTTTCTGACTCCTGCCTCCTCTTGCTTAGCTCATGATAGCTGCTTAATAAATGCTTGTTAAATTATTATTTGATCAATAGGTATTTAAATATGGAGTGATCCTATGTGCAAAATACAGTAAAATCCTTCTACTTGAAACTTGGTGAAAATGTTTCAATGAAGACCTTTTAATAATTATAGCAACCACAGGGCTAGACTAATTTCAGACATAATTACATATAAGTTAAAAAAGCAGAAATCCAATTCCAGCTACACCGTCTAGGGGTCACTCCTCTTCAGGGGTCATGCCAACGTTTAAGAGTTTCCTTGTAAGGGAGAAGTACAAAACATGCTGATGGGGGAGGATTTGCATGTTGCTGAGATAATTACTCACATCAAATTGTTGAGCAGACTGACAGTCATAATTTATTAAATGTATTAAGCTCCAAACACTTAACTCATTGTTGAATCTTCTTATTCCAGTTATTTCTATTATTATGCTTATAAATGAGTGCCTAAAGCTCATATTACTTGAACAGATAATTAAATGTGATTTCTGCCATGGAGTTTATCATCTAAATAGACAAATGAGAGATAGGAAGAAAATACAGTGTATTGTAGAGAAGCCAGTGATAGCAAATCATCTTGGCAGTCAGAAGGTGTATGAGCTCTTACTTTTAATGTCCAAGCTGGTAATTTTTACTTACTTAGAATAGTTCCAAAACGAATTTTGAGATTTTCACTTAGTGGATTGTTACAATGGTCCACAGAGAAGCCAAAGTCTTGTAGTGGATCTGTCAAAAGGAAAACAATAGATTGACTTTATTTCCATCACTAAATCCTATATGAGATAACTAGGTGGTTTTATTCACAGGACTTTGGATTTAGAATCAAAAAGAACTGCCTAAGACACTTATTCATCTGATACGGCTCTGGGCAAGTCATTAACCAAATCTCAGTTTCCTCATCTGTAAAAAGGGGCTGAAACTAGTACCTACATCAAAAGGTTGTTGTGAGGATCACAACAGGTTTGCTTAGCAAACCTTAAAGGGATATATATCTCTACATCTATCTATCTATCTATCTATCTATCTATCTATCTATCTATCTAATGAGCTATACCCACAAATCTTATACATAGGGTTCTATTTTATGGCATAAAGTTTAGAGCACAGTGCTTGGAAATCAGGAAGAACTGAGTTCAAATTCAGCCTGAGACCCTTACAAACTGTATAACTCTGGGCAAGTCCCTTAACCTCTGTTTACCTCAGTTCCCTCAACTCTAAAGTAAGAATAATAATAGCACCTACTTCATAAGGTTCTTATGAGACTCAAATGAGATAATAAATGTAAAAAACATTTAGCACAACAATACTTTGAGGTAGGTGTTTGTTTTAGCTAGGAAACTGAGGGAGGTTGAGGTTACAGCACATAGTATACACTATATCAATGCTTATTCCCTTCCCTTTCCTAATTATCCTTCTTAAAAAACCTGTCAGTTGACTCTCCATTTCTTTTATTGTTCTATGAAATTGTTATAAATATTTAAAGATTTTTCTCTTTCATATAGATACTGAATATTTGTTTGCATTTGTTTAAGACAGGCGTCATTTCTTCTTTTTTTTTACATCCCTAGAATTGGAGATGGGGAGCCAGTTCCTCATACTTAATAAATGGTTATTGATTGACTGAATTTACTAAGCACTCTCACATACTTTATATCTCATTTGGTCCTCCTCAAACTCTGTGAAGTAGACAGGATAGATGTTACTTCAGTACCGTCAGCTCTGCTATAATGCCCATTTTGAAAACTCAAAATTCTTCCAACGTGATTGCTATATTAAGGAACAATTTGAGCCTAACACAAATTTTGATTTGCTTATGCACAGTTTCACCTGAAACAGTGAGAACACAGAAAACAACATCCAGTTGAACTGAACCACAAAAGAAATGAACAAAGTGCACACATGTGTACGCCTCAAGCATCTACTAGCTAGCTCAGTTTGCCACGTATATTATCCTCCAAAGTTGGGTTTTGTTGTTCTTTCAAATTTGTGAACTTTTCTTTACTAAAAAGCACTTTTTCAATACCACGAGTTGAAGGAATCCTGAAATTATAGCCCATGAAGGCCATCCTCTCTCCTGTAGCCTTCAACTTTGCCAGCCTGTGGGTATGAGGGCACAGAGGGCTGAAGCTGTGGGTTTATTGTTGTTCAGTTGTTTCAATCATGTCCAACTCTTCATGACCCCATTTGGGGTTTTCTTGGCAAAGATATTTGGAATGATTTGCCATTTCCTTCTCTAGCCCATTTTATAGATGAGGGAACTGAGGCAAACAGGATGAAGTCACTTGCCCAGAGTCACATAGCTGGTAAGTGACTAAGGCTGTATTTGAACCAGGAAGATGTCTTCCTGACTCTAGGTCTCTTGCTCTATCCACTAAGACACCTAGCCACCCCAAGTAGGCACTATATAGATGCTTAATCTTTTACTTGATATGAATAGAATGGTCATTGGGCAGAGTTATTTCAGTGGTTGAATTTATCAAGGAATCTTTTATGATCTTAATCTATAGATGAGATATTTTTCATTTTGGAAGATTAGTTAAAGAAGCTTTTTTTATATCAAGTCAAACACTGGGGGGAAGGGGCCAGTATTTTGGGCAATCAACAAACACCAAAAAAACTGGAATATTGAATTCCCTGTACCTTTCCGTGTAACTATAAAGATGTGATATACTATAGAAAATCATTTGTGAAAGGCTACGTGTTCAATTTTCCATCTCTCTTTTGTCCTCTCAGGCTCATCTTTCAGCTCATTTGATAGCACATATCTCAGCTGGATCCTATGCCAATCTTTCCTTAAGATTGTTTTCACTTTCATTGTTTTGGTTTTTATGAGGTGATTTTATTTGAAACCTCACAATAGTACCATCTATAGTGTTGTGCAAAGTTTACATACTAAACCCATGTTACCCCGTGACTGCCGTCTCTCTCCATCTGGCAGAGGTATCAAGTGTTGGCTGGCTAAGGCAATTTCTGGTCTGTTTTGGCCTTTTTATTGTGATGACTGCTTTATACAAGTTAACCTTTTGTTTTTATTCAAATGGAGAAGATAAAATAAAAGCATAGGAAAAATTAAATAGCAATTCAAAATATGCCAAATAGGTTGTATTTATTAAATAGAGACATGGTAAATAGGGTTTTAGTTGAAATGGACAGATATTATCCCAATATTATAGACTGGAAAACTGAAGCTTGTAGAACCTATGTCATAGGCCTTGGAAGTCCTGGAAGTGACCTTGGATTTTCAAAGACCATGGCAGTAGAATATAAGTTCTGGAAAGTCTTATCAAAAAGGCTTCTAGTACTGACTCATCAGTGGACCTTATGTCTATTATCTAAGGGCCATCATGGTCAAGTTTGGAGAGGCAGATCACCAGAAGGTTGAACTCTAGCTATTTTAATTTGGGGGCTATAGAAGCTCATGGAACCCTCAACAAAGACTTGGAGAAGCTGTGATCTATATCAATGGGTAGAAAGAGTTGCCTTCATTCCTCTCCTGGGTATACTCCTTAAAGCTTGAACTTTCCCTACCATGCCTTTCATCTTCCTCCTCCCTGCCTCCCACTTTTCAGCCTCCATTTTATGTGTTGTCTTTTTCCATTAGAATGTAAGCCCTTTGGGGGCAAGTACTCTCTTTCTTTCTGATTTTATTTATATTTCTAGCACTTAGCACAGTACTTGGCATGCAATAAGCCTTAATAAATGCTTGTTGACTTGGCTTATTGTCCTTACTAATTAAGTCATGACCTTTAGAGGAACAATCAGTTCTGCTGTGATAGGAAATATACATTCCTAAAATTCACCACTCTCATAATTGAGCAATAAAAAACACAGCACTTATTGGAAAAATGGAGTTGGGGTACAACATTCCAAAACTTCATCATATTAAAAAATATGAGACAGGAACCTAATAAAAACAGTGACACAGTTTTACACATGTTAAATGGCTAAGAAATATATAAATACTACAATAAATAGTAGCATGTCCATGATTTTGTGACCACATTTAGAGTTTTCTTGGCAAAGATACTAGAGTAGTTTGCCAGCTCACTTTACAGAAGAGGAAACTGAGGTAAACAGGATTGAGTGACTTCCCCAAGGTCACACAGCTAGTGTCTGCTGCCAGATTTGAACTCAAGTCCTCCTGACTTCAGGGCGAGCATTGTATTCACTGTACCACCAAACTGCCTCAGTTTCCTAATCTGTAAGATAAGCTGTGAAGGAAATGGCACACTACTCCAATATCTTTGCCAAGAAAACTCCAAATGAGGTCACAAAGAGTTGGACATGATTGAAACAACTGAACAACAGCAAAGATAAGGGTTAGAACTCAGGAGAAAGATTAGGGCTGGATATGCAGACTGAGAGTCATCTTCATAGAGATGTTAGTTGAATCCATAGGAAAGAATCAAGGAAAAAGTCCTAGGATATATCTATGTATAGAAGCTGGGTAAGATATGAACGATGAACCTGCAAAGGAGACCATTAAAGACTGATCTACTTGGTAGGAAGGAAACCATGACAGAGAAGTATCATGAAAACCTAGGGAGGAGGTAGATAGCATCCAGAAAGAGGGGGTGGGCAACAATGGGAAATGCTCTAGAAAAGGTCAAGAAGTATGAGGGCTGAGATCAGGCCATTGGACTTAGCAATAAAGAGATCATTCATAAACTTTCAGAGAGCAATTTTCATAAAGTGATGGGAACAGGAACCAAATTTCAAGGGAAATAGAGAATTAAGTGGGAGCTGAGAAGGCAGAGCAACTATGTGAAGACAGAATTTTCTTTACAAGTTTAAAGCAGAAAGACATATACTCAGTAAAGGTGATCACTATTACGGAGATGTTAGGGTCTTGATGGAAGAGGGAGTACAGATGGCTGGTAAGCTTCAAAAGCTCCTGAAAGGTATCTGTTAAGTGCTCAGTGGCAGAGAAAACAAAAGCAACTTCATTTTGCCTGCTGTTCCTCTATCCCTTGACTGTTCATATTACAGCTGCTCCTTCCCCCTTACTGCTGAAACAGCAAGGACAGTCTAACTCTCATGGTAGAATTATAAGAGATAGCTGAGCTTCTTCCATTACTAATCCCCAGTAGCAGGTCTGTCCAATTACAGGATACCACATTCCCAATCCCACCCTATAAGTCCCTAGCAATAGTCTTGTCCAATCCTAAAGTAACCCATATCCAGTTCATCTCCTGTCTAAATTGAAACCTATATAAACCTTGTCCCTTTCTTCCTTGGGGAGTTTCTGCCTGTGTGGGTGAGGTTCCTTTGCTGGCAAATTCAACAAAACCTCATTGGTTCCTATGTTTATGATAACAGGTTTGGGTTATGGTTTTGGTTTGAGGGGGGTTTGGTTCTGGTTCTAGTTTGCTGTGCCATCAACAATTTTACCCAAACCTGGTACGTAACAGGTGCTTAATAAATGTTTATTCTCTTCTCCTATGTATAGATGTACTCATGTTAACAGTGTGAAGCCCTAGAACATTTCAGGGCGTCCTCAACAAGACTGATGAGAACTCAAAAGAAATTGTTTTAACAATCTATATTAGAAAAACTAAATGGGATGAAAAATGCCTAGTGTCCAGATTATGACATGCACATGAGTGACGAGTCTATTCAATAAGTACATCAGTGTGTATTTTTTGGATGTCTTCTATATCTCTATCTCCATATCCCTATTTTCATATTTCTGTTCATATCTATGAATATATCTAGAATAAACAATGCAGACGCAAAATGAGTTGATCAACTGGACACCGAATTGAAAAGGAGAAAGCAGGGTTTGCTTTTGAGAAATTGTTCAGTGGTTTCAACTCCCTTGGGTGACAATGCCACACCAAACCCCGTCTTTTTAAAACACGTGGATCACTTAACCTCTCTTGGCTTCAATTCCCTCACCTATAAGATGACGTGTTGGACTTGGTGACCTTTAAGTTCCCTTCCACCTTTAAGTCTATGTTTTTACAATGGTCAGAAGTCTTAGATCTTGTGTAGCTACATGATTAATTTTCCATGTGCAATCCATTCAAATTCTGAATATTCTAGTTTTATCCCTTTATACTTCACTTTCCAACCTTTTCTGAATCCAGAATTTCACACCCTAGAAAACAGTAGCAGCTGGGAAAATGTTAGGGGAATTGCTACAGTTTATGGCTGCTATTGCCTTGGTAGAATATTATCTACTCTGGTATCTGGTATTAATCTATACCATATTTTCGATGAATCAGGTACCAATGGTGTATGTGTACGCACACAATACATATACACATATATACACACATTATATACAAGTAAAGATATACATATATACATGTACATACATACATATGTAAATATATACATAGATAGATAGATGTATATATCTAGACCAATGAAGGCAATGTGGCATAATTCATAGACAACTAGCTTTGAAATCAGGAACATCTGGGTGTTAAGTTCTTTCTCTGGCACATCTTGTTAGTATAACTCTGAGCAAATCCTTTACTAAAGCTCTTAGTGACTCTCTAAGACAGTAAGTTATAAAACAGTTCTGGATCTGCATTGGTGGAAGGAAATTCATATATCAATGAAATCATAAGCCAGGGTCACAAATAACAATAATAATAATAAAAAAATTTGACGAGGAAGCCTTTAGAGAAGAGCAACTTTAAAAATTTAGGGGAATATAAATCCACTTTTGAGGAAAGATAAAAGAAGCTAAGTATGTGTTGCTTGGTTAAATGATAGTTACAGAATGATTCTTCATGTTTGTAAATATTTAAAAGGTTTAGAGAGGAAGAAGGGAATAAAACCTTAAGAACAGGTAGAAGAAATGAGAGAAAAGCATCTGTTTTGATATCAGGCATATGGTAAATTTTAGAGCAGTGTCATAAAGAAAACAGTGGAAACACACACACACACACACACACACACACACGAGACAGATTGTTAGAAAACTGGAAAGTATTTTCCTCACTTTGAATGAGGAAAAGGCAAAAGTTTTTTCCCTGGAAGAGTCTTTGTCTCTTAAAATTTCTGTAATGAATTTTAAGAATGACCTGTTGAGTTTGTCTTCAAAGAAGAGATGAGAAAATACAAGTTCTTCTCTTCTTTGAAGAGTTGAAGGGCTATGAGTATGAACCTTGCATACGCATACAAATTTATTTAATGTGTTGATGATTTTCACCAAACTGATTTGTTTCCCCTTTTTCATTTTTACTCTTTTTTATAAGGGCTGGCTCTCTGGGCAGGGCCGAGGAAAGGAATTTATTTGAAGGTAAAAGTGATGTAAAAAACAAAAAGATATATCCATTTTTTTAAAAAGCAACTTGATGGACTGTGAAATGCAAAATATGTCTTAAAATTTTTATTTTGTGTTTATAGATTTTACCTTTGCATATCCTGTTTTTAAATATATACCTTCTTTCCCTCCCCCTCCCCCAATCTAGCAAACCTCCCTTGTTACTTTCCTAGTTTCTCACACATAGCACTCCATCTCCTAACTCTAAGCCTCTATGATAGCCATCTTCCATGGAATGCACTGAAACAATGAAGCTAGAACCCAGTGAGAGCTAGAGTTCAGGGCCTCTGGTGATAGCTATAATTTCTTGGAATAAACAACTAGACAAAAGAAGAAATAGAAACACCACAGTATAATATAAGAAGGATATGATAGAACAAATTAATAAATTATTTTGGTTGATTGCCCCTAGAAGAGACATAGTGAATAGAATGCTGAATTTGGAAGAAAACCTAAGTTCAAATCTCACTTGTGGTATTTACCAGCAGTGTGACCCTGGACAAGACATAGAACCTCTATGTGCCTCGCAGAGGAGGAACTTACATGTACTAAGTGATAGAAGGGCTGTACATCTATCACTATGCAAATAATGCACAGTGCACTAAGTCCAAATAACAGCACTTAGAAAAAAAAGAGGTGAGTACCATTAAAAATGAGTCAAGCCAAACTAACTTCATCTTTTTTTTTCCAAACAAGATCCCTAGAATAGAGTACATAAATGCTATGGATATAGTATATTTGGATTTTAACAAGGCATTTGATAGAGACTCTTTTGATAATCTTATGGTCGATATAGATAATGGGGACAGGGTAAGATTTAAATAATGCCAAAGTTAGTTGAGCTCAAAATTGGTTGAAATAATTCCTTTATTGAATGCTGATCAGTGGAAATCTATGGTGGAACACTGAAAGATTCTGCTTTTAGCTCTGCTCTATCAACATTTCTTTTTTTGCTGCTTTTTTTTTTTTTTGGAGTGGGGAAGGCATGGCAATTGTGGTTAAATCAAGTATGAACATTGACTAAGGTCACACGGCTATTTAGTGTTAAGGTCCTCTTGACTCCAGGGCAGGAGCTCTATTCACCAGGACACCTACATGCTCCTTCTATCAACATTTCAATGACTTGAGAGAAGGCATTGTGGATGTGCTTATCAAATTTGCAGTTAACACAAAACAAGGATAGTTGTTACTTTGGATAATGGAAGCAAGACCTAAAATATCCTGAGAGTCTAGAATGATGAACTAAAGCTAATAAGATGAACTTTAATAAAGAAAAATGCAAAGTCTTGTAGCTCAACTTAAACAATGAACTAAGTAGAAGATGGGAGAGATGTGACTTGAAAAGGTTTAATTTGAAAAAGACTAGGGGATGTTAATGGCCTACAAGGTCAATATGCATCCACCACGTGATGTGTCATCTAAAAAAAACAAATAAACAAAATAAAACCCTAATGTATTCTTGGGAGCACTGCTGAATCCCCAAGGGAGATCCATAGTATTCAAAAGACTTTAACTTAACAATTCACATAGAAAAATTTAATCAATCAATCAATATTTATTAAGGCTTTACTATGTACTAGGCACTATACTAAACTCTGTGGATACAGAAAGAAGTAAGAGATAGTACCTGCCCTGAAGGGACTAATAATTTAATGAGGGAGGTGACTATACATACATACATACACACACAGACACACAAATATATACAGGATCTCTAGGAAATAATTAACAGTGGGAAGGCACTAGAATTAAGAGGGGTTGGGGAAGGCTTTCTGTAGAAGACAGGATTTTAGTTAAGACTTAAGTGAAGATAGGGAGGTCAGATGGTAGAGTTGGGGAAGGAGAGAGTTCTAGGCACCGGAGACAGAGAAAATGCCCAGAAGGTGAGAAATAGATTTTCTTGTTTGTGGAATAGCCAGGAGGCCAGTGTCATGAGATCAAAGAGTATATGGCAAGGAATAAGGTGAAAGAAAATTGGAAAGGTAGGAGAAGGGTAGGTTATGAAATTTTTGAATGCCAAACAGAAGATTTTTGTATTTGATCTTGAAGGAAACAGAGAACCATTGGAATATATTGAGTGGAGGCAGGGAGCTGACATGACTGAAACCGGTGCTATAGGAAAGTCTTTTTAGTGGCTGAATGGACTAGAATGGGGAGAGACTTGAAGCAGATAAACCCAGCAGAAGACTATTGCAGTAATAAAGGTTCTGCAGCAGAGTGGTGGTGGTGTCAGAGGAGAGAAAGGGGCCTATTCAAAGAATTTGCCAAGGTGAATTTTACAAGTCTTGGCAACATCTTGGATATGGGAGTAAGATGGGGTTAGAGATAGAGAGGAGTCAAAGATGATGCCTAAGTTATGAGACTGAGGGTCTTAGAAGATGTTGGTGCCCTGTATAATAATACAGAAGGTAGAAGAGGGTTTAGAGCAGTGGTTCTCAACCTGTGGGTCGTGACCCCTTTGGGAGTTGAATGGGGTTGCCTGAGACCATGGGAAAACACATATTTCCCATGGTCTTAGGAATAGAGACACCACTCCTCTATCCGTCTCCAGGAAGGTACGCCCACATGCAGATATGCCCACATTCGAGTATTAAAGGGTCACGGCTTTAGGAAGGTTGAGAAGGTTTAGAGGCAAAGGTAATGAGTTCGGTTTTGACATATTATTTAAGACTACTGTTGACATCCAATTTAAGATGTCTGAGAGGCAGTTGAAGAAACAAAATTAGAGTTGAGCAGAGAGTTTAGGAAAGGATAGGTAGATCTGAGAATCATAAGTATAGAGATAGTAATTAAATCCATGGGAGCTGAAAGAGATCACCAGATGAAGTACTGCAGAAGGAGAAGAGAAGAGAGCCTACTACAGAACCCTGAGGAACACTGGGGTTAGAGGGTGTGACCTGGATGAAGATCAAGCAAAGGAGACAGAAAAGGAGGAGTCAGATAGGTAGAAGAGCCAGTAGAGAGCCGTGTTCTGAAAACCCAGAGAGAAGAGAGTATCAAGGAAGAAAGGGTGATCAATGATGTTCGAGACTGCAGAGAGCAAAGACAATGAGGACTGATAAAAGGCCACTGGATTTGGCAACTAAGAGATCATTAGTAACTCTGGAGAGAGCAGTTTTGGTGGAATAATAAGATTAGAAGTTAGATTATTAAATGATTAAGGAAAAAAGTGACGGGAGAGAAAGTGGAGGCACCTATGTAGGCCCTTCTCAAAGAACTTTGTCACAAAGGGTAGATAAAGGACAGTAGTTAGCAGGGATGGAAAGATCAAACGAGAGGTTTTTGAGGATGGAGGAGACATGAGCATGATTATAGGTAGCAGGATATGAGCCAATGGACAGTGAGAGATTGAACATAAGTGGTACTTACATAAAACATCAGCATTTCTATAAATCATCACTCAATCCAGCAAGAAGAGATAGTAAGAGATACCCCCATTTAAAATAACTGTAGACTGTATAAAATATCTGGGAATATACCTGCCAAGGCAAACCCAGGAACTACATAAAAATAATTATAAAGCATTTTTCAAACAAATAAAGTCTGATTTAAATAACTGGAGAAATATTAATTGTTCTTGAGTGGGCAGAGCCAATACAATAAAAATGACAATTCTACATAAACTAACCTGCTTATTCAATGCCATCCTAATTAAACTGCCAAAAAATATTTTCTTGAGCTACAAAAAATAATAATAGAATTCATTTGGAAGAACAAAAGGTCAAGAATATGAAAGGAACTAATGAAAGAAATGTAAAGGAAGGAGGTTTAGTGGTACCAGATCTTAAACAATATTATAAGGCAGTAATTTTCAAAATTATCTGGTACTGGCTAAGAAATACAAGGTGGGTCAGTGGAACAGAGTAGACATATGATACACAGTAGTAAATTATTATACATTGTATAATGTATTTGACAAATGTAAATATTTAAGCTTTTGGGATAGAATATAGTATTTGGTAAAAAAATTATTGGGCCAACTGGAAAGGACACTAGCAGAAATTGGGCATAGATCACTATCTTACACCAAGATAAGGCAAAAATGAATACATGACCTAGACATTAAAGGAGATATCATAAAAAAACTAGAAGAACATGGAACACATTACCTGTCAGACTTATGAATAGGAGAAGGATCTATAAGTAAACAAGAGATAGAGAACATTGTGAGTTGTAAAATAGATAAATTTGATTAAAATTTATTAAAAAGTTTTTGTACAAATAAAACCAAAATGTAGCCAAGATTAGAAGGAAAGCAGAAAACTGGGGGAAAATTTGTAGACAGTTTCTCAGGTAAAGGTCTTACATCTCAAATATACAGGAAACTTTCCAAATTTATAAGAATATGAGTCATTCCCCAATTGACAAATGGTCAAAAGATTTGAATAGGCAGTTTTTGGAAGAAGAAGGCAAAGCTATATATAATCATATGAAAAGATGCTTTAAATCATTATTGATTAGAGAAATGCAAACTGAACAGCTTTGAGGTACCATCACATCTATCAGATTGGTTAAAATGCTAGAAGGGGGAAATGACAAATGTGAGAAGGGATGTGGAAAAATTGGGAAATTAGTACATTGTTGATGGAATTGTAAACTGATCTGACAATTTTGGAGAATAATATGAAATTATGTCAAAGGAGTTATAAAACTGTATATAACCCTTTGACCCAGTAATGCCACTATTAGGTCTGTTTCCCAAGATGATTATGGAAAAAGGGAAAGAAACTATACATTCTGAAATATTTATAGCAGCTCCCTTTGTGGTGGCAAAGAACTGGAAATTGAGAGGATAGCTGTCAGTTGGGGAATAACTGGGCAAGTTGAGGTATAGGATTGTAATGAAATATTACCGTGCTGTAAGAAATGATGAGCTGTTTGATTTTAGACAGACGTGGAAGGACTTGCACGAAACAATGAAAAGTGAAGTGAGCAGAACCAGGAGAATGTTGTACACATTAACAGTAATAGTGTTTGACGAATAATTGTGAACAACCAAGCTATTCTGAACACTATGAATGCTGAAATCAACAATAAAATACCGATGAAGGAAGATGCTGTCCACCACCAGAGAGAGATAACTAGAAGTATGCATAGTATGGTTTTACATATATTTATAAATCTGTGTCAAATGGTGGCTTTTTCTAGTGAAGGGTGGGAAGGGATAGAGGGAGGCAGTTCAAAACTTAAAATGCAACAAAAATAAATTTAAAAGTTAATAAAAAAAGAAAATAAGTAATAGAGGGAGATGACAAAGGGAACAATCTGTTGAAGGAGATGGAATGAGCAAGTAGAGGAGTTATATGGAGTTAACCCATTTTGACCTCTCAGTGAAACAATTCAACTCTACACTGTCTTCTGCTCTTAAATCCCTGGTCCCCTTATCATTTCACTGATTATATCCTGCCAACCTTGGACCATTCTCACCATTTGCCACCTTCACTCCTACACATGTTGCTGTCCAAAGGTAGAAAAAAAAATCATGTAACCATTCTGACTGGGTGCACTTACAGATTTAATTGAACAATTTCAATTGGGCCTTCACTGCCCCTAGAAAATCTTTCTACACCGTCTTTGCTGACTGACTATTCCATTCTCTACAGTGGCTCTTCCCTCCTCAAACCTCCTAGGGCTTCCCTTCCCTGCACCTTCTCAACTCAGAACCTTGCCTCATATTTCACAGAAAAATTGAGGCTATTCATCATAAGGTCCCTCATCTCATATCACTCATGGTTTTTGCCACTATCTCCTCCTTTGCCTCTGTTTTGCATCATGAAGTGGTCTTGCTCCTAATTTCCCTTAATGGCCCCGAACTTCTCCCTGAATCAGAGGCTCAGATTTTCAATACCAATATTCTTCTAGGGAAGTTCTATGATTGCAAAACATGGGGTGCTATAGTCTCCAGAGAAATGAAATTGGGTATCATCCCAAGGGCAGTGGAGAGGCAGACGGTAGCTATGAGAATCTGCAACACATTACAATCCTATTCTCTCTCTCTCTCTCTCTCTCTCTCTCTCTCTCTCTCTCTCTCTTTCTCTCTCTCTCTCTTTCTCTCTGTCTTTCTGTTTCTGTCTCTGTCTCTCTGTCCCTCTCTCTCTGTCCCTGTCTCTCTCTGTCTCTCTGTCTCTGTCTCTCTCTGTCTCTGTCTCTGTCTGTCTGTCTTTCTGTTTCTGTCTCTCTCTGTCCCTCTCTCTCTGTCTCTCTCTCTGTCCCTGTCTCTCTCTGTCTCTCTCTGTCTCTCTGTCTCTGTCTCTTTCTCAAACAAGCATTTTTAAGTGCTTACTATGTGCCATGTACAGTCCTAAGCAATGAGGATATAAAGAAAGGCAAAAGCATGCTTCCTGCCTTCAAGGAGTTCACACATTAATGGGGGTGGTAGGACAACATACAGATAACTATGTACTTGTTGTTATTGTTGAATAATTTCAGTCATGTCTGACTCTTTGTAACCCCATTTGGGGTTTTCTTGGCAAAGAAATTAGAGTGGTTGGCAATTTTCTTTTCCAGCTCAATTTTCAGACAAGGAAACTGAAGCAAACAGAGTTAAGTGACTTACCCAGGGTTACACAGGTAGTAAGTGTCTGAGGTCAGATTTGAACTCATGAAGATGAATCTTCCTGACTCTGAGCCTGGTAGTCCAACCACTGCACCACCTAGCTATTCTAACTATGTACATACAAGATTTATATAGTATAAAAGGGAGGTAATCAATCCCAGAAGGAAGGCATTAGCAGTAGGGGTGGGGTGGAAGGGAAGGATGGGAATGGCCTCTTACAGCAGATGGGATTTTAATTGAGGCTTGAAGAAAACCTGGGAAGCTAGGAGGCAGAGGGGAGAAGGGATGAAGGACAGGGACAAGAAAGCTGGTGTCTCTATATCATAGAGTATATGGGGGGAACTAAAGTGTAAAATGATCAAGAAGTGATGTAAAAGAAATGTATGATTGCAAAAAAAGAGGCTGGACATGTGGCAAGGGCAAGGATAATTAGTGGATAGCTTGTGTCTTTCATTGGTATCTGAGTGATATAAAGAGAACTCAAGGAAGGCTTCCAGCATTTTGTGTAGCCACCTCGTGATGAACTTGTGGGAAGCATGGACAGGAGTTGTGTAGGATGAGCTAGCTCAGATTGGTTGCTATCTATACCATTTCAGGGGATACCCAGGACAATGAGATTATACATTAGAATACTGGAGCTCTTAGAATGTAAGTACAGTGCCCAAGTGAGGGAACGCTTGTCCCTCTGTACTTTATCCTGGTCAGACCACAGCTGGAACTCACATCTAGTCCTGGTAGTCTCATCTGAAAAAGAACATTAACAATCTGGAATCTGTCTGGAGTAGGGTAACCGTGATAGTGAAGCGACTTGAAACCTTGTTATATCAGGATCTGATGAAGGAATTGGGAAGGTTTTATCTTGAGAGAAGAACTGTGGGAGTACATGATTCAAATATAATTGACACTTGGAAGAGGCATTGGAGGACAGAATCCTACCAATTGGTAGAAGTTATAGAAAAGTGTTTTTAGCTCAGCATAAAGAACAATTTGCCAAAAGTTAAAGTCAACCCCTAGTGGCCTGCTTTTGAGTGTGGAGTATTCCCCATCACTGGATGTCTTTAAATAGAGAGTGAGTAACCCGTCTATTGGGGGAGCTATAGATAAGATGATTTATTCATGTATGAGTCAGTTTTAAAATCCTTTATAACCTGGTTCCTCCCTGACTTTTCAGTCTCTTTCTACCTCACTCCCTCCTCCAAGGACTCTGCTATCTAGTGACATTGGCCCCTTTGTTCTTTGAGCAGGACACACCAGCTCCCAACTTAGCACATTTTTGTTGGCCATTTCCCATGCCTAGAATTCTCTCCTCCCTCAACTCTGCCTCTTGGCTTTCCTGGCTTCCTTCCAAGGCTTAACTAAAATCCCACCTTCTATAAGAACCCTTTCTCATTCCCTTCAATTCTAGTGCCTTCCCTGTGTGATTATTTCCAATTCGTCCTGAATATATGATGTTTGTTCATAATTGTTGGCGTGTGGTCTCCTCCATTAGACCATGAGATGCTAGAGAAAGCCACTGTTTTTGCCTTTCTTTGTATTCTGTCACACAATAGGCACTTAATGATTGCTGACATCCAACTTTAAGTCGATTTGTCTTTGATTTTTTGATCACATTGTTAAGAAAGTTATTTTTAATGTTTTTGGTGACTTCCTCACTTTTTCCTCAAGCCTTCTTAAACCTTAGAACTTCCACTTAAGCATAGGATGATAGGCAACGTACGCGAACCCAGGCTGCTCTCACAGCTCCCTGCTCTTACCACCCAGGGACTTTATATGTGTCTGTAATGCAGTCCCCACTATAAACTGAGTGAAAATCCTGCTGACAGCAAGAAATGTGCTACAGGAAATGTCAGCAGCTTCAGCTTTGAATACAAAGGAAAACAACATATGAATAGACTATAGAATTGTGTATTTCCAGTACACTTAGCAGGACTGTCTTGAATAGTATAAACAGGGCCCAGCCATATTTTCGCATCCTGTTTGTTTGAAACAGGAGCCTATGTCCCTGGAAGACGTTGGAGCTGGACTTTTATTTTTTTATTTTTAAATTCACTCCCTCCATTAACTCAATAGTCTTTCATTTTTTCCCAATTACACGGAAAGATAATTTTCAGCATTCACTTTTATAAGATTTTGAGTTCCAGTTTTTTATCTCTCCCTCCCTCCCCCTCATGTGACAGTAAGCAATATGAAATAAATATAGGTTATATGTGTACAATCATATTAATCATTTTTCCACACAGACACATTGTGAAAAAAGAATTACAACAAAAGACCACGAGAAAGAAAAAAAAAGGTGAAAATAATATATTTCAATCTGCATTCAGACTCCATAGTTCTTTCTCTGGATATTGATAGCATTTTCTATCTTGAATCTTTTAGAATTGTCTTGGATCATTGTATGACTGAGAAGAGCCAAGTCTATCATAGTTGATCATCACACAATGTTACTGTTACTGTGTACAATGTTCTCCTGGTTCTGTTTACTTCACTCAGTATCAGTTCATGTAAGTCTTTCCAGGTCTTTCTGAAATCCACCTGCTCATCATTTCTTATGGAACAACAGTATTCTGTTACATTCATATACCACATTTTGTTGAGGCATTACCCAATTGATGGGCCTCCCCTTGATTTCCAATTCTTTGCCATCACAAAAAGAAGAACTGAATTTTTAACAGAGAAGAGAGTGAATTAATATTTATCTTGCTATTTTCTATTCAGGATTGTTACTGAGTGTTCAGATATTTTCTGTTCTACTCAGACATTTAGCAGGGGCCAGGAGAAGAAAACTGATTATAAAAATAGTTTATATTTAAGAAGTGCTTTATGGTATACAGTGTTTTATTCCTAATTACCTTGAGAAGTAGAAAGTGCAAAAATTATTGCCCTTGTTTTACGGACAAGGAAACTGAAACTCAGACAGTAAAGTGATTTGTCCAAGGTCACAGAGTTTTAGTGAATGTCAGATGTAGGACTAGAAATCTATGGTCTGTCCATTTTCCCTCCACCTTAAAGCAGCAGAACAGTCTCTGAAACTGTAGCTCCATCAAAAACAAAAAATGAAAAGCAGATCAAAGCTTGATGAGTGCTAAGGTACAATTAAGATATAAACTGAGAAGTCCTGGGTTTCCTGATACTGATTTTCTTGGTTTATAGCAGCAGTTCTCAACCTGTGGGTCACAACCCCTTTGGGGGTTGAATGATCCTTTCACAGGAGTCACAGGGGTAGCCTAAGACCATTGGAAAACACATATTTCTGATGGTCTTAGGAACCGAGACACCACTCCTCTATCTGTCTCCAGGAGGGTCCGCCCACATGCAGATACATTCACATATGAATATTAAAGGGTCGCAGCATTAGGAAGGCTGAGAACCACTGGTTTACAGGATCATAGATTCAGTAGTTTGAGAGTTAGAAGAAACACTTTAAAGATCATCCAGACCAAGAATTCTTAAACTTTTTCCACTTGTGACCCCTTCGGTGCTTCTTAAGCTGTGGGTCTCAATAGTCTATTCCCTTTCTCTCCCGTTTTACAGATTAAGAAATCAAGGTCCAGAAAGATTAAATTGGCCTGGCAAATATCCAATGTTACACATAGATCCTAGATTTGAACCCAAAGTCCTTGGATGCTAATTCCAATCTAGAAAGATGACCCCTACCATGTTTTGGGTAGTATGGATAATGGCTATGAGTAGATGGTTAGTTTCATATATTATATGATCTCATTTCATTAATCTCATTTCAGTTTTCAAAGATATTTCCAAGCAAATGAAGAGACAGGACTCCTACTCTTGTGGGAGGGTTATATTCATACTCTATTTCTATATTAGAAAGTTTCCTCTCTCCTTGCCCATCTTTCCTTAACCAAGCTTACACCTGATTGTTCCCTCCGCCAATATATTTCCTACTCTCCTCTCTCTGTCTCTGTCTCTCTGTCTCTGTCTCTCTCTGTCTCTGTCTCTCTCTCTCCCTCTCTCTCTCTCACACACACACACACACACACACACACACACACACACAGAGTGGTTCATATCCTTTTTGGTGCACTAGGCCACAGTCAGCAAGGCATTACTTCTCTTTCTCACTTCTGTATTTAGCATCTGGCAGAGTCACGAGATGCAGAATACAAGCATTCCTCTCCTGACAGTGCTAGCTCTCAAAGGCTCCCCCTTCCCCCTCTAGGCTGCCTGCTGTTGGCACCATACAAGTTGACTCTAGTAAAATGTGGGTGATTATAAAAAGTAACGCCATGGGAACTCCTCTTCTAGCTGCAGAGATGGGGATGGGAGTGGGGAGGGGAAAGGAAGGAAGGCAAAGAAGACTTTATCAGTTAAAAGAAAAAAAAAGCTCTGGCTAGCCTCAGCTTGTGGTGGGAAGGGGCGCCACATGAGAAAACCAAAGAGTGTTGAAAGTTGGTCTTTTACTTGTTAACACAAACTGAGCAGGCCTTATTCTTTGTTGTTTTATAAAATGGGAACTTTGTAAAACAGAGTGTAGGGGCCCCTGCCCTTCCATCTAGGTCTTTGGTTTCTTTTCCCTCTTGGTCTTACACTTATCACTGGATACAGGGCTCCAAGTTATAGCCTATCCTGGAGCTATGCCTTCCATAGCTTGCTTTTCAGTGAAGCTTGGTGTGGTACCATGCAATGTGGTCTAAGTGAGTAGGTCACTGGACGTGGAGTCAGGAACATTAATGTTCAAATTTTGCCCCAGATACATGCTAGCTGTATGCCCTGGTCAAAACAGATTTTTTTCTAAGACTCAGCTTTCTTGTTTGTAAAATGAGGAGGTCTTGGACTCAATGGTTTTCTTTCCTGTAACTATCTAGATTTCTATTATAAGCCGAGGTATTTGATGGATTGGCCTCTTTTTCACTTTCTCTCCACCTCTCCCTTATTTGGTTCCTCTGCTCTAAGCCATATTGGTCTGCTCATTATCTCCCAGCATGCCTCGTATTTGCCTCTCCTTGGACCTTTGCTCATCCCATCTCTAATTTTCCATCACCACCTGTCCAAATCTTATCCATCCTTCAAGGGTCAATTCAATTCCTATTTCCTTCCAAAGTCCTTGTAGGATCCTACTTTAGAGATGGAATGAACCTAAAAGATCATCTAACCTAACCCCCTAATTTTAAAGCTGAGGAAATTCTGGAGTGATGAAATGATTTGCCCACAGTGACCCAGATAGGAAATGGCAGAATCAAGATTAGAATTTGGTGCTTTCACTCCGTGTCCAGTGCTCTTTCCACTATAATGTGCTCAAGGTTACAAATGCCTGATATGAGCCTCCCTGACTATACCAGGCAAAAGTTCCTCCCGTGAAGGAATGCCTATGATACTTGTTTATAGAATTCATGTAGCATTATTAACTTCCTGCCTTATTGTTTGATATCTTGTTACATAGGCAAATCTTAATTCTCTGCATAGATTATAAGGTCCTTGAAGGCAGGAGTCTATGTTTTATGCATCTTTGTAATCTTCATTATACTTAACACAATATCTTGAGCATATTATATGCTCAATAATTATTTAAATGACTGACCAATGACCTTGTAAATTCTGATTAAAAAATAAATCTTTCACTTGGACACTGTTTAAAAGGCAAGAAAATTTAGGATTGTATATTTCTAGTAATTGTTTTATAAAAGGTTCATGTCAGTAGATAAATAGTTAAAGTAATAGAATACATGAATGCAGTAGGTGAATGAAGTATAGTTATACTGTACAAGTGACATTGGAAAATCTAGTTTTGTAGCCTCACACAAGTCACTTCATCTCTCTCAGTCTCCCCCAGGCTCCTCATCTATAAAATGAGTTGAAGGTGTATAGCAGTGGTTCTCAACCTTCCTAATGCTGCAACCCTTTAATACAGTCCCTTATGTTGTGGTGACCCCCCAACCATAAAATTATTTGTGTTGCTACTCCAAAACTGTAATTTTGCTACTGTTATGAATTGTAATGTAAATATCTGATATGCAGGATGTATTTTCATTGTTATAAATTGAACATAATCCACAGGTTGAGAACCGCTGATCTATAGAGTCACTTCCATTTGCAAATCCTATGATTCTAAAGTCTAACTCCCAGTCTTGTGGGATGAGTGATGAATTTGGTGATACTTGTCTTTCTATTCCTTTGAAGGTCCTCTTTGGGAGTCTCTGTTATTAATACTAAAACCATAGTACTAGGTCAGGTTACTTGTGCACTCAGGATTTCTGAGTTGCTTAAAAGAGGACTCCAGTATTTGTAATCTATGTCCCTGCCATCATTCTTAACTCTTCTGTAAACGTGATTAATTGGCTTGCATTTCACTCCTTTGTCAGTAGCATTATTTCCAAATCTGCAAACCAATAATATTATAGCGATAGTGATGGAAAATTGGAGTGTGCTGGAGTCAGCTCTAACTAGCTTGTGGAAGTTGATCTTTAACTATTTTGGGTGAACATTTATGCCTTGGAAATCAGCCAATGATACAAATCAGGGCTTGATTATTTTCTTGATTTTGTAGAGTCTCTCTAGACTTAAGAAAGTGGTGGAGAAAATACTGATAAAACAGATAAAAGTTAAAAGTGATTTGTGCAAAACAGGTTCCCTCCCACCTCTCAACCCCAGAGTTGTTAAACGTTTACCAGCACAGCCCCATAAAGAACTGATGGAGGGATTCAGGAACTCTGTGCAGTTGCCTTTTTGTAGCATCCCAATTTAATGGGGGGTTAACTGAATCATGGTGGTGATAGCTGAGGTGCAAGAGAAAACTCAGTTTCAGGGAGATAATAATAGCAGACATTTGTATGGCACCTACTATGGGCCAGATGAACAGCTATGTGGTACAGTGGATAGAGTTTTGGATCTGGAGTCAGGAGGCTTCTCTTCCTGAGTTCAAATCTGACCTCAAGCACTGTATGACTATGCAAGTCATTTAAGCCTGTTTGCTTCAGTTTCCTAATCTGTAAAATAAATTGGAGAAGGAAATGGCAAACCACTATAGTATCTTTGCCAGGAAAGCCCCAAATGAGGCCATGAAAAGTCAGACACAAGCAAAATGACTGAATAACAACAAATGTGCCAGATACTGGGATCCGTGCTTTACAAATATTATTTCATTTGATCTTCACTACAACTCTGGTAGATTCTATTATTATCCCCATTCTATAATTGAGGAAATTGAGGTGCATAGGGGCTACTATAGCTGACTCATAAAATTCATTTTAAAAATTCATCCTTTTTTTTTCTTTCTTCCTGTTTTAATTCTATCCCCTTATACCCAGACTTGTATGGAAGGAAAAAAAATCATTTAGAATAATATAAGCATATTCCAAATCTGTCCTCATGTTTTTTCATTATTTTACCTTCTATGTACAGATCATATCCCACAACAACAAAAACTGTGATGGTGCAAAGTCCTTTCGTAGCAAAAATATATCCAAGTGCCAGCCTACAGCCTGCTTGTTTCAAGTGATAGTATAAACAAATTCTGCTACAACCAGATTCCCCTACAACAAAAGAATGCAGGCAGTTTCTTTGTTAGAAATACAATAGGTCATTTTCACTTGAAATCAAAGCTGGTTGTCAGGCTTGGCTTACTGTTTCTCAAATTCTTTGCTTATGTGTATTAAATTCAATTCAACAAACATTTGTTAAATACTTGTCTGCAAGGAAGCTATCTTAGGGAGGCCCTGGGGATAGAAAGAGAAACACCAAGCGGGGTCTGTGTACCAGGAGCTACTCTAGAACAAGGGTGAGGGTACGATACAGTATGTACACAGATAAAAAAAAAAACCAGAAGATAATTGGAGGAGAGAACACTAACAGTCGGGGGATCTTGGAAGACTTCACAGAGAAGATGGCAAGCTAGTTGACCTTGAAAGAAGATAAGGCTTCTGGGACATTATATTCCCAGCACAGGGAAAAAGCTAGCGAGATTCCATGAAAGTGGGAGATAGGATGTTGAGTTTAGCTACTAGCTCTTCTTGGATGAAAATAGAGAGTATGGAGGGGACTAATCTGTAATAAATAAATTTGTAAAAGCACATGGGAGTCAGATTGTGTAGGGCCCTAAATGCCAGGCTAAAGAGTCTGACTTTCATGCTCAATAGCAATAGAAAGCCGCTGAGGATTTTTGAGGAGGGGGGTGACAGGGTCAGACTAGTGGAGAGGTAAAATAAGAAGTTTATTTTAACCAGTGTGGGGCAGATGGATTGGTATGGGAGAGAGTGAAAGCCGGATGACAAATCTGAAGGCTATATTTGGTAAAAGGTGATGTGGTCCTGAATTAGGATAGTGGTCATAGAAATGGAGAGAAGGGCAGGGATGTGAGAAATATTGTAGACATAGAGCTTAGAAACCGATTACATATGGAGAGTGATGGAAAGAGAGCAGTAAAGGATGATGGAAGTTGTGAACTTGGGTTACTGATAGTGTCATGGCACCTACCATAGAGCAGGGGAAATTTTTTTTTTTTGGTTGGATGGCAATGCGTTTAGTGGGGAAGATTTTGAGTCAGTTTCAGACTTGTTGAATCGTAGATGTTTACAGTTTGTATAGGTAGAAATATCCAGCAGGAGTTGTCGATGTAGGGCTAGAGTTTAGGAGAGAGACTGAGGTTCAGTATCTAGGTTTGGAAGTTATCGACAAACAGGTAATGTTTGAATTCATGGAACCATGTAGAGAGAGAAAAGAAAAGGGCGCTGACAGAGACCTGGGGAAGTTAGAAGGAAGTGAGGGATGGGGAACCAACTAAAGACACTGAGCAAGAGTGATCAGACAAATGGGGGAGAACAAGAAGAGAGCAGTGTCCAGGGCAGTTTCTCTGGGCCTTAATAACAATGATGATGATAAGAAGAATTAGACTTTTTATAGCACTTCAAGATTTACAAAGTGCTTTACTTTGTACTTTTTTACTTTATTATTATTATTTGGTCTGTGTTTTCTTTTGCATCATGGCTAATATGGAAATGTTTTGTATGACTGTACATGTATAATGTATATCAAATTGCTTGCCTTCTGAGGGATGGGAAAAGAAAGGGAGGAAGGGAGAGAATTTGGAACTCAAAATTTAAAAAAAAGGATGTTAAAAATTTTTACATGTAAATGTAATTGAGAAAAAAATAAAATAAAAATTAAACATAAGAAACAAAAAAAGTCCAAAGTGCTTTACAAATATTATCTCATTTTATCCTTACAGTAATCCTGGGAGATTGATACTGTTATTTTCATTTTATAGGTGAGGAAACTGATGCAAGTAGAGCCTAAGTGATGTGTCGAGGGTCACACAATCAGTATATATCCAAGGCTGTATTCAGATTAATGTCTTCCTGACATTTGATTTATTAATATTTTTTTATTCTCTAGACTCTAGTGGTTCTCTGGTTCTAGAGCAGTGGTTCTCAACCTTCCTAATGCCACAACCCTTTAACACTCATATGTGGGCATATCTGCATGTGGGTGGACCTGCCTGGAGATGGATAGAGAAGCGGTGTCTTGGTTCCTAAGACCATCAGAAATATGTGTTTTCTCATGGTCTTAGGCGACCCCTGTGACCCCTGTGAAAGGGTCATTCGACCCCCATAGGGGTTGCGACCCACAGGTTGAGAGCCACTGCTCCAGAGTCCATAGACTTAAGAAAGTGATGGAGAAAATCTTAATAATAAGATAAAAATTAAAAGTGATTTGAGCAAACAGGTTCCCCATCCTCCTCCCCCCATTCCCAGAGCTGGTTGTTAAACATTCATCAGCACATTTCTATAAAGAACTTATGGAGGGATCCAGGAGCTCTGAGAATTTGCCTTTTTGCAACATCCCAGCTTAGTGGAGGTGTTAACCAAATCACAGTGGTGATTGCTGAGGCTCAAGATGCCTCTTTGTATTTAAGATATATAAGTGGAGAACATGGTTAATAGCTTCAAAAACTGTACAAAAGTTGGGGAGAACAGGGATTGAGTAAATTCCCTAAGAATTAGCAGTTAATTAAAATGTCTAAACTTGTTTGCTCTAATTTAAAAAGAATTGAGCTGGCTATGTTACAATGGAATACATTCTGTCCTGGGGTTAACAGTGAAATTTCTGAAATCTTCCAAGTTTGTTGAAATGGAATTTGTTCCATAAAGCCCTTTTGGATTTGGATTCCTCTGAGAGTAACCTGAATATACATTTAACCGTTTGTCGAGGTGCTATTCTTCATATGTATTTTTTTTTAAGGAGATCCGAAAAATGTAAATTGCAGTGAACCTGGGCATTTTGCAGCTCTTTTCGAATATCTGGCAAAAGGTTCTTCCAGATCTTGGATAAATGAACTGTCTAAAGCTGTTTCTTAGTTTCTTGATCTTTCACATATATTCTCTTAGGAAGATATTAAATATGAGAGCTTGAGGGCACATCTTCGGCTTTCTGTCATGACATCACAGAGTTATAAAGGTTGGACATGGTAACAGGAAAGTATGAAAAAAAGATTAAAACAGAAAAACTGATCATTCCAATGCCCACCCACCACCCAATTTTGGGGAAGACCATAGTGCTTTCTAGGATTGAAGTTCAGTTTTCTCTCATTCTTTCCTCTCTTCCTCACTTCCTTTCTTTTCCATTTTCCCTTCTCCCTTCCTTCATTTGTTTGTTCATTTTTTATTCCCTATGGGCAGCTAAGTAGTACTGTGGATTGAATGCTGGTGCCTGAATTCAGGAAGACTTGAATTCAAATCCAGTCTCAAACTCTTAACAGCTCTGTGATCCTCGAGAAGTCACTGAACCTATGACTGTCTCAGTTTCTTCAACTCTAAAATGTGGATAATAATAACACCCACCTTCCAGAGTGTCATAAGGACCAACTGAGGTCATATTTGTAAAGTAACTAGCATAGTGCCTGGCGTATTGACAGCACTTAATAAATGCTTGTTGCCTTCCTTTCATTCCTCCCTTTTTTCTTGCCTTCTCTTCCTCCCCTTCCCCCCAATTTTCTTCCCTCTCACTCTTCCTCCTTCCTTCTCATCCTTCAGTGAACCTCCACTATAAACGAAGCACTTCAGCCACGGGATCTACAGTAAGGATCAATCTAGCTTCCTCCCCTATTTATTCCACCTTAAGTCTCACTACACTTGATGTAACACAAGTTTCCTACAGACTTTTTTCCTTTGGTACAGAAATTCTAGAAGATGGGAGGTTTCAATGAGAGAGCCAAAGGTTCAAGTAGATGGGAGTAGCAAGATGTAGAACTATGACTGGGACAGAATGGGAAAGGATGATTGCTTGGGTTGGTGGTCATGGCATCCTGAATCCTGCTGTTCCATTTGGACTATGACATGGAAAAGAACTGAGGGGAGAAGAGACTTTACTATGTGCTAATCCTCTCTTAACCTCCCTTAGATTGTGAGTGTAAAGTGACTATGAATAAATGACTATGTCCTTTGACCATGTTGGGGAGTTAGAGAGACTAAACGGGAGTTAGATTATAGCTCCTCTGATAATGTAGATTTGAGGCATCATGGTGTATTGGAAAAAAGGGTTGAAATTAGAGTCCCCAGACCTTGAATTCTGGTTTTGCTACCTACTACCTCTTGACCCTGGGAAAATCACTAAAGTTTCTTTGGCCTCAATTTTCTCATGTATAAAATGAGGTATTTGGAGAAAGGACCTCTAAGTTTCTTTCTATGAGCCTATAATTCACTCAAACTCATGAACCCCTTTGTGTGTAGATACAGAGAATATTTCACTATTTAATTGACTTCCTTATTATATATATATATGTATATGTATATGTGTATGTATGTGTATGTGTATGTATATGTATGTGTATGTGCATGTGTATGTGTATGTATATGTATATGTGTATATGTATATACATATATATGATTTCATGTCTTAGTCAAATTCTTTTGCAGTTGTATTTATATATCTTCAGTATGTATAACAATAGAGTGAGACATTGGTTGGGGGCTTGGACTATGATTTGGGTAGTTATTTCCATCTCCTTCAAATAATGACATGGAATTTTTGAGTAACTAAGCAGGCAGAGTGCTCTACTCATATTAGAAAATGCCCTTAGAGATGTAATTATTTACTAATGGTGTTTATGGAGACTTCTCCATCTTGTGAATCTGATGGCAGGCAAACTGCCCTAATAGAATATTACCCTCTGGATGATAATAGCAGCAAGGAGTCTTTCCGTAGAAGCTCTGTTTACTGTCCCCAACATCTTCTTAGTTGGATTTGGTGATGTTCTGTACCCCAGTGATTGATCCAAATGCAGGGGTTCTTAATCTAGGATCCATAACATTATTTTTTATAACTGTATTTTATTATATAGCTAGGTGGTGGAGTGGTAGAGTGCGGAACCTGGAGTCAAGAAGTATAGGCTGAGTACAATCTGACCTCAGACACTTACTAGGTGTATGGCCCTGGGCAAGTCATTTAACCATTTGCCTCAGTTCCACATTTGTAAAATGAGCTGAAATGGCAAACCATTCTAGTATCTTTGCCAGGAAAACCCCAAACTGGTCACAAAGAATTGAACATGATTGAAAATTAAGTAAACAATAACAAATTTCATAATAAATCTACAATAGAATAATGTAATATTGTACTAATTATTTGATAATTTTAAATATAAAAATGTACAAAATAGTCGATATTATACTGATATTTTGAAAACTGTATTTATAGAATTGGTTTCCTTTGTAATCCCATGCATTTTATTTTATGCATTTAAGAACATCATTCTGTAAAGTGTCCATATGCTTTTATCTATAGCCAAAGGGGTCCAGGATGCAAAAAAAGATTAAGAAGACCTATTCTTGAGTCAGAATTTGAGGTAAAAAGGCTTGGTAGGGTTAGCCTTTCCCTCCTAAAAAAAATGTATTTCTAAATGTGGGTTCTCCACTTCAAGTTTGAGGAAATAAGTGACTTTGTGCCTGCTTGTGTTCTGCCCCAATCCCATAAGAGGTTTCTTCTGGTAAAAGGGAACTTAGCTATTCCCTTGGCTATTTCCTGACTTAGGAACAGATGGAGCAACGACAGTGATCAGTGACACTGAAGTACAACCAGCATACATCTGTCAGACTGCATTTCTCTGTCTTCCTTACATCCACACAGCTTCTGACAGGATAATGCTGTGCCTAGCAAGGCACAGGGACAGGGATGTCACGGGGTGGCTGGCTTGCTTTTCTGTGCAGTATGGGAAGATGAAAACCGCAGAAGAGGGCATTTCTTTGGATGAGATTGCTTCTGCGTATGAAAAATAACAGCGGTGCTTAGGCTGTTTGCGTGCAAGGGGATGATTTACAAGACACAGATGAGACATTTGTTCTTGGCATCAGTCTGGGCACAGTGAGTGTTGGGGAAAATGAGTGATGAGCAGGGTTGTCAGACTAGCTCACATAACATCTGAAATCAGCCTGGTCTTTGCTGGGTTTTTTTTTTTAACTGGACTGGAACCAAAATTCTTGGGAGTTACTGAAAGATGTTTGCATGTTCTACTTCCATCTTCCTCCTCCTTCTTGAGCTCTAAGTAATGGCAAAAAATGTAAAAGCTTCTTTAAATGGTTTTTGTTTAGGAGTAAGTGTATTAGAAGTGACTGGAAAAAGCTTTAATAGCTTGTTTGATCGTTTGAGGGAGGGATATATAAAAACTTCAACTCATTGCTGTGTTCAGAACCTTAATTTCTGAGTCTCCTATTGTGGTTGCAGGATACTTAGTCTATTAGTGGGAGATGCTGAGATAACTGGATACTGAATAATAGGTGAATGGGAGGAAAAAAGATCTCTAGACCAATTTTCCTCTAGTCATAAACTCTGGAAGACTTGTCTATGTTAAGAGCACTCTAGGTTCTACAGAAAGCCTTCCTTTGGCATCTTCCATTTGTGAAGTACATTATCCCAACAAATCTTGAGGAGAGCTATAATGTTATATTTACTTCTTGGTCTTAAAATCTCCAGTAAAGTCCTACTTGGATACTTCATTGTGGTGTAGAGGTTTTCTTGGTTCCCTGTAGTCCACATCAGGTCTATCTGGTGTTGCTAAGCTGGAAAGGCTAGGAACTTTGTCCAGGTGATAAGCTATGTTGGCTCACTGTAGTAAGACACTGATATGGTCCTCTCCTCAGATCATCAGTCTCAGGAACCGTGGCTACATCTACTCCCTTACAAAGGGCTGTGATGTTGATACTGTGAATACTTTGGTCATTAGTGGTAACAACTTTTACATCAACATGTATGTTTATCAACTACTTCCTACGAGGACATCTTTGTGGCAAATGAAGAACGCTCGTCTTCCATGTCCTCACAAATAGCACTCTATCACCTCACTCCCATGCCTGGAATGCTCTCCATCCTCACCTCTGCCTCTTGGCTTCCCTGCCTTCCAAGACTCCACATAAATCTCCCCTTCTATAAGAAACCTTTTCTTGTAACCCTCTCCACTCTACTCCCTGCCTCTAAGATTACCTCCATTACACTGTATATATTTTATATGTACATAATTAATTACATGTTATCTCCCTTGTTAGAATGAAATCTAGAGTAGGAATGTTTATGCATTTCTTTATTACCCTCCAACCCACCTCCACTGGGAGTTTAGTACAATGCCTGGCAAATGCTAAGCAGTCCGACTGATGTGGTACTAGCCTAGCTAAGTATGAAAAGGCTCAAAACCAGAAGGTTGGCTAATTAATTTCTTTGGCCTTGGCAACCCATGCAACAGATGAAAATATGCAATGTTTCTAAGTGCTGTGTAGCTCCACTACTGATTCTACTGTGATGGTTGCAGGGTAGTAAAAGAAGAAATAGAGGCCATGTGAACAGTCACAATTCAATTCAATTTAAGAGGAATCTTTGGAGCTCCCACTGTATACCAGGGATTGTATTACGTGTTGGGGATACAAAGGCAAAGATGAAATAGTTCCTGTCCTCAACTTACAATTTATTGGGAGAATAAAGCCAGATTGTGAATGGCCTTAAACATCTGACATGGCTCACAAATTTTCTTTCTAATTCCTGCCCTTAAACTACAGGGCTTTAATATACGTACTGACTCTCCTTCAAATACCCTAACTGCTCAGTTCTTCAACCTGCTTGTTTCCCATGATCTGCTCCTCCACCTCACCTTAGCCATGCACAAGGATGGTCATACTCTTGATCTTGCCATAACCCACAAGACACTGACCCTTCTATGTTCAAGAATTCCAAAATCCTCTTTTCTGACCATAATATATTGACTTTTCACCTCTCTTCCTCCTCTTCCAAACTCTACTCTTCATCCATACCCTGACCCCCAATTGCTTGGCCCTTCAATTTTTCTCCCAGACCATCTCCCCTACATAGCAACTCTCTCCTATTCTCTTCATTTTGATCCCTTGTTGAACCAATTCAATTGTATACTCTATTCCTCTTGAGTCCCTAACATCCTTATTATATCCTCAATTATGACCAAGTGTCAGTCTCAGATCATTCTTATCATTCATCTCCTTTATTCCTATACATATGCTACTGAACAGAAGTGGAGAAAATCATGAAACCATTCTGTCTGGGTCCACTACAGATTTGTTGCATAATGTTAACTGGGCCCTCACTGCTGCTAGGCAATCCTACTTTACCTCTCTTATCAAATCATTATGCTATTCTTCACAGAAGCTCTTCCAAATCTTTTCATTCCTACTCAAATCTTTCAGGGTTCCCCTCCCCTGACTCTCTCAGCTGAGAACCTTGTCTCATATTTTACAGAAAAAATTGATACCATTCACCATGAGTTTCTTCTTTGTTTTTCTTTCTCATCTCATGTTACTCAGATGACTTCTGCTACTATCTGATGAAGTGGCTTTACCAAGGTTAACCCCTCTACTTGTTCAAGTGATCCCATTCCATCTGGTTTCCAACAGATTGATCCAATGAATATTCCTACTATGTCACTTATTTTCAATTTCTCTCTATCTATTGGTTCACTTCCTAACTTAAAAAAGATGACCATATCTTCCTCATGCTCGAAAAAATCCTCACTTGATCTTTCCATCCCTGCTGAGTATTAGCTTTTTTGCCCTTTTTGCCTAAACTCCTTGAGAAGGGTCTTGAGAAGGTCATCTCACTTTCATCTTGACCCTTTACAATCCAGCTTCCAGCCGTATCATTCCAGGAAAACTACCCTCTCCAAAGTTACTAATGATCTCTTAGTTGTCAGATCCAGTGGCCTTTTACCAATCATCAATGTCCTTGACCTCTCTGTAGCCTTTGACACTGTCGATTACCCTCTCTTCCTTAACAGTTTATTCTCTTTCGGTTTTCAGGACACCACTGTCACTTGGTTCTCCTTCTACCTATGTGACTCCTCCTTCTCTGTCTCTTTTGCTGAATCCTTCCAGATCATATTCACTAACCCTAGATGTCTGAAAGGATTCTGTTACAGTCTGTCTTCTCTTCTTTCTCTATTACTACTTCACTTGATTATCTCATCAGCTCCCTTGGATTCAATTACTATTTCTATGCTGATGATTCTCAAATCTACCTATCCTACCCCAATCTGTCTGCTAACCTCTAATCTCACGTCTCCAACTGGATGTCCAGTATACATCTTAAACTCAATATGTCCAAAATAGAATTCATTATCTTTCCCCCTAAATCCTTTCCCCCTCCTACCTTCCTTATTATCTTAGAGGGCAGCACTATCCTACTAGTCCTTCAGGCTCACAGCTTAGTGTTGTCTTTGATAACTCACTCTATTTTTCTCCCCTCCCTGCCCCCATATCCAAGCCAAGGCCCATTGATTTTATCTTTGCAACATCTTCTGAATATGCCCCCTTTTCTCCTATGACACTACTAGCACTCTAGTCCAGGTCCTCATCACCTTACATCTGGACCACTGAAATAGCCTGCTGGTGGGTTTGCCTGCCCCAAGTCTCTTCCCATTGTAATCTATCCACCATTCAGCCACTAAAGTGATTTTCCTAAAGCACAATTTCAATCATGTCGCACACACGCCCCACTCCCTTTCAATAAGCTTTAGTGGCTCCCTATTAACACAAGGATCAAATACAAAATGCTCTGTCGGGCCTTCAAATCCTTTTCTAATATAGCATCCTTCTATCTTTCCAGTCTTCTTACACTTTACTCCTTGACACATACTCCTTGATCCACTGACATTGGTCTCCTGTCTGTTCCATGAATAAGACACTCTTCACTCTGGGCTCCAGGCATTTTTCTTGCTTTCCCTCTTGCCGGGAATACTCTTCCACCTCTGCTCCAACTACTGACCTCCTTGGCTTTAAATTTCAATGAAAATCCCACCTTCTGCAGGAAACCTTCCTCAACCTCTCAGCTTTAGTGCCTTTCCTCTTGTTAATTATTTCCTATTTATTCTGTATATAGGTAGCTTTGTACGTGTTTGTTTGCATGTTTCTTCCCATTAGATTTTAAGCTCTTTGAAGGTAGGGGCTGTCTTTTGACTTTTGTATCCCTAGTGCTTAGCACAGTGCTTGGCACATAGTAGATACTTAATAGATGTTTGATTGATTGATTGATATTTTATTCTAGGGACAAAGGGAGCCATTGAAAGTTCTTTTGTAGAAGTGTGACTTGTGGGTGTCTAGAAGGATAATGATGTCCTCGAAAGGCTTTAGACCACCTACAAAGATGAATTTACTTAATTATGCTCTGTATCTTTGTCCAACAAGTCAGTCATTTCCATATTGACAGTCATCAATTGAATATGAAGGTATACCAATGTTGTATCCATATAAAAGTCTAGTTCATAGGCTCTCCTCAGGGCTTTGGTTGAAGGAGTTAGTGGAATAGGTATCTTTGTAAGGCTGAAGGCACCAAGAAATACCTTCATGTTAGTTATATTGCCTTGTAGTGCCCATGAGTGCCCATCATCATCACTGCAGCTTTCTGTACCACCATCTATTGCAAATTGGGAGGATCAATTAAAATGAGTTCCCATATACCTTGATATCAGTAGCTATTAACTCACATGCCTACTTTCTCAATTCAATCAATCAATCAATATTAATTAAGCACCTACTATATGCCTGATACTGTGCTAAACAGTAGGGATACAAAAAGAGGCAAAAGACAATTCCAGCCCTCGAGGAACTTATGTTCTAATGGGCGGAGACATCACACAAACAAATATATACAAACTGTATACAGGATGAATAGAAAAAAATTCATGAAAGGAAGGCATTGGAGTTGAGGGGATGGGAAGGATTCCTGTAGAACTCAAATTTCGTAACTTCATTGGGAAGATAAGCACAAGGAAAAATGTGATTTGCAGTGGGGAAACTTAAAAAAATCCAAGGGCCTGTTGATGACTGTTCTAATGAGGGACTGACCAGTGAGGGTCCTGGTCTTGGAACAGGCACAATATGCACTGCCTGGTTCCAGCCCACACAGTGGCTTGGTGAACCTACTTCTGAGCATCAGTAAAGGAGGGACCCTTGTCTCTACTTCAGAGTATGTAGGTGTTCTTTGGTGTTTCCTATCAACTTATTGTGTGATGATGGAAAACCTTTTAATTGGCTGCTGGGTGTGCATACAGTCCCTGACATGAGCATTACAAACACTGCTGTATGTCACTGGATGGGGGTGCTCCTCCCCTACTTAGCCACCTTATGGCCATGAATACTAGGTGCCTCTGTCTTTTTGAACTCTTGTGTCTATTCTTTTCTTATCTCAGGTGAATCCAGAGACAGAAAAAAATCAAGCTACAACCTTAGTAACAACAAAAGAGGAGACACAAGAAGTCCCACTGCTGGTTTTGACAGCAGAGTTTTCTGATAGCCACAAGCAGCTGAGTTCACTCAAGAACCATTCCTGAAGAGTCCATAAAAGAGCCAGCCAAGCTGGGAAAGGGAACGACCTGTCCATTGGCTATTCCATATTCAGAAGAGGACTTTGTGGAGACTTGGAAAAAAGGAGAAAAAGACACCCATGGCCCAGAAGTACTGTTGCCTGGTCCCTGCCCAAGTTGGGAGGAGAGTATTTGATGGCAACTGTCTCCGCAGGGACTTTGTGTATGTGTATGAAGGAAAATGTGTCCTGATTTGGGGGATAGGGGTGGGTGAGAGGAATCACTTCAAGTTTGAGACCACTCTCTACAGAGACAGTGTGGGTACAGAGGCTCAAGTGTTCTTCTAAATTTTTTTGTGGGGTGGAGGAGTTGTACTTCTTTATTAAACCTCATAATTTCTGTTAATTAGTTAATTGTGATCGCTGAGATGTCAACTGGTAAAATGATATTGGGAGCACATTGGTGGAGGCTCATTAACCTATTCTATGTTAGATAATACAATGTTAATTAATAATTAATATATTGTTTATAATGATATATATTATATAATACCTAATATTATATTAGAAGTTACATTCTCTCAGACTTATCCCTAGAGGAGCCTTAAGAGAAGGAGTCCTCCTCTGGGGACCTGACCTGCTAGTCAGGTGTGAGTCCAGAGAATATTCACTATTCTCAGAAGCTTTCTACATGTATCCTGAACAAATTCTTCAAGGAGAATGTTGGAAGACACCGAACAACATAGCAGCAATGAAACTGAATTCATCTAAACTTGATTGGAAATGATGGGGCACTGACTTGGCAATCATTTTAGAACCAATTGTCTGTGTTCTGTCAGATCATCAAGTGGTGAAATAAAAGATCAAAATCCATACTACATTAGAAGAAAGGCTAAAGAACAAATGAGAAAAAAATATCATGTGAAATTACAATAGTACAAGCTATTAACTCTGAAATATGGGAAATGGACAAAAGTGCTGTAAAGATAATGACTTTGGTTATTTCCATTCTTTCACAGAAATGTTTAATTAATGTAAAACTGTGGGCCCTATGAAGAGACCACAAGAGTCTGGAAACTGTTTCAGCCAGCAAACACTAGTTCTGTTTGACAAGCAGAAAGCCATGGTAGCCAAAAGTAAGACTCATTGAGAATACAAACTCATTTACAATACCTTATAGAGGAAGCAGCTAGGTATTGCAGTAGATAGAGCTCTGGGTCTGGAGTCAGGAAGATATGAGTTCAAATCTAGCCTCAGACACTTACTAACTGTGTGACCCTGGGCAAGTCACCTAATCCTGTTTGCCTCAGTTTCCTGTAAAACGAACTGGAGAAGGTAATGTCAAGCTACCCCAGTATCTTTGCGAAGAAAACCCCAAATGAAGTTATGAAGAGCTGGACATGACTGAAATAACCGAACAACAATAGGATGACAAAAAAGACTATAAACAGTTTTTTTTCACAAAGCATGAATAGCAGTGGAGAGAGAAAATGAACTGGTAGAAAGCTTAGCACACGGGCAACTAGGCAATATCACCTCAAGAGCATTTATAGAGAAAAGCAGAAGGAGACAAATCTAAATTAAGTCGAACAGATTTGTCATCTGCCCCCCTTAGAATGAAACACTCTTGAGGGTAGGCACTTTCACTTTTGCCTCTGTCTTGGACAGGTACATAGTGGGAATTTAATAAATGCTTGGCTGATTGATAGGTTGATTGTCGACAGTGAAGCTTCCGCTTGTGGATCCTAACACTGTAATGCTTGAAGTTCTAATGAGGAATTAAAAGGCACACAGGAAGATGAGGTTGGGAAGAGTGGCTATATTCCACCAAATGTATAGAGAAGAAATCCATATTAGAGGTGACTCAATTTTAAAGTGATCAATTTTCAAAATATTTCAAAGAGGGGAATTTTTTTTAAGGGAAAGATCACAGATGGTACTATTACAAAAAAAAAATAGTGATTGAGAAGCTATCAGCATGACTCATACACATAATTTCTCAACTCTAAAATTTTTGTGAAAATGGCCCATTCCTGTTTTGAGGGTGTCCTTGATGGAAATATAGGAAAGGAGATGGCTATCTTTGGAATATGATTTTCTGAAACAAGTCTCATGCTTATAGTTACACATATAACTGGCAGGTGAAGAGAATATAAAACCTTTGTTACATTTATTGTCTTTTGGTTACAAAAATGTATTTAACTCAGGAGAACAGAACATCACTTGAAAGGCTCTCTTTCAGCAAGGTGTCTGTCTTACATATGAGATTCCTTGATAGATGCAACAACAAAGAAAACCTTGTTTAAGGAACCCTCTTCATTTTCCATGTCATTGGACAGCTAGGTGGCACAGTTGATAGAAAGCCTGGTCTGGAGTCAGGAAGACGAGTTAAAATTCAGCCTCAGACACTTAACTAGCTGTGTGACCCTCTTCAAGTTACTTAATCCCATTTGCCTCAGTTTCCTCATCTGTAAAATGAGCTAGAGAAGAAAATGCAACCCACTCCAGTATCTTTGCCTAGAAAACCCCAAATGGGGTCACGAAGAGTTGGGCATGACTAAAAGCAACTGAACAACAGAATATTATCCGTAACAAACAAGGCATAAAATAAGAGGCAGAGCTTTACCAGGGCATTGAAGTAGAATTCCACATTCTGTAGTTGGGATCCCAAATGGAAGAAGGATTCCATATAGATATGGAGGTTTTCCAAATGTTCTGTTTGCAGATCACAGGAGCATAGATTTAGAGCTGGGAGGAACCTCCTAGGTGGTTGAACTGGTAGAAAGCTTAGCACACGGGCAACTAGGCAATATCACCTCAAGGTCCTCTAGTTCAATCTCCTCATTTTACAGAGGAGTCAACTAAAGTCTTGAGATAGTCAGTGATTTGCTGAAAGTCATATGAGTTGTAAAGGCAGATAATATTGGGGCTGATGGCACCATGTTCTAGAATAGTGTTAGATCCATGGCCATTCCAAAGATATCTTTACTAGCAATCCATAAAGGAAAAATCAAGTGGATGAAAAATGCCTATTCTGATTATGTAATGTAGTTAGAGTCAACTTTAGTCATTCTGGCTCGTCTCCTCTTATCTCTCATATCCCCTCATCTACAATCAGTGACCAGAGACTTGTTGATTCTTTCTCTATAATAACCCTTTTATCTGCCCTGCTCTCTTTATTCACATGATCACCACTCTAATTTGGTTTTTTTTATAAAAAATAATTTTTTTATAAAAAATTTTTTTATAAAAGATAATTTTTATAAAAAATAATTTTTAATTATTTCTCATTTGTCTATCTGCCTCCATTCTTTCTCTTCTCCAATCATCCTTCACACAGTGGCCGAATAGATTTTCCTAAAGTATAGGTGTTTCCAGATCACTGTCTTGATCAAGAATCTTCTATCCATACTTTTTCATTTATGCTCTGGAAGGATGTGCTAAACACCGTACTAAGCACTTCACAAATACTGTCTCATTTGATCTTCACAACAACCCTAAGAGGTAGATGATATTATTACCCACATTTTGCAATTGAGGAAACTGAAGCAGACAGAAGTTAAGTGACTTGCCCAAGGTCATATAGATAGTATTTGAAGTAGGATTTGAACTCACATCTTCCTGACTCCAGGTCCAATCTCTATCTACTGTGCCAGCTAGCTGCCATGACAAATAGTTGGACTTTGAAAGCACTCCATAAATACTTGTTAAACAAATAAAAAAAATGAAGGAAGGAAAAAAGGAAAGGAGCAAGGAAGGAAGGAAGGAAGAGAGGAAGAAAGAAAGGAAGGAAGGAAGGAAGGAAGGAAGGAAAGAAGGAAGGAAGGAAAGAAGGGAGGAAAGAAGGAAGGAAGGAAAGAAAGATAGTTCAGAGAATGAAAAGGCATTGAATTAGGAGTCAGGGGAAACCTGGGGTGGAGTCTTGTTCACTGCTTACTAGTTGTGTGACCCTGGGCAAGTCACTTAACCCTGTTTGCCTTAATTTCCTTATCTGTAAAATGAGTTGGAAAAGGAAATGGAAAACCATTCCAGTGTCTTTTCCAAGAAAACCCCAAACAGGGTCATGAAGAATCAGACATGGCTGAAATGACTGAACAAAAAAAGCTGTGTGATTCTTGGTAAATCCCCATACTGCTCTGAATCTCAGTTTTCTCAACTGTAAAATGAATAAAATAATCCCTACATCATAGGTGTTACCTTTGCAATCCTCCCAACACTCTAAATCAACATGAGCTAGTAGCAATAATTAAACTGCTTTTGGTAACAGAAGTCATACTTGTCTCCTCCATAAGTTCTTCCTCTCCAGTGACATGAATAGAAAGGGAAAATAGCAGCTACCCAGGTGCTTCCCCTTGCTGAGAATGCCCCTATTTCCTCTTTGACAGATCTTAACCTGTTTGTCCCAGGCTAGCTTGTGGTAAAGCAAAGTCTTGATGCTACCCTCAGTTCTCAGACTGTGGTATTTGGTATTTGGCCTATTTCTGCCCTTGATTAGATGCTATTTAGGAGTTTTCCTTGAAGTCAGAGAAGAGATCAGATTGGTTTGCTCATCTGATCCCTTCTTCATTTTGATGAATGTAGAGGAAAGGGACATAAAGGTCACTCTCCTAATAGAGAAAGCAGGAAATAACAGAAACCTGTTGTTTATCAGTAAAGCCATAAGATAAATGGTCAGGTCAACTTGAAGTTAGGGGTGTACATGCACATGTGTGTGAACACATGCATGCATGCAGGTGCTTATTTATATGGATGCACCAGAATATAAATTCATATAATCAAAGACATGGACGGGTCTTTAAAGGATTCCTAGTCCTCATTTCATGTTGCTTCTTTTCACACGTTCTTGGTCCCAGCCAAATTGTCCCACTAGCTCAGCGATTCTCAACCTGTGGGTTGTGACTCCTTTGGGGGTAGAACGACCCTTTCACGGGGTCGCCTAAGACCATCAGAAAACACATGTTTCCTATGGTCTTATGAAGTGAGACACTGTTCCTCTATCCTTCTCCAGGCGGATCCACCCACATGCAGATATGCCCACATATGAGTATTAAAGTGTTGCGACATTAGGAAGGTTGAGAACTACTGCACTAGCTAGTCTCCAAACTCAAGATTCCATCTTTCTGTTTTGTACATTTGCAGCTATAACATACTTTCTCTTGCTGTCTGAGGATACTTATCTTCTTTCAAAGCTGAGTTCAGGCCTCTTTTATGGAATCTTCCCTGATTGCCCCAGGTGTTAATATTCTCTCACTTCAAATTAATTTTTTTTTTTGCTATATTAGTCTTATGTTTTATCCTCTGAGTCAGATGTAGAGTGGGGAGTGTTGCCTTATTGTCTTTGTATTACTGTTGCCTGGCATCATTGCTTTGTCATAATATGTACTTAATAAATATTTGTAAGCCTCCAAACACTCTATTTTTAGAGGTAAATTAATGTGAGCTAGCATGTTTGTTGGGTTGAGCTTAGTTAAAAAGTGTTTGTACTAACCTATTTTCCCTGATTTTAGATAGTACTGTGCTCAAAACTAGTCTAGAAAACAGTTTTCTGCATTTTAAAAAAAATATTTCTGAAGAAGGATGTGCAGCATATATTTTTGGGGTTTTTTTTGGTCTATAGATACCAGTGCTTATAACCTTTACAGATAGGAAAAACTTACTGTCTAATAAAAATGTTCCCTGTGGCCATTCAAGCCTTTCTCTCCTTGTCCTGATCTTGAAAACAAATCTGAAATTTGGTGACTTGTCTCTTCTATGAAGTCAGCTGAACAGTTTTAAGTAGTAAAGACAGTCCTTTTGTTTGTTTGTTTTCCCCAATCTAACTACTCCAGCTTGCTCTTTCTAGAGGTGCCCAGGAGAGCATCTGCTGACTTAGTTCAGGATCCTGTAATAATGCATATCAGCCTCATTGAACACATGTTGGGTGCTGTGCAGTCTGCTCTAGAGAGCAGGCTTTGGCCATGTGGAATACACACTAGACTACACAAAGCTCTATTTAGGAAGCTCCTCTGCCGTTTGGCCTTGAACTCAGGGGCTGGAGGAAGGGAAGACTCAACAATCTATCCCTTTGTCAATGAAACCTACCCCCTGTAGAAAAATCTGAATAGACTGCAGTGAAGAGGTGATGGGATGAAATTCAAGGTGAATGGTGGTGTTTTTTCTCTTACCTCAGCCTTTGGTCTTTGCAATGCTAAGAGGGTCATGGAACAATAGCATAATGGAATGCAAAGAGATGTTTTGGTAGGGGAGTGATTGATGAAATATGCTGTAAGATACGTGTAGGTTATAACTGATATCTCTACTTTAAAAAATAGATTTTTATTGGCATTCAAAATTTTTTTAATATTACCTAGATTTCCTCCCATAACCTTTCCCCTCCACTGTCCCAGAGAACCATTCCTTACAACAAAGAATTAAAAAAAGAAAGAAAAAGAAAGGAAGAAAAAAATTCAGTGAAGCAGATTAATACATATCCTCTCCCCATTCCCACGTTAATTGCAATGTTCTGCACTTGGGGGCCTTCCCACCTTAGCAGAAGAGGTGGGAGGGGAGATATCTTTTCATATCCCTTTTTTGGGGCCAAGTTGACATAATTGCATAAACTTGTTTAATTTCACAATATTAATTTTCTATGGTTTTGTAGTTGTTGTTTCCATTTACTATTGTAAGATCAGGGTAATGGTGATGGTGGTGGTGGTGTGTAATATAATTGACAGCTGGGTGCCACTTTTACCCACCAACCTCTTCTCCTCTATGCTACATTCAGGGTGCCATGGGTGATTTTGATCACAACCATTGCCATTTTCAAACTCTCTGCCACCATAACTCATTAACCTCCCTGGTTTGGGAATTTCATTCAATCTATATTTAACATTCAATCAAGATTCCCATAACTGTAATCCACCAATTCCCAGGATACTCTCCTTCCTTCCTCAATGAGCTTAGTGACCCAAAGTTTTTCTCTCCTTCTCAATTCTTGTGTAGTAGGTAGTAGTAGTCTGTGTAGTAGGGGACTTCAACATGGATACTGATATTCCCTTAAACACCCTAACTTCCCACTTCTTCAATTCACACATTTCTCATGACCTCCACCCCATTTCAGCTAAACAGAGATGGTCAATACCTTTGATCTTGCCATCACCCACAAATGTTGCATTTACAAGTTATAAACTCTTAAGTTCCTTTATCTGATCATCAATTTTAATCATTTTATCCTTCCTTCTGCCTCACAACCTATACCCCTGTTCTTCAATCTGATTGTGACCTCTAATCCTTTCACTAGCCCATTCTTTCCACAGCATCACATCTGCACTGGCTATACTCTTTTCCCTTCCCCAATTTAACCCTTTGATGAGCCAGTTCAACTCTACAAAGTACTCTACTTTCAAATCTCTTGCACCCTTGTCCTATCAAAGATCTTGCCCTACTAAACCCTAGCCTTGGATTTCCCCCACTGTCTCTTGGGTTTGCTTACATCAATTTGCTGCTGAATGAAGCTAGAGAAAACCATGAAGCTGTGCTGAGTCCACTACAGATTTATGTTACATAATCTCAACTGGGACCTCACTGCAACAAGGCTCTGTATGACTCAGTAGCCTACTCACCACAGTGGCTTTTTCAAACCTTTTCATCTCTGCTCAAACCTCTCATAGCTCTCCCTCCCTGCTTTCTCAGTTGAGAACCTTGAATCATATTTCACTGAAAAACTGAGGCCATTAACCTCCCTCTTCTACCTTCCTCCTCATCTCACATCATTTAACTTCCTCCCCGCCACTATCTGTTTCTTCACTCCTATGTCATATGAAGAGGTGGTCCTTCTTCTTGACAAGACAAAACCCTTCAAATGAACAAGTGATCCCATTTTATTCTGTCTCCTCCAAAAGATTTCCCCCTCTATCATCCACATACTCTCACTTGTCTATTAGCTGCTTCCCTACAGTCTACAAACATTACCGCATCTCCTCCAGACTCCCCTCACTTGATCCATCTATCCTGGCTGGAAATCTCTTCTCCTTTTTGTGGATAAACTTGAGAAAGCTGTCTTTAACTGCTCTCTCAAAGATTTCTTAATTGCCAAATTCAAGGACCTTTTCTCAGTCCTCATTCTTTTCAATCTCTTTGCAGCCTTTGATACTGTTGATCATCAGCTTCTCCTGGATACTCTCTTTTCTCTAAGTTTTCATGACCTAGCTGTATTCTGCTTTCCCTCTTACCTATCTATATACTCCTCCCCATCTCCTTTGTTGAATCTTCATCCAGGTCACTTCTGCTAAAAATGGGTATCCACAAAGGTTCTGTGCTGGGCCTTTTTCTTTTCTCTTTTTATTGCGTTCACTTGGTAATATCAATCACCAACAAATACAAGAGACCTCTCCTGGTGTCCCTTAATTCTAGTGCCTTCTCTGAAATTCCCTCTAATTTACCCTGTATGTATCTTGTCCATATACAGTTCGCATGTTGTCTCCCTTGTTAACGTGTGACCTTTTGCCTTTCTTTGTATCTTCAGTACTTAGCACAGTGCCTGATACATATTAAGAATTTAGTAAATGCTTGATTGATTGGGTTGTTGACTGATAACTGTCATAGCAGTCTGAAGGACAATTCTTTCTTCCTACAATTGATCCACAGATGCTTTCTTTCCCAGGAGCAACCAAATACAAGTTCCAATTAGGTGAAAAATGCCCCAAACAGTGCTGTCTGTCCCAACATAGCTGCTTAGATTGATGTGTAGAGTGGTAATGAATCGGCTCCCTTCATTTCCTCTACCCTGCCAAAATTGTATAAAAAAACCCAACAACATTCAATTTACACATTTCACAGGGAGAAATCCTGTTGAAAGAGTTGACAAGTAAAGAGGCCCCATCTTTCCTGTTAGCCTCTCAGCAGTGGGACTAGACAGTTGTGCTGTTTCTGAAACTTGGCCAACTAAGCTACAGAATGAGTAGGAGTAGTTCCTCCATGTAGGAGCACTTGAAGGAAGCATAAATATTTAAGGATGATCATGATGATGAGAAAGAATTGCCCTTCAGGGTGCAGTGTGAGACAGAATCATTTTTAGGACAGTGGACAAACTCTTCATGGAGAAAACCTAGGAAATTTTCTTTGTATAGCTAAGTAGTTATTAATAACCCTTGCTGGGAGCTCTGTTGTGGTCAATAAGGAACTAGAGCTTTGTCCCCCAACAGGCTGTTTCCCCCTGCCCTATGCCCCTGCCCCCTGTACTTCTTTTGCCTTTCACACCAGATGAAGCCAGAACAGATGAGGTAGATGTTCCAACTCTGTAACGAAGCTCTCCCTGAAGGAAAGAGGAACGAAAATGTTTCCATGGGAAACTCTCTCACTCTTGTTTATGCTGCTGGAATTTGTGCAACATAAGATCATTAGGGAGTGGGGTCATGTGGGCTTGAATAATTTAGTACTAAGAGCAGTTGCTTGAGGATGCCAGAGGGGAAAAGAAACAGGAGCATCTGGCAGAGCCTGGCTGCCAAAAAAATAACTCTCTTCTAAGGAAGAGAGTCCCAAGGAAGCAGTCCCAAACTTTTTCCCTCATGGTTTGAAGGTGGGGCTTTTTATCCCATTTAAAACAAAAACTAAAACAAAACCAGAAATAGCTTTAAGACTAAGGTTGTTAATCAGTGTGTGTGTGTGTGTGTGTGTGTGTGTGTGTGTGTGTATGTGTGTGTGTATGTGTATGTGTGAGTGTGTGTAAAATGGACCCCTTTGCAGTCAGAGGAAACCTATAGAACCCTTCTCAGTATAATGTTTTTAAGTGTTTAAAGGAAATGCTAGATTTCAGTTAGAGATTGGTGAAAACAAAAATGAAAAGAAATTTTCCTAGCCGTGTTCACAGGCTATCTGAAATCTTTTCATTGACTGAGTCCAAGGACTCCACATTGAGAACCTTTGGTTTAGGAAAAATAGAAATATGATGTGAAATCAATATTAATGAAAGAAAGATGAGTCACATGTCTTACGAGGAAGAGTACAATTAACAATAGACCCATTCCTGACTATACTGCACAATTCTTTCTTTTATTCAACAATCATGTCTTAAATACATATATTTACTATTCTTAAATATATATTTAATGTATCATAAGTGCTGCATATGAAACTGTTCTAGGTTTGAGGGAAGACACAAAGACAGTTAAAACACCATTCCTACTCTCTTGAACTTTGCATGACAGTAGAGAAGACACAATTTAGACACCCAAAAAAGAAATATTCTATGATATGATAATAATAATAACATATTTAGCTAACATTTGAAAGTTAACAAAGTGCTTTCTTCATGAAACTCTTGTGAGTAATTAGAACTGGCATCGTTGTCCCTATTTTAAGGATAAGGAAACTGTTTTAGAGAGACTAAGTCATTTGTTATAGTGGTTAAGAGTAGTGTTGGAGTCAGGATTAGAATTCAAGTCCCTTGACTCCAAATCCAGTGTGCTCTTTCCTACACTAACTCTTCATAATGCAGAATAGAATATGATAAAAGTATAAGAGATATGTTAATACTAGATGAAATCAGAGAAAGAAGAGAGCCATTCTACCATGGAAAGAACAAGGAAAGCTTTGTGGAGGAGGATGCATTGATGTGAGTCTTAAAGGATCACTAGGATTTCAACATATTGAGATGGAGAAAGAGATGAAAAGAAGGCCTAAAGCATAGCCTAAGCAAAGGCATGGAGATGGGAAAACATTGATCCTGTATAAAGAAAATTAAGTTATCTACCTGGATGGAGCAAACCATTCTAGTGTCTGCCAAGAAAACTCCAAATGGAGTCATGAAGATTAAGACACAACTGAAACCATTCAGTGACGACAACAACAATCTGGCTGGAGGAACACAGCGTGAGATAAGGCCAGCAAAGCAAGGAGCTAAATGACATTTAAAAATCTTGTCTTCAGCTTTCAGAAGCAGAATGAGAATCACTTCACCACCTACCCTTTAACATAATCACAGTAAACCTTTTGATGTTGAGATTGTCTTTGATGTGTTTTCACAGACTCATTTTGAAATTTTGTTGGTATATATAGAAACATTGCAAGGCCAAACTGAAAATATATCAATTACTTTTTAAGCATTCATTTTAAGGATTGTGTTTAAGAGAAGCATAGGAAAAAGAACTTAGAGATCATTCAGTCCAAACCACTCCTAATCTTATTGATGAGGAAATTGAGCTCAAGAGGTGAAGCACCTTCCCCAAAGCCATACCTCATACATGTGGCAGAACCAAATCAGCCTGGGCACCTGAATCGAAATCCAATGCCTTATCACACTTTCTCCCTAGCCTTTGTCTAAAAATTTCTCATGATGGAGAACTCACTATGTTCATCTTCATATTTCTTGTTTCTCCCCCATGGAATAATGCAACGAAAGAGAAGTAAAGTCCATTTTTACCAAAGTTTTCAAAAAATGCCCTAAAATTTTTAGAAGCCTTCAATTTCTGGTAGTGCTTTACTACTCTCGTGTCCCTTAAGTGCAGAGGCAAGTAAAACATGGAAAATTTGGTTTCCTTCAGCATCTCATTAAATTGTACCATTTCTGTTGTTGAATATTCTCTGAACGGTGGTGTTGGAATTAACTATTTAAAACAATTTATTTATTTATTTTTATTTTATTTTCAGTTTCACAACCTTTTGAATTCCAAATTTTCTCCCCGCTCCCCAAGATGGCATGCAATCTGATATAAGCTCTTTCTCTATATTCACATTAAACATATTTTCACATTAGTCATGTCGCAAAGAAGAATTATAAGCAATGGAATGAACTACGAGAAAGAAGAAACAAAAGGAAATGAAACAAAAAAGAGAGAGCAAATAGTATGCTTTGATCTGCATTCAGATTCTGTAATTTTTTTCTCTGGAAATGGATAGGGGAGTGAACTTTTAAAGCAAGGAATACAAACAGATGTATTCCTTGTCTTTTTGTAGCATACATAATACATCTGAAATAGGCATTTTGATGATTCCTGGAGATATCAAAAGGCAATTTAGTTGATTTAAGGCAATGATAGGACAAAATCTAACCATTGACTGAACAGGTATAGGCTTTGAGGAGTCACATGTAACAAAGCATAAAGTCTTGGTAGGTATACTAGTAAGAGTAGTCAAAGTTAAGTGAATAGACCTCTTACATAAAGTAATAATAATAATCACTGATACTTATATAGTATGTTAAAGCTTGCGTAGAATTTATCGTACATCATATTAGGGAGGCAACATGGGACAGTGAAGAGAGAAATGGATTTGGAGCCAAAAGTGTTTTGCTACTTGCTACTATTGTAATGATAATGGGAATCTGAAGATCTTCCCGGCCCCTTGGCCCGTTGATAGGCTTAAGTGAATCTGAGAACCTTCCCTGATTTAAAAATATACTCTGCCCCCTAATAGGCTGAAGGTGGTCACATGGAGCCTGTGGCAGGAGGCTTGTTTTTCAGGAATGCCCACACCTTGTTACTTTGTGATTGGGCAGTGGGTCAAGACGGTTGTGACATTCTCTGAGCCAGGAGAAGGCTACATATACCCTGATGTGAGTTTTTGCTTTGGGGCTCACTTTGGAAAGAGTTGTATGATTTGGCCAGATGAGACTCTGGGCAGCCTTTGAAACCCCTGGCTTTGAAAACTCAGATATGGGTGCTTCCCTCTCTGGTAACTAACTAGGTATGAATGTAATAGTCAGACAGCTGGAAGCCCTGTCTGCTGAATTGTGTTATTTTCTGTTGTAACTTCTGTTTGTATTCTATGAAGTCCAGGGCGCTGATTTTTCCCCCTGAACTAGGTAAATATGTTTGATTGATTGATTAAAGTAAGACTGTTAGCCTGTTGTGAGTTGCTTTACTTTAGAAAAGCAGATCTAAGAACCTGTAATAGCAGCCATCCTGGGTATGCTAGGGTGCTTGTTGATACACCTATATAAACTTGGGAAAATTAATTAACCTCCCCAGGTCTCAGCTTTGGCTTTTATAAATTTAGGGAGTTGGAGTAGAGGCCTATAAAGTAGAGGCCTATAAAGTAAAGGCCTTTCTTTCGGCTCTGAATCTATGATCTTTTATCATCTGAGTCTCAAAACTATCCTGTCAGGTAGGTACTATAGATATTATTATAGTAGGTCCATTTTATAATGGAGAAAACTGAGGCACACAGGTTAAACGAACTGCTGGATCCGAGTTAAAATCTGAATCTATGTTCCTTCCACCAAGTCAAGCCCTATTCTAGCACGAATATCAAATACATGGCCTGCAGGCCATGTGCATCCCACAATACTCATGAGTGTTGCCCAACAAGATTTAGATGTAATTGGTAAATATCTAACAAAATTAACAAAAATACAGTAAAACATAGATACATTTTACAGATGAGGACATTCAACGCATGACATAAGCAAAAGTGTGAAGGTGGGAAAGCACTGAACAGACATGAGGGAATTCAATGAATTTTCATCTATAAAATAGGGATAATCATAATGCCCCCCTCACAGGGTTGTTGTGAGAATCAATTGAGATAATACTTGTAAAGCACTCAGCATAGTGCCTGGCATGTAGTAGGTCCAATATATTAGCTATTATTATTTTATATTTCAAAATTAAGCCCATATGTGGCCATAGGGATCCTTATATATTAATGACCAATAATATATTAATTTCTATTTGAGTTTGATATCATTGTACTACAACATAATGGCTCTGGATAATTGCCATTCCTAGATGTACACATTGCAATATTAATTTGGTAAGGAGGACTAATGAAAATGAAATCATAAGATTGCATTCACACAAAATTTTGAGTCAGGTTAAAGGAAAGTAGAGGGAGTTGGAAGGAGGGGATGAACAGGCCTCACAAAGGTATATTTGGTTTATATTTTTCTGTGTAGTTTTGCAGACATGGAAAGGTGTCTCAAGAGAGGGAAAAAGGATGAAATTGAGCAGGATACATCTCTCTAAATCTATATTCATATCTATATGTCACACCGTCTTCAATAGCTTCTCCCACAGGAACTCTATAGATACTGTTACTGTACATTTGAGGAAACAGATTCTTGGGGTAAGTGGATTTAACCATTATTCTTCTTCAATTTCTTTTTCTGAAATGGGGTTAAGTATTTTATTTCCTCTTCTGTTAATCTAGCCAGTTTATATTTTTTGTAAATATTTATCCATTTCACTTAGATTGTCAGATTTATTGGCATACAGTTGGGGGGTTTAACCATCATTCTGAATGAAGAAAGTGCATTGTTATGGCTGATAGAGATTATGTGAGCCATGGGAAGAAAAGAAAGAAAATTTATCTTTTAAGAGACTAAATGAGTTAATTGTGTTTTGAGAAATGCTACAGAGATGTTTTGAAAGAATTGAGTTTAATTCTTTACCTGGAAGGAAGATATGCTCTATAGATAAGAAATACTGAAGAAAATTCTTGAGAGACTTTGCTATCCTGAGAGAACTGAATGGAAGGACTACGGTTCTGAAGAAAAGTCAATAGTTGCAGTTGATGGTAAGAAGTCACTCTGACTGTGATCTTTCCCACAGCTGATCCATTGTTAAAATATTTAAAGATGATTTTCGTATTGTTTGTTATGCTGATAATAAATTGTATAGCCAATAATTGTGATGTTTAAGACTTGGAAATGAGAATTTGATATTTGAGATCAGTGAAAGCATATGAAAAAAGATGTTCTTCCAGTTTATTTATAAAAATAAGGAGAGCTGATTAATTAACCAATAAGAGAGGTTTTGTATTTGTTAATTAATATTTTAAGTTTTAATTTATGGAATAAAACAAACATTTCCATAACATGGTACGATAAAATAGATGATTGTACATGAAAATGCAAATCTACTATGCACAATTTGATATTCCTTTCAAATGTACAACAAAATTGTTATGTAAATTTCTTTTTTTTTCTCCTCTTTGCCCTCACCCAGAGATGACTACCATTAGACACAAATGTGTGTGTGTGTGTATGTATGTATGTAAAATTATTCTATACATACTTCTGTTTATTGGTTCTTTCTCTGGATGCAGATAGCATCTTTCTTCATATGTCCTTTATAAATTAATATATAGTTTAGATATGTATAATAGAAAAAATAATTTATTCATTCAAAGTCATTCTTAAAACAATATTGCTGTTACTGTATACAATGTTCTCTTGGTTTTGCTCATTTTGCTCTTTATTATTTAGTGTAAGTCTTTCTATGTTTTTCCAAAATCACTGAGCTAATCATTTCTTATAGCACAGTACTATTCCACCATGATCATATACCATAACTTATTCAACTATTCCCCAATTGATGGGTATCCTTGCAATGTCCAGTTCTTTGCCATCTCAAAAAGGGCTGCTATAATTTATGAGAAAGTATCAAGACATATTCCTTAATTGCCTTAACACCTGAGTACAGAATTAATAAAGAAATATGCCAGTAGTGATTAGAGATAGGAGGCTTATTTTGGTTGTTCACTAGTACATAACTCAGCCCACTGACGTACCATGAAGTAGGAGTGGAGGTGTTTGTCTCTAAACCAATTATATTATATAGCTATATATATTTATATTTGGGCAACTAGACTATTGTAATGGTAATGGTAATTTGAATATCTTCCCTGCCCCTTAATAGGCCAAATGTAATCACATGGAGCCCACAGGGGGAGGAGCTTGCTGAAAGAGTGGAACAGGAAGAGTGGAGCAAGAAGGAGCAGGATAGAGAGCCAGAACTGCAGAGACCAAGCAGCATGGAGGCTGAGCAGCTAGTGTGAGTGAGAGAGGGGCATTTTTGCTTAAAGGGGCCTGTTTTGTTTTGAAGGCCTGATGGAGGGAAATTGGTATTTGCTGCATTGGTTATGTGCACCAGCTTCTTGGATTTCTATGAGGGATTTGTCTTTCTGGTTTTGGGATTCAGCTTTCTGGTGTTTGAATAAATGTTTTGGTTCTGTCTCCCATGTGGAGAGTCTGTTACAGTTTGTGATTCACAACCATACCAGCATATTCATAGCTGCCCTACATGCTGTGAATGTTGCATTGGCATAATAATGGTGCAGTGGATAGAGTGCTGGGTGTAGAGTCAGGAAGACTCTTCTTTGTGAGTTCAAACCTAGTTTGTGTGACCCTGGGCAAGTCACTTCATCCTGTTTGCCTCAGGTTCCCTATCTGTAAAAATGAACTGGAGAGGGAAATAGCAAACAACTCCAGTATCTTCACCAAGAAAACCTTAAATGGGGTCACAAAGAGTCAGATATGGCTGAAAAATAATTGAACAAGCTCCCCACATATCTATATTCTACATTTAAATCAATATCTATGGCTATATCTCTACCTATATATAAACCATCAGTATCTATATTGATGCATATAGAGTCACAGAATTTTGGAATTTAAAGGGACCCCAGTGGTCATCTAGTATAATCCATACATGAAAGTTATTCTCATTTTAGGATAGTGGTAGGTGGTCCTCCAGTCTCTGTCTGAAGTCCCCGAAGGAGGAGGAACCCATCACCTCTTGATGTGGCCAATTTCACTGTCATACATCTCATTTTATTTAGTAGAGTTTTCTTGATACGAAGTCTAAATTTGATTCCTTTCTGGTTCTGTTTTCTGGGACCAAACAAATGAAATCTAATTGCTCCTCCATATGACAGCCTTTCAAATACTTAATATTCTATTTCTCTGAGTCTTCTTTTTTCCAGGGTGAACATGCTTAGTTTCTTCAATGATCCTCATGGAATCAAGGCTCTTCACCATCCTGGCTTTCCTCTTCCAGATATTCTTCATGTTACTAATGTTCTCCTTAAATCATGGTGCCCAGAACTGAATGCAGTACTCCAGATGAGGTTTACTGAAGCATTACACAGACCGTCACATCCCTATTCCTGGAAGCTTTGCCTCTCTTAATGCAGCCCAAGATGAAATTAACTTTTTTTTTGGCTTCCATATTACGCTGAAGACTTATATTGAGTTCACAATCTACTAAAATACTTAGATTATTTTCCAGAACAACTGTTGTCTAGCTATGCCTTACCCAGATATACATATGGCTAGATATACTGATAGAAAATAGATATGTAGATGTAGTTATGTTGATCCTGCTAAATTTCATCTTCTTCTATATATTTACAGTATGCACGTATGTATGTATGTATCTATCTTTCTGTAGTCTAAAAACCTCTGGGTTTCTGAGCTTAGCCTTTCTTGTGACTGGCTTTTTCTTTTAGACACAAGCTCTTCCAGTTTGGCATGCTACCCTGTTCTTTTTCTGGAATTCCCTTCCACCATATCTGTAACATTCTATGATCAATGTAACCTCACAAATTAATGCTGCCCTGTCTCTGATATCAAAGATGGTAAACCAATTAGACTTGCTTGATTAAGATTCCACCCCCTTCTATTAAAATCCCTGGCCTTTGTCTATGTCCAGAATGACCTTGTTGCTTGGGATTTCCTAGCTGTTTTCCCAATGACCTGACTTTGCAAGAGTCTGGAACAACCTGGAGAGCCAGGTCAGGAGATCTGTCTTTCAAAAGATTCCCTTATCCTTCCTGCCATAGTACTAAATTAATCTTACCCAAGGCCTGAATCTTTGTCTGCTGGTTGGATTGTAAATGTCTCTTTTGGATATCTGGTTCCTTCTTCCATTGCCCCCAACTTCAAACCCCTAAATATCTCAAGTTAAGTCACAAGCCCTCCTTTTTATCATTTAAAATGCACTGAATAAAGGCCTGTTGTTTTTATCATTATCCAATCTACTTTTCCTGTAAGAACTTCTGAGGCTCCTTTTCTCTATCATGTCAAGAAGCTATGTCAAAGGAGGGATGGGAGTGACCAGCAAGAGTTGTTCATTCTTTATTTAAAAAATTATATCATATATATACACATACATATATTTCCCCCAATTGTATGTTAGAACAATTCTTAATATTTTTTTTAAGTTTTGAGTTCCAAATTCTATCACTCCCTCCCTTCACTCTCCCTCCCTGAGATAGTAAGCAATCAGATATACATTATAAATGCACACCATACAAAACATTTCCATTTTAGTCATTTTGTACAAGAAGACCAGAATAAAAGAAAAAGAATGAAAGAAAGGAAGTGAAAAATAGCTCACTTCGGTCTACATTCAAGGAATATAAATTCTTTCTCTGGAGGAAGTTATAATGCTTCATTATGAGTCCTTTGGGATTGTCTTAGATCATTGTATTTCTGAGAATAGCTAAGTCAATCACAATTCTTCATTGAATAATATTGCTGTTACTCTGTAGAATGTTTTTCTGGTTCTGTTCACTTCACTTTGCATAAGTTCATGTAAGTCTTTCCAGATTTTTCTGAAATCATCTTGCTCATTACTTTTTATAGTACAATAATATTTCATTACAATTATATGATATTCTATTACAATCATCCCATTCTTTAAAATGACAAATTTCTGTTGTCACATTTTTTTTTTCTGTCAGCTGAGTATTTTGGAAGCCTTCGAATCTTTTCCTTTGGGACTTTCTGAGAAGGGAGACTTCCCATACATGGCAGTATTTGTGTGTACTGGCCTAGAAAAACCAGTGACTGACCTGCAAGTCTCTAGCCATCTCTTCTGTTCTGTTTTTCTGAGCATAGGTAGTTGAATAGCAGTTATGAGAAGTGGACTTGGAGTCTGTGGGTTCAAAAATGTATATTTCTCAAAATTGATGTTCACTTCCCTATACTCAGAGAAAGAAGACTTGAGGACTAGTTAAGGCTCATCTAAGCCAGCTATATGAGGGTAGGTGTCCTTGCTGCTGGCCCGTAGAGTGGGACAGCTGGAATCTCCTTCCACCTGTGTCAGAAGTTTAAGGAGAGGCATGAAAAGTCCTCACATGCTCAGCAGACAGGAAAAGATCAAAAGGGGGAATTACTTTTCCCTTGAAAGACTGGAATGTACAGCTCTTACAGATCAGTGGTCAATTCTCTTCAGTGCAGCCTCCTGTGATAGTGGAGGTGAGAAGGGAAGAAGGGCGAGCGGAGGAAGCAAACAGGGACCAACCAGAAGTATCTGGTTCCACAAGAGATCAAAGTACATGACTCACTAGAAGTGGTCAGGTTATAGGTTTGGCACTATGGGTTCTCCACTGGATGCCCCCTTCCTCCCTGACTCATCCACAAATGTGCCTCATGGAGTGGGCTCCAATCCAATCCTCCAGTGACATGTGTGTATATGTAAACATATATATATATATGTATACATATATATATATACACATTCATCTATAAATGCATGCGCTCACATATATGTATGTATCCCCAGTACCTGACACATTATAGAAGGTGCTTAATGATTGCTTTTTGATTAATTGATATACATCTTCACATACATACATACATATACACATATATTTGTATATTATCTATTAAAGTCCTACCTTTATGTCTCATGAGACACAGAGGTTACCCTTTATTCTTCAAGGTGATGCCAGTAGAGGGCAAGCTCTGGAAGGCATTTCTAAGATGGAAAGGCTTCAAATTTGAGTTTAAACCTGGTGACAGATTATGTCTGTCAACTGAGCACCTGTCCACCTAAGGTCAGAGAGACTCATAACTAGGAGTTTGTTCACCAGGTGATAAATCTTTTGCTCTCAGCAACTCATAAAACTGTCTGCTAAGGTCTGGAGGGGTTACAATCTGCTTTGGTGGAAGGAATACCTACTCTGGTAGCTATATACATATATATATATATATATATATATATATATATATACATATTTATATATATATATATATGTACTCATACACACATATGCAGATTTCCTTTTTTCTCTTGACAGTGGGAGAGGATACATATATATGTATATATACACACATATTATATATGTATATATATTCCTCAAAGGTGACACGTATATGCAACATATACAGTTGTATGTATATATATATATAATCCCAGCTATATTAACCTAAGGTCAAGGAAAAACATGGGATAATATTCATAAAAAAGATTTTTCCTCTGGTTAATTCTAAGAAAGTACTTA
>CM053587.1:224350139-224390399 GCA_028646515.1 Pseudochirops corinnae
AGAGGGGGAGAAAATATGTAACTCAAAATCTTGTGGAAATGAATGATGCAAACTATAATAAAATTAAAAAAAAAAGAAAAACGGGGATAGACTTGCATGAAATAATGAGGAGCAATTACTACCGTATACAATGACAGTAATATTGTTTTAATAACAACTTTGAATGAATAAGTCATTTTGACCATTATAGATACCCAAATTAACTGCAAAGGACCTATGAAGGAAGATGCTATCTATATCCAGAAAGTGAACTGATAAACAGAAGTATGTTTAGAATGATTTTACTTATACAGATATTTATGTCTAATTTGTGTCTAGGGAGGGAAGGGGAGAAAAAAGAAAAAAAAAGAAAGTTAAATTTCTTATGTAAAGGTAACTATTATATATTTAAAAGGCATAGCAAGTAGTACATAATAGATACATAGTTTCATGTGTAATCATCTTTTTTTTCCTATTCTACTGTTATAGAAATGCTTGTTTTATTTCCTAAGTTGAGAATAAAGAAAATTTTTAAACTGCAAACATTTTAAAAAAGAAAATTCTTCTAAACACTTGATCAGATTAGGAGAATAAAGGGCAAACACTACAGGCAGCTTCTCGGTAGGTTTTAGATCATATGGACATTGCTTACTGTTTATATCAGAGCATAAAAAATCCCACCCTTATGTAGTCAGGGCTCTTCAGAGTTAGCAGTTATCCTAAAGATGCTGCAGTTACCACACCCTGCCTTTCTGACCACACATATGGAGGCTGAGATGAGGAGTGGGGCTGTGTCTACCCAAGTTAAATGATGTATTCTTGTTCAATATCATTTCTATTTTATGTCTAAAAGGAAACAAGTTGATGAAGAAGACATTCATAGCTGAGAGGACCAGCAAAGACCCATGTAGGAGGTGGTATTTAATTGGAGCTTTGAAGAAAACTAGAATTCCAAAAAATTAGAGGTGAGTAGGGAACGCATTTCAAGCATGGAAGATAACCTGTGCAAACAAAGATGGAATGTGTTCTATGAGAAATGTAGCAAAGCTAGTTTTACTGGACCAAAAAGTGTGTGAAGAGAAGTGATAAGGCATGAAAAATAGGTTGTAGCTGGGTTTCACCTTTACCTTTTAGAATGGCTAGTTTTCTTCAAAGCTCAAATGAAATGCCATCTCCTACATGAGTCTTTTCTGGTCCTCCCAGCCCTGAATACCTTCTTCATTAACTTGTATTTATTTGGTATATACTTAAATGAATGAATGAATTAGTGAATAAATGAAAAAAATCACCTATTAAACACGTATGATGTGCTAGGCACTCTACCGATTATTGGGGATAGAAATACAAACAGCAAGACAGTCTGCGCCCCCTTTTTAATGGGCAAGACAACATATATGGAGAAGTGGTGACTTGGAGAAGTTCCTTGGTCTGGAAATTTATAGGGATAGTATGTGGGGCCATAGGGGAAGAGATTGGCATATCCCATCCAAGAACAACGGTGACATGGATTTGATCATAGTATGTGGTGGGAGGTGAGAGGAAAGGGTCCATGCTCATGGTGATTGGTGAGGCACTGAAGAAGTTGGCCTGAGAGGAAGAAGTCAAGTGAAGTATGGCTGGAGCTTGGTGACAGGAGAGTCTCTCACTAATCAGTACAATGAGATCCCACAAAAGAAATTCTTAAGGGTGTGGCCTCTGATGTGGGCATCAAGGTATGGTATGGAGGAGATGGCCAGGACAATGGGGACTTTCTGCCCTTTAGGATGTAAGCTCTTTAAGAGAAGGTATAATTTCATTAATTATGTTTTTGTATTTCTAGTACCTAACACAATGCTTGGCATAAAATGGAGGCACTTAATCAATTCTTGTCATTTGGCTTATTATTGCTATGGAACTGCCTCCAAAAATGGTGTTGTACCTAAAGACACCTTTTGCAAAACCAAGTTCAAGATATTAAATGGGCTTTTGGTTGAATACAAACCTGACAAAGGCTAGACTAGCTACAGTTACTTTATACCTAAATAGTATTTACATGGGTAGCTAGGTAGCACAGCGTATAGAATGGTGGGCCTAGAGTCAGGTAGTCTGAGTTCTGAGCTTAAATATGACCTCAAACACCTACTGTTTGTATGACCCTGAGCAAGTCACTTAACCATGTTTGCCTCAGTTTCCTTCTCTGTAAAATGAGCTGGTGAAGGAAATGGCAAACCACTCCAGTATCTTTGCCAAGGAAACCCCAAACGGGGTCACAAAGAGTTGGACACGATGAAAAAAATGACACAACAGTATTTATCCAGCAGTGTGCTAGTAAATGAAAAACTAACTCTTGGGAAAAAAATTTATCCACCATACACTTTTATGTTTAATTTGAATTATTGATATTTTTTCCGTCACATTCTTAAATCTAGACAACCAACAAAAGAGCGTCAAGCCCTGATTTATAGCCAGTTTCCAAGGTATAAACACTTATGTTGAAAATTTAACAACTGCCTCTGGAGCTGGTTTGGGTTGGCTCAAGCACACGCCTGTCATGGGTAAACTAATGAATTACAGGCATATTAAGTGACAAATTCTGCAGTACATGTGTGAAGTTGGTAAGTGAGAGAGGTGTTTATTGCTGAGTGTGTGTGCGTGTGTGTGTTTCTGGACATTCTGGAGAAAGAGAACAATGGTTACATCTCTCTTTCTTACTCTTTCACCCTGTGCCCTGAACTTAGGGTGCCTCCATGCCTCAGTCTTGAGGTGTTATTGTAATACCCTTATGGTTAATCAAGTAGTACATATTCTAGGGTAACCAATAGGCCTCAAAGCCTCCAGTGAGTTAGGAGGATGTCTACCCCATGCATGTGAAGACTTCCCTGGGCAGAATGGGAAGATGAGAACAATTTGTTCCAATGGCCATGAAGGTGGCTGGAGTAGGCCCTGTGGAGTTCTCAGAGCCAGGTCAGACAACAAAAATGCCAAGGTCATTCGTCACATTCCAGGCCATAGCCGGTCGTCCTGACTTTTCTCTTGCCACTAGACTTTGATGACTTTGAAAGGGAGAGGCTGATGATTTTTGGCAACTCTGCCTCACTTAAATCCAATTCACTTGTGAGTCAAAACATCACCCTGTGATGTCATTGGTCCTCTTCAAAACAAAGACAAACTACACACTAGGGTCAGCTAGGTGGTGCAGGGGATAGAGCACCGGACCTGGAGTCAGGAAGACTCATTGACCTGAGTTCAAATCCAATGTCAGACACTAACTGTGACCCTGGCAGGTCACTTAACCCTGTTTGCCTCAGTTTCCTCATCTGTAGAATGAGCTGGAGAAGGAAATGGCAAACAACTTCAGTGTCTTTGCCAAGAAAACTCCAAATGGGGTCACAACTAGTCAGACACCACTGGAAATGACTGAACAACAACATATGCTAGTCTGATCTGATATTCTGGTTATTGACTTTTAAAACCTCAGACACGTTTCTCTCATGAAACTCAATCCCTGTGAGCAGACCTGGAATATGTGCTCAACCACCAATTCAAATAAACCTGAGAACAGTCTGCATTTTTTTTCTTCAGACATTTTTTGGAAACACAAACAAAAATTGGCTCTTAATCTCATCAAAACCAAATGTGAGGTTTTCTTCCCAAGAAAAACTGCTTTCCTTTCCAGTCCTTCAACAAGATGGGCTCCACACAGCCTGGTATCAGTCAGGTTGAACCAAGAGAATACCCTGTGGTTTGGTGTTTCTTTCGAGTTTGCCTGTTGGACACCATTCCACTCAGAGCTTTTCCACACTCAGAGTGACATTGCTCTACAGAGCATTTGAGCATCTGCCTAGAATCTGTGCCATGCATGACCTGGATTTTTATGCATTTCTAAAGGGGAAGGAACAACCGTTTTCTCATCTGTCAAATGAGACTTGGAGTAGAATGATAGAATCACAGAATCTTGGCGTCAGAATGGACCTTTGGGATTATCGGTTCCAACTTTCCACCCAATGCTGAATTCCTCTATACAGCATCCTCCATAGCTGAAATACTTCCATCAAAAGGAAACTATCTGCCTTATAAGATGGCTTGTTTCATATTTGGATGGCTCTAATTATTTCTTATATTAGATAAAATTCTTCCTTTATAACTTCTACCCACAGGCTCTTATTCTGTCCTCTGAGGCCACACAGAATTTGTTTTATCTTTGTTGTATAAAATAGTCCTGCAAGAAAAACCTGGATAGACTTATATGAACTGATACAAAGTGAAGTGAGCAGAACCAAGAGAACATTATACACAGTAACAGCAATATTACCATATGAAAATCTGTGGATGATTTTAGCCATTCTCAGTAATACAATGATCCAAGAAAATCCCAAAGGATCCATGATGAAAAATGCTGTCTGCCTCCAAGGAAAGACTTGATGTTGTCTGAATATAAACCAAAGCATTCTCTCTCTCTCTCTCTCTCTCTCTCTCTCTCTGTCTCTCTGTCTCTCTCTGTCTCTCTCTCTCTCCCTCCTTCCCTCCTTCCTTCCTTCCTTCCTTCCTTCCTTCCTTCCTTCCTTCCTTCCTTCCTTCTTCCTCAAAATGACTAATATGGAAACATTTTACATGATTGCACACTTATAACCTGTAACAGATTGCTTACTGTCTTTAGGGAGAGAGGAGAGGGAGGGATAGAATTTGGTATGCAAAACAAAAGAAAAAACAATGAATGTTAAAAATTGTTTTTACATGTAGTTGGGGGAAAATAAAATATTTAAAGAATAGCACTGCAAATATTTTGAAGAGAATTAATGTCCCGCTTAAATCTTTCCTTTTGCTGAAATATCCCTAGTTACTTCTACTCTTCCTCATATGACATGATTTCCATACCACCCACCTTGGTGCATCATCTGGACACTATAGGTTGTGATTGCTTTTCTTGCATTGTGGCAGAGGAACAGAATATTCCTCCATATGTGGCCTGACTGGTGAGGGGTAGAGGGGGATCGTTGCCTTCCTCATTCTGCCCGTAACTGTTCTTTCTATACATGGAATTAAGAATGCATTAGCCATATAGCATCATGAGTCACTGACCTCTACCATTCAAAGGGCAGAACAGCATCCCCCTCTCTGCCCTTTGCTCCATGCCAACAATGCCCGTTGGCTGGGAGCATACTGAGCTCCCTGTCTCCCTCCTACAATTCTGGAGCATGACACCCAGGCAAGCTCTCTGAATAACAGGGGACTATTGTGACTGCTCTAGCTTGCCAGCTCAATTTCAGTGCTAATTAACAGAAATTGACACAATTACGGGTATATAAACATTTTGCAGGCAACAGCTAGGCAAAGTGTCAGCAAGCTCGGCTCCTTCAGTCCTGAGAGCCGGCACTCACAGAACACAAAAGGGATACTTGAGAAGCTCAGGGGCACTTAACCACAGCCCCCGGCTGCCTGCTCCCTTCCCCTTCCCCTCCTCTCTCTTTCCCCTTCCCCTTCTCCAGTGTGTGGGCCCTTTGTGTGCTGTAATTGACAAGACCAAAGGCCTTTGTTACTGAATAGCTGAGAGAGAGTTGGCCAGTATTTGGAGCAGTATATTTTCATCTCTTTGGGAAGGGAGAGAAGGGTGGGCTGTGAGGGCAGGGGAAATCTGCCAATTACCGCTGGCCTCTTCTGCTAGGCGGGTAGGATGGTATTAAGGATTCCAAGCATGCCCGGCCATAGCTGAGAGCTCTTTCAAGAGCTTGTTCCTCGTCTCTTGTGAATTTGCCTTAAGGAGTGACTTCAGGAAGGTGTCTGGGTGATGCAGGTTTACCAAAAGTAGGAAGGAAACTGGGTCACGTCCCAACCATCAGGCAGGAATCCTGCAGCTGCTAGCCTCCCCGATGGCCAGTGGAGATTTTGGATGGTCACTATCTCTCTGATCTCATCTCTAACAAGTTCTTCAGTGTGTGCCTTTAATAGGCAGACTTGGAGAACATCCTAACAATTAAGTGAATTAGGGTGATTCCTGCTCTGGATGCCCTAGGCTCAAGTTTACAGCTAGGTGTCATAGCGGATAGAGCATTAGGCCTGGAGTCAAGAATAGGGGAGTTCAAATTCAGCCTCAGACAAAACCCTAAGCAAATCATTTAACCTCTGTTTGCCTCATTTTCTTCATCTGTAAAATGGGAATTATCATAACACTTACCACCTAGCTTTGCTATGAGAATCAAATGAGATAATAATTATAAAGCACTTGGCACAGTGTCTCGTATATTGTAAGTGCTGTATATATGTTAACTATGATGATGATGATGCCAAAAGACTGGGGTTATGTATGTCAGGCTTTCAAATAAGGAAGCTCACTGATTGAGATTTAGCTGACTTGGCTCAGCTCTAGGAGCAAACTGTGTTGGAAAAGGCTAAGGGGGTTTTTGGGTCATTCATCTGTTTACTCTGGGTTCCTTACTTCTGGGTTCCTTACTTCTATCATCTCTCCACTTTCCTGCACATCCCCCAATCGCCCAGTCTCCAGAAGCTCCTCTTTCAAATAGGGAGAGACACTAGAAGCTGATACCACTAAGGTTTTAAGAGCAGCCCAATGATACCTTCTTAAAATACACAGCCACCACAGAACAATGACAGCTGTTCATTTACACACCGCTATGACTCAACATAAACTACCCATCAGCCTTGACTAGACAGCACTTAAACACATTTTCCCCCCCGGAGACACAGAATGACAAAGCTACCTTATTTCCAAGCTGGAAGGGGCCTCAGAAGCCTGCACAAGACTGCCCTTGACAACATACCTGAGAATTGGTGGTCCTGCCTTGGCCTGAAGGCCTCGGCCATATTGCCAGGGTTGGGGGGAAGAGTAGGAGTCGGGGGGAGGGGAGACCCCCTGTTTCCCAAGTTAGCCCAACCTATTCCTGGCTTACTTTAATAGAAAGTCTTTCCTGACTTTAAGGTTTAAATTTGCTTCTTTTTAATGTCCATTCATTGCTCCTAAAACAAGTATAATTCCTCTTCCTTAAGACCATCCTTCAGACATTTTAAGACAGCTCTTATATGCTGCCTAAGTCTTCTTATCTCCTAGATAAAAATACCCAGTTCATTTAACGGGTTTTATAGGAGATGAACTTGACACCTTTCACCATCTTGGTTGCTTAGGTCTGCATATTGCCTAGCACAGTGCTTGGCACATGGTCATCATTTAATGAATGCTTATCAATTGATTAGTTGGACATTCTCCAGTTTATTGATGTTTTCCTGAAATGTGGAGTCCAGAACAGAATATATACATATATATATGTATATATATATATATATTTATATATATATATATACACACACACATATATACATATATATGTATATACTATATATATGTATATGCATATATACTACATACATATATATGTATATACTACTTAACATATAATAAGTGCTATATAAATGCTTCTCCCCTTCCCTTCCTTTCTCCATTGTACATCAAAAAGATTATTTTGGCGGCTATGTGAAAGATGGAATGGAAAGAGAGAAGACCTAAGAGAAAGAACCCAGGAGAGAGGCTGCTACAATAGTTCATGAAAGAGAACATGAGGACCAGAGCTTGGGTAGTGGCCATGTGAGTGGAGAAAAAGAGAGACTTTGCAGAGAATTTCTGCAAATATTTATAGGATCATACCTCCAAGCTGGTTGTGATGATCAAATGAGATAATAATTTTAAAATTCTTAGCACAGTGCCAGGCACACGGAAAACACTATATAAATGTTGGCTATCATTATGAGTATTATCATATGTGGTGTGACTAGGGGGGTGTACACAAAGAGCCATCCCCTACCTCTACCTTTTCTCTCTTTAAAAAATTAATTAATTAATTAATTTATTTTTAGTTTTCGACATTCACTTCCATAAGTTTTCAGTTTTCTCCCACTCTTCTCCCCTCCCTCCCCAAGATGGCCTGCAATCTGTTATAGGCTCTACACATACATTCCTATTAAACACATTTTCACATCAGTCATGTTGCACAGAAAAATTCTATCTAATGGGAGAAATCATGAGAAAGAAAACAAAACAAAACAAAAAAGAAAATAGTCTGCTTCGTTCTGCATTTTGACTCCATAGTTCTTTGTTTGGATGTAGATGGCATTTTCCATCATGGGTCCACCTCTTCCTTTCCTTTAGAAGCCTAGATATAACCTGTAATGGCATCACCACTTAAAAGATGTCCCGGGAAGAGAACAAAGGCTTTAAGACTGGCCTCTGTTCCAAGGAGGTATCCATTCTTACTGGAGCATATGTTGGCCCACTTGTCTGTGATTCTAAATGAGAATCATGTGATTCCCTCTGTTTTTGCAGCCTCTCCCCTCATCTTCTGACTTTCAGATCCTCCATTTAATATCGGCTGGTGAAGGCTCTGCCAGCTGCCTTGGTTTCTTTATGGCCCAGGAACATGTAGGTTCCTCTAGTAAGACATAGCTGCCTTCCGGGGGAAAAAAGGCTTTCTTCTCCTCTGGGCTTTCTTAGGCACTGAGGGAAGGAGCTATTTCTGTTCTTCTACCTCCCCTGAAGGGCCTGGTGCTTCTAGCCTCCCAGTGTGAACTCTCACCCACTGTTTGCTTAACTTGGGTGTGAGGAGCAGACTTGTGGTTGCCTTGAGGGTGGGAGGAGAATGGGGGATGTCTCGCCTGTTCTAAAATTTTTGCAAAAATAACTGCTGGGCTGGAAGACGGCCCTCCACCACCCCCAAACCCTCAGTAGACTCTCCTTCCACTGCCTGGTTGGGAAAATGAATAAACATGAAAAAGCAAGAGCTTCGTGACTTCTCTTCATGATGTAAAAGAAAATGGGATAATATTTGAGAAGAAATTGCTATAACTAGCATGGAGAGACTTCCTTTAGTGTCCCACTCACCTCCCTTCCCAGCTCCTTGTTAACCAAGCCCCTTAATGGCCTTGTTTAAAAGGCCTTCCTGAGAGTTAACCGTCTATTGGAAATTGCAATGAGAAGAACTGTAAAATTATATTTTGAACATTCAGAGGGAAACTAAGAGAAATCCCAGTGGCTTGGCAGTTTGAGGAGATCTAAAGTGGCTTCTTAGTCTATTCTCAGTTTGCCGTTTTGGAAATGTAGACCAATGTTGAGATTTTAATAGCTGTGATATGGTTTTCTCTGCTCAGTTCTCTTCTTCGAGATCTATGCTGAAGGAAGACAGCCTGGCTGTCTTTGAGAGTGTCATTTAGCTCCATACACATAATTATACCATTGTGAAACTGCATTGTTGCCTCCCTAGGTATTTGTGGCACTTTACTCTGTTGTTTAGCATTTATATCACTGTGGATTTGGAACACGGACTAAGAGGGAAATTGCTTTCTGCACACAATGTTTGAAATTATTATTGCAGGGCTCCTTGGCTTGGGTTTTCTTGCTCCATTTACTTCAAAATTAGTAGGTTATAGGGAAAGGCATTTCCCCTTCCCTCCCTCCCCTCCCCCCATCATTTTTTGTGTTGCTATAAATGTTTAATCATCATAACTCATTCAATGTGCTATGTTGCTCTGTCATTTGTGACTCACTCTCTATTTTGGGTTGAAGGAGACAGTTGGCAGCACTACTTTGCATTTTGGGAACCTGTCTTGATTCCCATACTTTACTATCTTGATAGATTGTTCTGGACTACTTTGACCTGATTTAGTCTGTGTATCATCTGTGGTTAAAATATGACTCTGCCTTTGAAAAATGACTATTGGGTCAAGAATCATGGCAACATAGAAAATCACTTAACTAGTCACCTCCACTGAAAGAAGAGAGTAGGTTTGTGTTAGGGAATATTCATTGTGGAGGGATTCCTGCCAGGTACTGAAGTAAATTTCCAAGGTGTGGGGTGGCCTGTCTAGGCCAAGAACTTTAAGGGAAGGCAAAAATGTGTTGTTGATCCACTTGAAGAATCCATCATGTTGGCAAAGGGGGCCAGTCCTGAGTAACAGTACTGGCAATCACCACTTCCGTACCCTTTAGCCACCACCTGGTCTCAGATTTCAGTAAGGACCTCATTGGGAGGGCTCTCCATGCTCAATAGGTGATCTGTTTTTGTGAAAACACTGTCTGTATAATGTGCTTTCCTTGCTCATTTTCCCACTCTGTCTACTTAATTTGGGGTGCTATCTATTCCAATAGTCTTACAATAAGAGCACCTATGTATTCAGGGTATCTTTTCTCTTTTGCATTTCTGAACAGATCAGGACTGTCCCAGTCTCATGTGCATACTGAGGGAGTGGAAAACCACTGAATTTCCAAGGCCTAACGCACAGGTGCAATAGATCCCTCTGGATGAATCCGAAAGGAAAACATAATCTCTTACTAAATGACAAAAGACTTGGTTTAGGTCCAAATTCTTTAGAATTTTCTCTTAACAGTGCAGAGAGGACCAAGTCAAGTATAGAGTTTCTTCTTTTTCTCTCTTCCTACCAATATTTCTGGGATCACATGACATTCTTTCCTCCAAACTCAAAAGTCTAATTTGAATGTACACAGATGGATCAAGGCACCTTTTATATCTGTTACATCTGAAAACTATAGTCAGACTAGAGCTATGGCTATAATACTTCTGATCCCAAGTTCATCTGCCACTTTTTGCCCCCCACCCCTACTTCTTTCCCCTCATCATCCCAGGAGAGTGTAAACTCCTTGAGGGCAAGAAACAATTTCAGTTTCTTGTCTTTGTATCTTCAACCAGTACAGTGCCTGATAAATAATAAGCACTAAGTAAATGCTTGTTACATTGAAATGAATTCTCTGAAAACATAACCACCCAAATAGCCCCATATATTGGTAAAGGTTGTTTTTATAATGACAGAACATTTTTGTCACTGCTTGAAAATCAGCAACTTTTAGATGTTACTTGTATAGATGATCATGGATTCAGAGAATTTCAGATCTAGGAGGAACCCTTGAGAGCATCTAGTTCAGGGGTTCTCAAAGAGTGGTCCAGGGATCCCTGGGGGTCCCTGAGACTCTTTCAGGGGCTCATGAAGTCAGAACTATGCTTGTAACACTAATATTTTAATTTCTAAGGTGGCATTTTAATTTCTAAGATGGTAAATGTTGATAGATACAAGCCACAAAAATGAAAGCTCTTTTTTGGGGGAGGGGATTCTCAAAAATGTTTATGAGTATAAAGAGGTCCAAAGACCAAAAAGTTTGAGAACTCCTAATCTACTCTTATTTCCTCATTTTATAGATAAGGGACCTGTGGCCAAGAAAGGTTAAGTGATTTGCTCAAATCACACAAGAATTTTATAAAAAATCAGATCTCAAACCTAGGCTTCTTAGCACTCAGTCCAAGGCTCATCACATTAAAACAACTCATGTTTTTATAGCATTTTACGTTTTGCAAAACTTGCAAAACTTTTGCAAAAGTTTATGCATATGTTTTATTCATACTCACATGATCTTAGTCCCATAGCAAAGTGGTCAGGTAGATATATTGAAGGCATTTCTATCCCCATTTTATAGATGAAGAAATTAAAACTTGAAGAGGTTGAGTGTCTTGCTCATTCCCTTAGAAAATTTATTTTGGCAACTACGTGAAGGATGGATTGGAGAGAGGAGTGACTAGGGGAAGGGAGAACAAAATTGAGGCATCTTTTGCCAACCATCTGAGCAAGACATGATGAAGGCCTGATATAGGATGGTAGATGTATGAGTGAGGAGAAAGGATGGATGAGAGAGATGCTGTGGGGGTCTAGGCTTTATCTCTTATGTACAGCACCAAGCCTTTTGTCTCTACCTGTCATTCCACCAGATATAAAGAAGGACATTCTGCCCTCCTACAGTTGACAGTGGAGCCAGACCAGGCATTAGTTGTTCTTTTTAGAAGTTTAGATGATGTCCTGATGAGTTGACACCAGTGAGAGGGCTATTTCATTCTTCAAAATGATTTTTTGGAAAATTAAAGACAGATTCTGGTGCAAAGATTAGCACAGTGAGATAGAAAGAAAAATAAGGAAAAGAGAGGGAAAAAAAATCCAATGATAGAGTACCAACAAAAACCACTCATTCTTTTTCTCCCTGACAGATCAATTGGGAATTCCTATTGAAGTATAGATGGTTCCTGAGAGATTGAATACCTTATGCAGGAATGCTCTTACATCAGCAGAAAGCCTCACAAGGTACCAGTTTCCTAGGCAATTAATTTCAGGTTAATTATTGGCATAGAACATCATGGGGGTGAGATCTGAATTCAATAATGAAGGAGGGATGGAGAAGTGGGTAGTTCTCTGTGTTGCCTTTGCATCAACAATTGAGTTAAATAAAACATTCTCCCCTCCTGGGGGTGGGGTGTGAAAAGAGAGAAAATGGGAAAGATGATTTGAGGTGGGGGGATTTCCCAAAGATGAAGAGAATTTTCATAGTCAGGTGCATTAGTGCATGTCAGTAATCCCTGCTTGTGGGAGAGACTGAGACTGGTTTATCTCTTGCCCACTCTTGCTTTTCTTGTAGACAAAAGGGTCTAGATCAGTGTTTCTCAAGCTCTACAAAGGAATCCTGAAACACTCCAAGTTTGTTTGTTTGTTTAAGTGAAATTGATGTTGTTTGTTAATAGGTATCAAAAATAATAATTTTAGGAGAGGATCCTGGGAAGATGGTGGAGTAGGTCAGAAAATTCCTAGCCCTTGGGATTTCTCCCACAAACGAGACAAAATAACACTTCATAGTACACATAGAGTGGTAAAAATAAACAAGAGTTGGGGCAGAACAGTGATCCTCCTGGGACAACCAAAAACGATCTGAAGAAAAATCCCAGGACCAAGGTTTGGTCCCTGTGAAGTGTAAACACTGCCAGGCTAGTTCTACTGAACTAGCAAATGGTGAGCTCTGGGGGTAGCTGGGTTGAGAAGTAGCTTCAGCCCCAGCCACATTTTCACCTCCTGGACAGTGTGGGGAGTTAGGAGTCTGAGGAGGGGGTGATTGAGGGACCCTCTGCTGATAAGGAATGCCAAGCCTGACTGTTCTGCTGAGACATGGGCAAGAAGGAACCAGCACACATCTGGTGAATGCAGAAGCATGGGGTGGGAACGCCATGGGCTGTGAGCAATTGCAGAAGAGCAAAGTTCTTGGTTTCACTTTCAGGTCAGAGGGGAGAACTGAAGGAAGATCTGAAGTCAGAGGCACAGTCTCCCACACCTCAGCACGAGAAGTGATTGCAATAATAATCTGCTATATATATATTTTTTAAATGAACCAGCAAAGGAGAGAGAACCCACGTATAGAAAGTTACTGTGGGAATAGAGAAGACTCAGGTTCCTCTTCAGAGGAGGATACAGAAGCAAAAAAAAATCCTCTGCTACCCAAAGAGTAAAGTCAAATGATCATCTGCCCCCAAAGAATTGGCAGAAGAACTTTAAAAAGACTTTAAAAATCAAATGACAAAGATAAGGAAAAATATTTTAAAATAAGAACAATCCAAGAAAAACAAAAAGATTAAAAGAAAGTCAACCAACTGGAAATGGAGATCCAGAATCTTAAGGAACAAAATGACTCCTTGAAAATTAGAATTGCTCAAGCCAAAGTCAGTGAAGTTATAAGAGACAAAGAAATAAAACAAAATATAAAGAATGAAAAAACAGAGGAGAATGTAAAATATCTCATTAGAAAAACAAATGATCTGGAGGACAGTTCAAGAAGAGAAGACATAAGACTAATCAGACTACCTGAAAGCTACTATCAAAAAGAAAAAAGAATATTGATACAATAATACAAGAAATAATTAAATTTCCTGTAATTTTGGAAAACTTTGGGAAAGTAGAAAGAGAAAAAAACCCACCAACTACCAACTGAAAGAGATCCTATGAGGAAAAGCTACAGGAATATCCTAGTCAAATTCCCAAACCCCCAGCTCAAGGAGAAAATATATGAGCACCAAGAAAAAAATAATTCAAATATGGTGGAGCCACAATTAAAATCACATGTGACCTAACAGTGACAACAATAAAGAGACCTCAAGTCTTAGAACACTATATAGAGCAAAAGCACTGAGATGGCAGCCAGAAATATCACACCCAACAAAGTTAAGTATAAACCTGAATGGAAAAAAAATGGATATTCAATGAATTGCTAGACTTTCAGAATTTTGTTGCAAAACAACAGCAACAACAATAACAACAAAACAAAAGCCCTGAGTGTAAAAGAAAATTTGACATACAAGATCCAAGAGAAATATAAGGCACACATAAAAGAATTACAAGGGACTCAATAAGGACAGACTGTTTAGTTTTTATTTGAGGAAATATAAAACATATATCTAAGATTGTTATTAGTAATTGGGTAGTTCAAAAGAAAGACTGGGGTAGACTTGAATGTGATTCTAAGAATAAAATCATTTAGGAAAATAGAAAAAGAATAATTATCTTATAATCTTATACAAATGAAGTGCTAGAAGAGAACTTAAATAGAGGAATTAGATGGGGGAGGAGGGCTAGTAGTTCTGGAATAATGCATATATATTATGCATATATATTGCATGTATACACACATACATATATCAAGAAGGGTACAAAAGTCTTCTAAATTCAGAAAGAAATAAAAGGCTAAGGGGATTCATATGAATATGTGTATCTATATATGAGTATGATTATAGATATTTAAGTATATGCATGTATATATGTATGTATAGATTTTTCTCTATATAAGTGTATGTAATGTATGTGTGTATATATGCTTATACCTGCATACATATATATATATATATATATATATATATACACACACATACATATATATGTATGTATATCTGTGCTTGCAGCCTTCTTGGAGGAGGGAGGATGAAGGGGAGGAAAAAAAGAACAAAGTAAAAACTGCACAAAAGAGAGAAAAGAAAACTTAACAAGGAAGCAAGGAAATGATGGACAGTTCCTATACACAATGTGTAGTATCTATTATATAGATTGTCTTGAAATGGAAATTTATTGCTGTGTATTTTGAATCCTCTCATATTCTGCTGTGTATACGGCAATACTTTTTTTTCTTTTCTTATTTTATATTTAAGTTTATACTATGTTTCTTTTTCTTTTCTTATTGTATATTTAAGTTTAAAATAAATTAATTTTAAAATAATTTTCTAGGATTTTACTACAAGCATATTGCCAAATTTTTGTTTAAACTGAAGAGTTCTACTTGTGAAAAAGTTGGGGAACTCTGAACTGGACAACAATACAATTAGGTAGGGGGTATCTAGTTGATGCAGTAAATAGAACACCGGCCCTAGAGTCAGGAGGACCTGAGTTCAAATTTGACCTCAGACACTTAACAGCTGTGTGATCTTGGGGAAGTCATTTAACCCCAATTGCCCTGCCTTCCCCCCTCCAAAAAGCAAAAAAAAAAAAAAAAGTGCAATGAAGTAGATTCAGAGGTAGTTGAATGAATCCAACAAACATTTCCTAGCATTCAGGTTCAGTTGTTTTGTACAACATGTGTGTATTAAACAGCCCTCATGTGCAAGGCACAGAACAGCATAGCATGGTGGATAGAGGACTGCTTTTGGAATCAGGAAGAAAGAGATAGAAGTCCTGCCCCTATATGTACTAGCTACATGACCATGGGAAAGTCACTTCTCAGTGATCCAAGGGACTGTCTTATATTCAAGTTGCTGATCTATACAGCTGGAAGAGATTTTCAGACTGAGAGTTCCCCACACTGATGAAATCCTTGGTTCAAATCACCTCCTAATCCTTCCCCCCAAATAAATTACGTAACATTGTATTGGGTGATAGGGATATAAAGATAAAATGTCAAACTATCTCTGTCTTCAAGGAGTTTATATCCTACTGTACATGATGACTGTTACCTGTGTAAAACACTTTCACTTTTGTCAAACACTTCACATATATGTGATTTCATCTGAACTTCACAAAGACTCTGGGAGGTAAATACATTAGGCATTGTGTCCCCATTAAAGAGTGGGGCAAGAATCAGTGCATATGTCTTCATCATGAACAGATCACATCAAGCTAATCTCATTTTCTTTTTCTTTTTTTCCAATAGAGTTGTGATTTATCTGCAGCCACACTCAGAGTTAAGTGGACCCAATTTTCCTAAGGTGGGTCCACTATCTACATGTTGTGCCAGACTGTCTTCATGTTGGCTTGGAAGGAGCTCCTTAATGGAATTCCCCATAGAGATGTCCTTGGCCATCTGTTGTTTAATCATTTTTATTAATGATTTGGATGAAGGGATAGATGGCATGCTTGTCATATTTTTAGAAAACATAAAAATGGGAACACATTGGATGCCAGGCTGTAATGTGGAGCTGATTGATAAGATGAAATTTAATAAGAATGAATGTTAAATTTTATGCTTGTGTTAAAAAAAATCAGCTTCACAAGTCAAGAAGGGCAAAGTGTTTTCTTGAAACAGCAGTTTTCCTGGAAAAAAAAAACTTTGGGGTTCTAATAGACTGTACCTGAGAGCATTTTCTGGATGTTTTCAGGGTATTCATGTGCAAGACAGATTAAATTTGCTACACTTGACTCTAGAGTTACAATGGAGTAAGCAGTTGAAGTTGCAGAGATAGATTTTGGCTGATTATTAGGAAAATCTTCCTAATAATTTGAGCAATCCAAGAATAGAATGGGGTTACGTGGAAAGTAGTGGCATCCTTCTAGTAGGGGTTTTTAAGCAAAGACTAGGTTTTTAAGCAAAGACTAGGTGACCACTTATTTAGTCTGCTGTAGAGGGAAATTGGAAACAGTAGAGGGGATAGATTGGACTGGATGGGGGACTAAATCTGGGGTCCATGAATTTGTTTTTTAAAAAAACTGATTAATTGCATTTCAATAATTGGTTTCCTTTGTAATCCTCTGTTTTATTTTATGACTTTATTTATTTTATAAATTTATTTTATGAATTAAAACCATTATTCTGCAAAGGGATCCATACATTTTACTTATTTGCTAGAAGAGTCCATGACTCAAAAAAGTTAAAAGTCCCTGAATTAGAGTGCCCCTGAAGGCCCTTCCAATTTGGACCTTCTGTCATTTTGGGTAGAAGAGTTTAAAGGGCATGCTTCTTTCTTCCCTTTAACCACCCTGATGCATTAACTACGGTTTGTTTAGGAGTTCATCAGTTACCTGTCCTGCCTCTATTCAGTCCCTTATTTCCCTGATTTATGAAAGTTCTTTTCATATGGCATAGTGGAAAGAACATTGGATTTAAAATCAGAGCCCTTGTATTCAAATATGAGCTTTATTACTGTTTATCTGTATGTGATCTTGGGTAAGTAATTTAGCCTCTTTAGGAATCAAAATTTTCATGTGTAAATTAATCCTAAATTATCCCTGCAGTTCCTTCCATTTCTAATCCTATGATCCTAGAAACTGCTTGAACTCATGTTCTGCTACTGTGGTTTTCAACAACTCAAAGTTGCCTCATGATAGAAAAGGCTGTTCCTCCCCTGCTAGAATTCCCCTCCCTATCACTGATGTGGGCCAGTTAGGTGGTGCAATGAATAGAGCACTGCACCTGGAGTCAGGAAGAACTAAGGTCAAATCTGGCCTCAGACTTGTACTAACCATGTGATCCTGGGCAAGTCACTTAACCCTGTTTGCCTCAGTTCTTCATCTATAAAATGAGCTGGAGAAGGAAATGGCAAACCATTCCAGTGTCTTAGCCAAGAAAATCCCAAATTGGGTCATGAAAAGTTGGACATGACTGAAATGACTGAACAATAACAAAATCACTGATGTAGATGACTACAATCTTTATCTCCTCCCCAAAGCTTCTGGGAATTTCATGGACCTTCTCTATCACAGGGATGTGTGCTGGTAAATGTCTAAAAACTGGCTCTCTGGGAAAAAAAGTGTATGTCAAACTTTTCATTTTAATTTGCACCATTAACATTTTTTCCATCCCTTTCTTAAGCCTGGACAAGCAACAAAACAATAAATCAAGCTCCGATTTATAGTTTTGCTGACTTCTGAGGTATAAATGTTCACACTGAAAATTTAATAATCAGCTCTTCCAAGTCAGTTTGAACTGCCTCCAATATGCTTTTGCTCTACCATCACCCCTGCGATTATCCAGGACCCTCCCTGCTTCTGCAGTGATTTCAGGAACCTCATTACTGCTAGTCCGGTACAGACAAGGGAAGGTGGATAGGATTCGATACCCAGAAGGGACCTTAGAAGGCATCTAGTCCAATCCCATAATTTTACAAATGAGGAAACTATTGCACAAAGTGGCAAGATACCTTGCCCAAAGTCACATAGGTGGTCAGTAGAAGGGCTGGGAGACAAACCTAGGGTCCCTAACTCCAAATGTAATGTTCTATCAACTTCACCACTCTGTCATCCACATAAAGGGGAGTCCTTGACAGGAAATGCATTGATAGGCAATATGGCAGCTAGGTGGCACAGTGAATAGAGCCCTGGACTTGGAGTCAGGAAGATCTGAGTTCAAATCCTGCTTCAGACATTTACCTTGATGTAACCTGGTAAGTCACTTACTTTCTCTCAACTTCGTGTCTTTATCTATAAGGTTAGGGATGATAAGGTTTAAATGAGATAATATGTGTAAAGTGATTTGTAAACCTTGAAGTGTCACAATGATGGTTGATTGATGTGTTTCTGGTATCTCAAGATTGAGACTGGAGTAAGTTTTCCCATAGAAATATAGATATAGATTCCATAATAGGTATCTATACTTTAGGTATAGTATTGGTTAAGTGGGTTTTTGTGGGCTAGGTGAGTAACCTAAATGCTAGTCCTTAAGAGATTGATGAGAGGGAACTCCTTAGTCAAAGATTGCCAAGTGGTTTTCTCTATTGCCAGAATTATTAGAGCAGTACTCTCTCTCTCTGTCTCTGTCTCTCTGTCTCTTTCTCTTTGTCTCTCTCTCTCTCTGTTTGTTGGGGAGAGGGAAGTTCAGAGAAGGAGTTTACCAGAGATATGTTCACTTTTCCCCCCATAAAGTCCTCCTCTCATTGCCTCGTCATGACATGAGTCACCTTGGTTTGTTGAAGATTACAGCAGTGGAATGTAAACTCTGACATTATCTACCATACTGGAAAAAGACCAAGACTGTTTTCTGAGGACCAACCTAGATAAGTATGGATAAGCATATCACTGATAAGCTGGTCACAGATGATTGATATTTTTGTTTTTGCTATGGCAACCCATGAAACAAGAGAAAGAATCAATGACCCTCAGTCCTATGAGGCCCTTTTCTTCTTCCGCAGTGGTGATAGGGCAGAGGATGCTAAGAATTACACAATTTCCAGATTGTCAATAAACAATCATTTGACAGTTGGTACTTTAAACATGAAATCTTTGTCCAATGACCAATGAGAGGACATGTTAGAATAAGTAAATCGTCATCAATTGTATCAATTTGTTTTTGTGAAAAAAAGAAAGGAGATTATAGCTTTGTAGAAGGAGGGCTAATAGGTACTCCTTGGGGAGGCCAAGAAAGGAGCCGGCAAAGAAGGGTTTTACTATATGCCCAGAAGCAACCAAAAACATTATTTCACAGGATATTTGATCATCAGATATTGCAGAACTAATTATAACTACCTGCAAAACGCCAATATGAAAATAATTTCAGCTTATGCACCAATATTGGTTGCTAAGGACAAAGAAGTGGAACAATTCTATGAAAACTTGGATAAGACTCTCCAAACCAAATCAACATATATTCTGATACTTGGTAGCTTCAATGCAAAGGTGAGAAAAGGTGAGGATAGGGAGAAACATATGGAAAAATAAAGTTCTGGAGAAAGGAAAGTGAGAAGCCAAAGATTTTGTAGATTACAAAGAAGCCTCAGACCTCTGTAATATGAACACTTTCTTAAAAACAACCTCCCTCCTCCCCCAGAACTGGTAAATTCATTCTCATAATGAGAATGAAATGGCACAATTAAGAATGAACTAGGTTATATTTTAACAGACAGGAAAAGACTTGTTACTTATGTAGGAGGTATCCTGTGTAACTCTCTGTATAGAATCAGGCCAGTAACTCATCAAAGCTAAGATCAAAATTAGTAAGACAAGAAGAATTAGAAAAATATATAGCATATAATTGAAACAATTTAACCCTGAACTATTTAAAAATAATTTAAAAATGTAGAACAATGAAAAATAGTCAACAGAAATGGCATTGATATGAACTATGATAATTTTATCTAGAATTTTAATCAATGGAAATTAATTGCCACAGTAAGGAGATTTAAATAGCCCTGAGAGCATCTTAAGTCAGTAAACATTTGACTCTTGGCAGAGTAAGATGTTCAAAGGCAATATTGAATTAGAATGTAGGTCCATTTGTAAAATCCTTCAAGGAAGAATTACAAATAATTAGGAGTACTGTTATCTCATAAAGTGGAAAAGAGCAGTGGAGAGTAAGATGAGTTTAAAGAAAGCTTACTTAGCAGGACAGCCATTTAGGCAAAGTCATCCCAAAGCCATTTCTGGATGAAAACACACAGAGGACTACAAATAGAAGAAAAATGGAAAAGATTTGCAAAAAGTAATTCACCTTTGCTTCTTGTCTCTTGGGGAAAAGAAGTGAACTGTGTTCAGGGCCCATACTTTCCACTGAAACTTCAAAAAACCCTTCTCTATGTTGTCCTTCCATATTTTGATCAGATAAGACTATTGTACATGATAACTGTAATCATGATTTGCTCTTACTTGCTAATTAGTTATACACAGATGATAAGGGAATCTATCAAACTCTTCCTGCCTTAATATTATTGCATCCTCATGACATATTCTTTGCCTCCAAGCCCCATACTATGCTTCTGTGACCATATTGGTCTTAACAATAGCCAAAGTCACCACTTAACCTTACTTTTCTCCAATCCTACCTCCCAAATACATCAGACATTGACAATCATTTCCATCTTCTTTTCATGACAAGCTTTTTCAGTGTTTTTCCAGAATTGCCTCTTGTGAGGGAGGCAATATGGTGAAGTGGAAAAAAAATTGGATTGGAGTCAGAATTGGATTCCAATCGTGACTCTGCTACTTAGTGCTATGCAACCTCATACAAATCCTTTAACCTGTGAAGCTTTGTTTCCTTATTTATAAAATAGTGACCATGATACTTGCAATTCCTATTCTCCCAGGATAATGAGGCAGCTCAATTGAGATTATCGTTGTGGGTGTACTTTGTAATCACAAAGCAAGATGTAAACTTAAACTATGATCCTTCCTTTCTTCCCTAAGATTCTTAGATCACTACAACTTTGTGGTCTAGTCCAAACCTATTTGGGTTCCTCTGTCTCTTTCATTTTGCTGTTTCTCACAATCTTTTCCTCTTGTCCCTGGCAATTGAGCCCCTCTTCCCATGATGGGTCTTTACAGCACACCAATATTGACCACCAGAACATTCATTATTAATTAACAACAGGCTTAAAAGTGAAATTTTTTTTCCATGAAGAAACAGGCTGAGAGAGAAATGAAATACCTTGCTTGAGGTCACACAATGAGTGTGGCAGAGCTGCGATGGGAAGGGTGAGATGGGGAAATCTATGCAGACATTGAGAATAGATTCTGAAATTTGTAGTGAAACATTGCAATGGCTTGGGAGCTAGAAGACCTTGCTTCAATATGTGCCTCAGACACAATCTGTATGATTTGGGGCAAGTCACTTTACCTCATTTGGCTTCTATTTCATTTGTAAAATGAGGGAGTCAGGCTACATTGCCTCTGAGGTACTTTCCAGTGTTAAAACTGTGATCTTATAACCCCATTACTCAGAAGAGTGCAGGTAAATGTTTAACAACTGGCTCTCCCCCCCCCCAAAAAAATTGCCTGACACGCTTTTAAGTTTTTTTTCATACATCTCGACAATCAATAAAACAACAAATGAAGCACTGATTTGTAGCATTTACCAATTTCTGAGGTGTAAATGCTCATAACTGAACATTAACAATCAGTTCTCTTGAGTCTATTCAGGTGGCTCCAATGTACCACCCAACGCACCACAGCACATTATTATCCCTTTGAGAAACCCAGTCACAAAGTCCCAGCTCCCTTCAGAAGTGGTGTTTTAGTTCTTAAACCTCAGATTTTATACTCATAATTTCTTGCTAAATAATGGGAAATAAAACCCTTGAGTTACCATCTTAATCCAGACATCTTGAGATAGTTTACTGAGAGTAGATGAAGAGGACTCTGACACCCTAGAGGGTTTATTAGAAATAGGCACTGGCCTGTGATTTCATTGGAATAGGGATCTGTACCAAGCAAGGAAATTTCCTCTATGAATACAGGTTTGACACCGTCTCTGGGACTTACGGTCTTAGAGCATTGCCTAGAGGGATGGCATCAAACCCAATAAAAACCAGGGCCACTAATCCATACGTAAGGATCCCTGCTGGCTCCCTATTGACTTAATTTTAAAATGTAATATTATCTGTGTTTTATTATATTTTTATTTATTTTGTTAAATATATTCTTCCAATGACATTTTAATCTGGGTCAGGCCACACTACAAAATGCTGTGTGTGCAGCATGCAGCCTGTTTTGATACCCAAAATTCAACAGCAGAATGTGTCAGAGGAGAGACTCAGCCCTGGATCATCCTGACTCTGAAATCAGCCCTTATTCACTGTACCACACTGCTTTTAGAAGCTAATGAAATAAAATTTAATCATCATAAATGTAATCACTATACTTAGGTTTAAAAATTTTGTTTCACAAGTACAAGATTGAGGAAGTCTACTTATAAATAATTTTATCTGAAAAAGATTTAAGATCTTCCCTTGGTGCCTGGGTGCTTTTCACCCTGGAACATCCATCCACCAATGCTGGCTCCCTTCTTCCACTGGTACCCTTGTGATACCATTGGTCCTCTTCAAGAAAGGACAAATAAGAAAAATAATTGCCATGTCCTCCATTTTGGGAATGGGCTCAGGCTGACCATGGTTCATCCCTGAGATGGTTTTGCCTCTCTAGACTTTGCCACCACATTCCTTCTTGGGTACCTTCTTTCCTCTTCCCTCCCTTCAGCCCTCTTTTATTGTTCTGTTCCTGCATCAGACTATAAGCTCCTTGAAGAAAGGGACTACTTTCATTCTTGCTTGTGTTTGTATGCCAAGTGCTTAGTACAGTGCTCAAAACATAGCACTTAATGAATTCTTGTTGCCTTTTTGTGTACACTTCAATAGTGTACACCTAAGGCAGGAAACTCCCTCCACCAATATGCATCAGCGTCCTTTCTTCAATCTATAGCCTTAGAGAACTGCCTCTCTTAGCTTGCCCATAGTCACCCAGTCAGAGGAAGTCTTGAACACAGAACTTCCTGGTTCTGTCTGAGACCAGCTCTGTATCTACTATGTCACTGCTTCCTGTACTGGAAACATGGGAAAACCTAGATAGAGTGGTCAAGAGTCAGCCCAGCATTATATAGTCGAGCTGGGAAACAAACCTAATTCCTTAGCTTCTAATGTGAGGTATGAATTTTCCCCTAGTTGCTTCACAGGAACTGCAGTCAATTAGAGCTTTAGAATCTCCTCAAGACCAACTTTGCCCAAATCAGATCTACTAGTTTGGGTAAAATCTCTTATTTCATAAGAAGTATCTTTCCAAAGGAATTCCTTCCACTCAGCTCCTATATTCTGGCCAAGATCCCTGCTGACAAGGGGAAGCTTCCCAACTCCGTCTTGCTGTTGGCTAAAAGGTATTTATACTGGGATAAGTGGGTGTCTCTGCTTGTTGGAGGAGTGAGGCTGACACCACTTTCTCCACTTTCCCTTAATACCTCAAGGCATTTATTGGAATTCATTCACAAGGCAGAGATCAGACTAAAAAGGCAAAGGCTGGGCAACAGGACAACCATGGGACTCCAATAATGATGACAGCTAATATTTATATAATACTTTACATCTATCTATCTATCTATCCATTCATCTGTCCATCCATCCATCCATCATCTATCTATGTATCATCTATCTATCTATCTATCTATCTATCTATCTATCTATCTATCCATTCATCCATCCATCATTTATCTATCTATCAATTCATCCATCCATCCATCATCTCTCTCTCTATCTCTCTATCTCTCTTTCTAGCTATCCTATCTCTCTCCTATTCTCTCTCTCTCTCTCTCCCCCCCCCCCCCAATTTGGCCCTCAGAACAACTCTCTGGGGTAGGTGCTATTATCATTTTACAGATAAGGAAACTTAGAAGATTCTTTGGAATGAGGATGAATTAGAGAAAGAATCTCTGGCCTGCTCATTTGTTTTCAGCCTTGTTGTCATTTCATGTACATGAGAAGAAAGGGACTTGCAGGGCCTATTCCGTCTGTCCTAGTAAGAGTGTCCAAAGTGATAACGGCCACAATGAAGTCAGGCAGGAAGGAAGGCGATGTTCTGGCATTCAAATATTTATAATTTCTTCTGTGAGGTGCTACCAACCTAATGTTTCTGTCCTTTTGGGGAGGAGTAAAAGGAAAAGGAAAGAAAAGAAAGACAGGTAGTTTTAACTATATCCTGGACATCTCGCAAGTGCTTCAGCTCTGTTGTCCTTTAGATGGTGGAATCACCAGAATTTCATTACTTGGATCAAACTCCACTAGGAGATCAAAAGCAGCCAGGAACACTTCCCCCTCCCCCCACTTCTGCTCTGTGTGTGTACTCACCTTAGGCAGCACCCAGCTTCACTGGCTTAATGAAAGGCCCTTCATCTCCCTTCCACCTAGACCAACCTGGAGGAGACTTTCTTTGACCTTTTCAGAGATCCCAACAAAGGGGGTGGGGAAGCACCAGACTCAAGATCTGCTAAGATCGTGCCCTGCTTTAAGTGAATTGTTAGTGAAAAGCCTCCGTCTGTAAGCTCCTTAACCCTTTTTGGAGTGATCAGTAATGTAGAAGAAGAAATGGTATTTTTTTTTCACAGAAACTGCAAATCCAATAAACTTGAAAAACACCATAGTTACACAACCTTCTGTTGTTAAATCGTCTTTGATCCGGGTAGTGGGTGCTTTTCCTTATTTCAATCTAGTAAACTTATATACTTTGTTAGGTAAGTTTTATTCCTTTAAGAGCCCTCCTGGGTAAAAAGATCTCTCTCCTCCCTCTTTTTCCTCTTCCTCTCTCTCTCCCCACCCTCCCTTTCTACTCTTCTTTGCCCTCCTCTTCCCCTTTCTTTTCTTTCTCGACTCTTCCTTTCTTTTCCCATTTGTCTTCTCCCTTTTCCCTTCTCATTGCCCCTCTCCCCCCTTTCTCATTTCTCTCTCCTTTCCATCTCTCTTTTTCTTTCCTCCCGAAGGAACAAGGTCCGTGTCAGACAGTAGGAAAAGAGGATTCGGTGGTAGTACTCACCCCCTCCTCACACTAAGAGGCCTCTGTCGGTGGCCTTAATTTTACCATAAACACAAATGTATGATTTCAAAGACCTCACCGCAACTCTGGTAAAGCAATTCCAGTTTGTCATCCTTGCAAGCAGTGTGTGTGATCCATTTGCTGCTGTAGCTGGGGCATAACAGAACCGAGGCAAAGAAAGGAGCCATAAAAATCTTCATGATGGCAGGATGTGGATGTGTGAGTCTCAAAATATCATCCAGAGAACCCTCAGACAAACCAGACAAAAAGAGGGTTGTTCCCCTGCCTTCCCCCCTGCAGAGGTGAAATGTTAAGTTTCACTTCTCAAATTTTAAGCTCACGGGGACAGCAGAAAGAAGTTGATCAGTTAGCTGGAAAATTTTAATATTGAACCCTAGAGCAGGCTTTGCAGCTTAAGACAACAGGCTGATGCCTCATTTGGGCCTAGAGAAGCTGGGAACCTTACTTGCTAGTTCACATTTAAAGCTCCAGTCAGTGCTACATGATCTCATGCCTCAGGCAACCCCAAACCCTGCACTCCAGGAGCTCTTTCCCTGACTGAAGCAAAAATGGAAACTCTAGAGTAAAAAAGCAAAAAAACCTGCAACTTACCATATGTTTTCCATTAGTCAGGTTCACCCAAATCTCAGGGCATCTTTAATACTTGGACCATAGGGCTGAGATCTGGTTATAACTTGGCACACAGTCCTTGGCACTGCATCCTCTGGCTAGGAACTGGCATTTGGGACCTGGAGTCAGACTGTGGCTCTGATAGCTTGTTACTCTCCTTAGGGTTTCAGTTTCTCATTTAGTATTATTATTTCAGCAACGAACAGTCTGGCTGCAAGAATAGGACTTTTTATGTCTTGGCTTGTGCTTTGGGTAGCTAAGCTTAGGGACAGATTCCTGGGCAATAAGCAGAGTTCCATTACTCAGTTTGGCTTTAGTAGAATGGTCCAGGTGTGTGTGGCCCTCCTCAGCCCTGTTGGTTGAATTACTCTTGGCATTGTAAAGATCATTAAGGCTGCTTCTAATTTCTCTTTAAAGCCAAGATATTAGCATCTTTTCTTCCATCCACAAACCTATAAAATTGCATATCCCTGGAATCCATGTGATTCACCTACTCAACACCTACATGTTTTCTCCAACATAGAATACAAACCCATTCATGTGTCTTGCTAGGCAAACACATGCATGTTTCTTGTGAATGTAATAGACAAAGAAAAATATTTCACCTCCTGAAAGATGACTTGGGTTTTTCCAATCCAAGTTTCCATGTAGGAATTTCTAGAATGTAGGACAGAATTCGCAGCAATTGAAGGCATCCACTTGTCAGCTGGGGATGCTCAGATTTTTATTCCTTCTCCAAACCCCAATTCCCAGTCCTTCCTTTTTTACCTTGCAGTTTGTCAGGGTGATCCCTGTGACATGCTTTCTTCCAACCACTGAGTCAAATGATGGGCATATGGTCTTCAAGAACTTCTCTTTTCATTTTCAGCAGAAATGCCAGCTTATATAAGAGTTCTCCAAGCTTTGTGCCAGTAGATAAACTAATGTCTACCTGAAATCTAAATTTGCTCATTTGTATTTCATTGCTGCTGCCTAATTACTACCTTCACTTAATAGTTAATAACTTAACTTTAGTGATACCTGGGCTGAATCTTACTAGGGCAGCCTCCTGCATCAATTCTTCAACCAGGTACAGACAAGGAGAGAGATGATTGCACTGGGCTATGAAACACACACACACACACACACACACACACATATACACCAAGCAATGGAAAAGATGGGGACTATAGATCTGTCTGATCAATTTCTCAATGACAACAACAACAACCAATTTTAACATCTGATTAAAGTAAAAGAAATTACTTGGGGAATGGAAAGGTATGTTGGGTTTGAGAGGACTAGTATACAATGGCAATAAATTGTCTACAGTTGTTGTCTATCTTTCATTCTCAAAGGGAACCATGACATTAGGGAGGTGATGCCATGACATGCAAGAGAATTAGATTTAAATGAGGGAGGACTACGCAAAGTCACCAGCCTTACTTTTTCCTCTAGAACCATTTGGGTTCATTGGAAAGATATTGATTGGGACAACTGGAGATGGCCCTGGATGTAGGGGAAGACCATGGTCTTTTTAAGTTAAGGTCTTTAACAGGTCTCAGTCTGACCAAGGCAACACCCATTCAGTGATTAAAGCTAGGTAAGAAATGAAGCAGAGAGTAGTCTCTTTGACCTAGTCAAAAAAAAAAAAAATCAATCTGGGAGGCAGAAATTGTCTACAGTGAAATTACATGAAAAGAAACACAAATGGTTATGCTTCACCCCTTGGCCCTCCTCTACAGAAGAAAAACATGTTATTGAGATTCTCCCTTGGTAAAACATTAATAGGCAGAAAGGAAGGCATTGAAGAGTTTCAATTTAGAATGTGGGGTAGCAAAGAACTGAAACAATTTTTATGCAAAATAAGAAGGTGGAACTCAGTTTGTTGGCTCTGATCTTGTATTCCCCACCCAGGTTGAATGTCATCTTCTACCTCTAAATAACTAGAGGGATAGATTCTTATCTCCAAGGCAAATAGTTCGTCATTTTGACATTTGTGTTTTTTTATGTAGACTCTGAAAGAGTGAACTGCTTTTCTTGGAATGTTTGGAGGTGTTTTGAAATAGTTCACTCATTCATTAAAGCTGGTCCTCCTTGCTTCTGTACTCTCTGCAGTGGCTTCTGACTAGGCCCAGGGGTCTGTTAAAGAGCTAATCTTTTGTGACTGTGAGCCAGGAGTAACTCTTTGAAGAATTCTCTGGGCTAGAGGAGAAATCATAGGTCAATCTATTCTGGAACAAAAATCACCTCTACAATATACCTGACAAATTGGCACCTAGCCTTTGTTTGAAGACCTCAAGCGAGGGGGAACTTATTACTTCCTAATACACCTGCTTATGCTTTTAAATAGCTCTAATTATTTAATTGTTTCACGGCTTCAAACTTCTGAAAATGTCTCTTTATAATCTCTACCCTTAATTCTGCCCAGGGGCCAATCAGAACAATAGAATTCCATTTCCCACCCTTTCCCTATAAGTTTTCTCTTTGTGATTTCATCAGCTCTCAAGGGTTCAATTACCTTCCCTATGCTGATGACTTGCAGATCTATATATAAAGTTCTTATCTCTCATCCAAGCTCTAGTTCTACATAATGAATTGCCAATTGTACAATTTCAAACTGGATGCAATGTAAGTATCTCAAACTTAGCCAGGCCAAAACAGAATTCATTAGCATCCACCTTTCTCTCCTCACCCCCCAAACCCATCCTTCTTCCAAATTTCTTCATTATTGTTGGGGCCACCACCATCCTTCTAGTCACCAAGGTTTACAACTTTAATTCCTCATATTCCCTTTTCCCATGTATCTAATCAATTGTGAAGTCACGTTATTTCTATCTCCACAACATCTCTGCTATGTATCTCACTCTCTCTACTCACATAGCTACCACCTTGGTTCAAGTCCTAATCACCACTTCTCTGGATTATTGTTACAACTTTCTCTTTGGTGTCCCTACCTCAGATTTCTTTCCATTCCAATGCATTCCCCATGATACCAACAAAGTGGTTTTTCCTTACACACAAATCTGTCCACACCAACTCTCTATTCAATAAAATGAAATGCTTACCTATTACCTACAGGAAGAGATTAAAACTCTGAAATTTAAAAATCTTCATAATTTGGGCCCTTCTGGTCATCACCACCAACACCAATATCATCATCATCATCATCATCATCACCATCATCATCATCTCTGCTTCCACATACTCTACAGTCTTGACATTCTGACTTACTTGCTGTTCCTGACATACTCCCTGCCTTTGCACTCTTTCCCATCCCTAAAATGGTTCTCATATCTGACTCTTAGATCCATGATTTCCTTCAAAATTCAGACCCTACCATATCCTCTACATGAAGTCTTTCCTGATCTCCCCAGCTATGTGTCCTTCCTCCTCAAACTATTTTGTACCCATTTTGTATATATTTTACATATATTTATATATTTACATGTAGTTCCCCCCCTTCCCACCTAGAGGGGCAAGGACTTTTCCATTTTTATATTTATATTCCCAGTACTTAGCACTGTACTTGGCACACAATAGGTACTTAATAAATACCTGTGGATTCTATGTGACAGCCCTACAAATATTTGAAGACAACTATCAGGTTCCTGCTGTTTATTCTTCTCTAAGCTAACCATCTCTAGTTCCTTTATGAGGTTTTGAAGATGAGTCCCTTTACCATGCTGATTGCCTTCCTGAAGATGTGCTCCACACTATCAACGTCTTTCTTAAAATGTGGTGCCTCAAACTAAACACATTAATCCAGATGTGTTCTGATGGGGCAGAGTACACTGGGTCTCATCACCTTCCTAGTCTTTGACTCTATGTTTTTCTTAGAGAATCCTAAGATTTTATTAGCTTTCTTCGTTGTCACATCATATTGTTGACTTATTACTTTGCCTGGCAGGAATTTAGAAAAGTGGTTTATGGTCCATGAGTTATCTTTTTTTTTTTTTTTTTGATGGAGCTATCAGGACTAGCTTTTAAATTTTACCTCCAATCCTTCCCAAGTTTGACCTCTGTTGAAATCAAAGGGAGATGTTTCCTCCTGTAGGAAGCTTGGTTCATTCTGGTTATTTGATCCAAGGAGTTTGATCCCACATTTTTCCTCACCCACACAAAATAGCAGTACACCAGAGGGAATCAAGAAGAATCCAATCCTGGGAGAAGAGCCTAGGACCATGACAATTCATGGTAACAGAAAGGTGCAGCAATCTGAGAGTTGTCTACTAATCATTTAGCTTTATCTTGTCTGTAGCCCAAGGCCTAGCCCAAATATGCCAATATACTGAGTAGGAAGGTAGGAAAGTGTTATATGGAAGATTAATATAATCTCTTCAGTGGAAATGTAAAATGACAATCAGGAAGAAAATGAGGACATTGGAAGCACAGTAGGGAAAGAGACATTCTAAATGATGAGCTTGTTGATGGACTCTAATGAGTGGCACCTTTTTATATCTACACTGAACACAGCTGAAGCAAAGGGTCAGAAGCTTTAATAACGAGGTACTTAATATTCACAAATTGAGCCCTTCAACATTCCTTTGAAGCATTAATGTGCCAGCTCCAATTGTAAGGTTATTGCTGAATAAAGCTGGAGAAAAGCACCTTTTACTTTTCAGACAAGTTGCTCTACCTTCTCCTCACCTGGACTCTAATTGTGCTAAAAAGCTCAGGGCCCTGAGGTGTCATTTCTTATCAAACAAGCAGATTTTTCATCTATTTATACTGGCTTATGACACATAAAGGCATTTTCTAATCCCATCAAATTTGCAGACTACTTATTTGTGAGTCAAAAGTTCAGAAACCTTACAGACCTAAAATAGTTAGAGTACAACAATCTTACTTTTTCAGTTTCCACTGGTAGGTAGTCACTTGAACTAAGATGGGATGTTACAAGGAGAGTAAGGGGAAGTATCTTCTGATAGTAGTCAGTTGTAATTCAACAGACACTTATACAAAGGATATTTAAGATAGATAAATACAAAGTACATACTTACAAAATACAAAAAGTAAAAAAAAATACATCCAATATGATGGTATTTCTGCATTCATGGAGCTTACAATCTCATAGGGAGACATAATCTATGTACATAATTAATTGCATTTGGTGTTTTCAGATTTTTTTTCACCTTCTTTGTATCCCCAGGGTCTAGCACAATTTCTAACACACAATAAATGCTAAACCAGTGCTTGTTGACTGGTTTACTGACTGACAGTTACCTCTTTATCCATCAGTTTGAGCATTTTCCATCCCATATTGAGTATGTATATATCGGGGGTACTTTGTCAAAAGAAAATTGACAATTCTTTTTTTTTTCTTTCTTTTGGAGGGGGTAAGGCAGGGCAATTGGAGCTAAGTGACTTGCCCAAGGTCACGCAGGTAGTAAGTATTAGTGTCTGAGGCCATATTTGAACTCAGATCCTCCTGACTCCAGGGTCAGTGCTCTACTCACTGCACTAACTAGATGCTCTGAAAACTTACAATTCTTGATTCATTTCCACTGATTGGGGCTATCCCCAAAATGTACAAAATGGGACTCAGTAGGACATACTTTCATTTCAGGAGGTGGCTTTTTGTGCTGTCCTATAAATAAGAATGAGAGTCTGCTCTTGGCCCTTTTGTCTTTTTGCTTTCTCTTTTCAGAGGAAAACAGGAGACTGGCCAAGATGGTAGGCAAGGAAGAAACAGTCTAACCAAGATCTTTCCACAGCTGTTCCAAAAACAACGTAATAAGAGTGCCAGACTAAGTAGTGTTTGGGATGTCCAAAGAGAAAATACTGTGAGTCATGTTTCCCACCTGTAGATCAGAAACAGGAGCCAACGAAGAGCCATGTGATCTTGACCATAGATGATGGTTGCAAATTCGGTGTTGACTTAGGAGCAGACCTGAAGCTAGCAATAGGGATGACCTGCCACTATGTCCCAGGGAAAGAAAAAGTCATGAATCTAACAGGAATTGGACTAGATTATACAGGAAGCAGAGATCAGCCTATAGCTGTATAGCTCTAACCCTAGAGCTGGATTGTGGGTGCAATGTGAATTTAGAAAAAGACCTATAACTAGATGTGGGGCTGACCACTAGCTCTGCTCTAGGGTAGGAGAATATTTGTCTATCTAACAGATTCAGTTCAAATGTGTCCTGAGGTTGTTTACTGGACAAGGATCAAAAACTGAAGTAAACAGCAATAGTGTGCCTGCTGGAGTAAAATTACAGATTTAGCCCATAGCCTACATTGAAGTCTGCAGCTGAATAATAAAAGCGAGATATCTGACCAAAGAGGATCTTATTGCTCTGCCATACTAACCCTACAGAATAGGTAGCTGACAGAGACTGGGGCCAACATCAGTCTACAGGACCTCTAACCAGGGGCAAGTCTTTATTTGTATTGCCTATACTTAAATTAGGGTCAGAAACTTGCAAATCTTTGGCTAGAAAGGGAGCAATCAGAGTTTTCTCTAAATTAAACCTCTCAGAGAGCATTGACATTTTTTTAAGTCCCCAGTCTGAGTCACATCTGATATTCTTGAAAAACATAGTACTTAATACCTATAGAAAACAGTAGGATCCTCACAATAGAATAGGATGAAAAATAGAATACAAAACCAAACAAGGGCCTGATGGTCCCTCTAGAAGTGTGCACAGCTTACCAAAGTCCTAATAAAAAGTACCAATTCAGGAAGTAATGCTGAAGAAATGAGTAAACAAAAAAAGGTTACTTTGATAAAGAATTATTATGGTGTTAGGGATGCCCAAAATACAAACCCCAAAGAAAAACACCATAAGTTGGGCTCAAGTTCAATTAAAATTCCTAGAAGAAAAGAACCTTTCTAAAGAGTTAAAAATGCTATTATAAATGAGAGCTTTGGGTTAGAAAAGAAACAAGAAAAGAGTAAGAAATCCTTAAATCAGAAAAGAAATGAGAATTTTAAAGGAAGACTTGAAAATTTACAGCTCAGTATGAGACAAATCCTCATCTAAATAACAGGCTCCTTGAAAGTGAGAATGGAACAAACAGAAGATAATGACTGCATGAAATGCCAAGAAATATTATAAGAAAGCCAAAGCCAGAAGAAAATGTAAGGTGTATAATATAAAACAACAGTTGATCTGAAAATAGATCATGGAAAGGATCATAGATCAGGGAGAGACTGTTTTACTCCTTATAACAAGGGTGGAAAACCTGTAGCCTTGAAGCCACATGTGACCCTCTAGGTCCTCAAGTGTGACCCTCTGACTGAATCCACACTTCACAGAACAAATCTCCTTAATAAAATGTTATGTTCTGTAAAACTTGAACTCAGTCCAAAGGCCATACCTAAGGACCTAGAGAACCACATGTGGCCTTGAGACCACAGGTTCCTTACCCCTGCCTTACAACCGAGATGAGAAAGAGAGACAGACACAGACAGACAGATACAGAGAAAGAGAGATAGAGACAGGGAAACTATTCAGATCTATTAGAATCTAGTTACTTCCTGAAAGAAACTCCAAAATAAAAATTCCTATAAGCCTCATAGTCAAAATCCAGAGAAAATATATTGCCAGGATCCAGACAGAAAGAATTCAGATACTGAGGAGGCACAGTCAGGATCACACAAGATTTCATCACTACTACAATTGTTGGAGTGGAAAGCTTGGAATATAATCTAAAAGGAAAAAGATATAGGCTAACAACTCATAATTCTACAGGGGAGGAAAATGAACCTCTAAGGAAATGGAGAACTTCCAAGTATGCTTGATGAAAAGACAAGAACTGAGTAGAAATTTTAAAAGACACATAATAATCAAGGGAAACATAAAAAGGGAAATCTGAGTGCACACTCAGAAGGGAATGGACAAAGATGAAATGTTTGTTTTAATAAGGGGATGGGATTCAAATGGCTTCTCAGAACTCTAATGTCATCAAGGACCACAGAAGGAGTTAATTAAGATATAAGATCTAGAAACGATTTTATTGTTTTTAAAACTTTGGAAGAAGAAAGGAAAGGGAAGGTAAAATGAGTCTACCTTTTTGGAGGGAAAACCAGAGTGCAGCAGAGTGGGAGAGAGTTTCAGGAAGCCTGTGTATGCCTACAAGGTCTTCTCTTCTTCCTCCTTCCCCCATCACTGGGCAATGATTGATGGCAGAAGTATCTGAAAGTTAATGATGCTTGCCAATACAAGGTGGGTGTGAAGACAGGGGGAAGTATGACGGAGATTCATTCCAAGCAGAGGGAACAGTAAAAACGAAGTCAAAGAGGTGGGAAAATACAGGGTATGAGGAATAGTGCAAAATCTATTTCAGCTATAGTGAACTTTCAATGCTAACACTATGTAACAGTAATCTAACTTTCAGAAGTTGCTCTAAGATTTAAAAAATACAAAACAGGATGCAGAACAATGTTAAATTTAAACCCATAATCAAAGATCATAGAATCATATGGATTTCATGGAATCATAGCGATGTAGCAAGTTCTTGGTGAATTTCCATCTTCTATTCCTGATTTGGACCTTGGGAGGTAAGTGCTATTATTATCTCCATTTTTTGTAGATGAGGGAACCAAAGCAGAATTTAAATGACTTGCCCAGGGTCACACAACTAGTGTGTCAGAGGCCATATTTAACTCAAGGCATATTCAATGAAGATATTAGAAGGTAACAAGGAAACTTTAATAAGCAAAATTCAACAATTGACCACATCCTTATCATTTCACAATTCATAGAAAGATATGGGGAATATAATAAGAATATGGAGCTTATTTTTTGGTGTTTGTTAAAAAGCATTTGATTTGGCAGCTCAAAATGACACCTAACAAGCTTTTTTGCAATAAAGTATCTCCAATATATGTATCAAAATTTTTCAAAGTTTCTTAAAAAGATATTCCAAAAGGAATAATCCTGTTCAACAATTCTCTGATTGTAAACATTAGATGAGGCATAAAACAGGGCCATTTGTCACTGGGATATAGGGTTGCCAGGGCAGAATCCAAGTTGAAGAGTTGAAACAAATCTTTGAATAGTGATATTCTTCAGATGTGCCTCTTTTCAGATAACATTGCTTTCTTTGCACCAGGCCCTGGAAGATATCTAGAAACACTCTATTAAAGTTTTAACACTAATGGCATTTGAACATTTTAAAATGTGTAGACTGACCACACAAGGAAGATCACGTAGATGAAGAACAGCTGTTGTTAAACTATGACAAAAATGAGATGGAGATTCTACAGAATTTATCCATTAGTCTGTGCATTTGAATCAGACAATATGAATGGACAATTTGGGCTTGGAGTGGAACAGAAATAGAAGAACAGGCTGGATTATCTTCAAGAAATTTTAGAACTTTTTTAATGACCCAAAGATATCCTTAGAAATGAAGGCCTATCTTTTTAATACTAGCCTTATGCTAATATTAAATAACAATGGGACGTGGAATGCAACAATCTCTGAAGAATTAAAAATGAATAACACACAAAAGATAATGGAAAGGCTCATTATTGGTGGGAACAGGCTATAACATATAGGTAATGAGAAATTAAAAGAACAGGAATAAACAGGAAATATATATCAGGAAAAGAAGATGGACAGGTCATTTGATGAGGGCAAAGGATGACAGGTATCCAGACAGAGCACTTCATTGATAAATTTAGCATGACAGGAAATATCCACAAAGAACACCAGCATGTTAGATGAAACCAATATGATTAACTTGTGGAATATTATGGACTTGAATATGGATAGCATGGATAGCATACAATCTGCATCAGCAAAAAAATCTTTCAGATAGATGCAGTCACAAATCCAGTTGAGTATTTGAATATAGCTAAGTTAAAGATGCAGGATAGGTAGCACTCTCTGCCTACTTTTTGGACACCTTGAGAAAATGGAAGGGGTCTTCGCAGGCCCAGGACTATTTTATATATTTCTTTTTTTTCCTTGATTGCTGAAGACAAATCATTAATCATCAAATGGCGGCCTATTGGTGATGAAACTCTCCATCCATAGCTGGGCTGGCTCTTAGAAAGTGGGTTCAATTTGTTGCTGGGCTTATATATGAAGCCTTTCTATCATGAGAGAAGTAGCAAGCATTATCTGTAATAGGGATAAGCTAGAAGCCTTCCCATTACAATCAATGGTAAAGCAATGATTCCCATTATCACCTCTATTATTCAATATTGTATTAGAAATGTTAACTACAGCAATAAGAGAAGAGAAAGAAATTGAAGGAATTAGAATAGACAATAAGAAAATAAAGCTGTAACTCTTTGCAGATGATATGATGATATATTTAGAGAACCCCAGATAATCAACTACTTGAAATAATTAGTAACTTTAGAAAAGTTTCAGGACATAAGATAAATCCACATAAATCATCAGCATTTCTTTACAATTCCAACAAAGTCCAGTAGCAAGACATAGAAAGAGAAATTCCACTTAAAATAAATGTAAACAATATAAAATACTTGGGAGTCTACCTGCTAAGAAAACCCAGAACTATGTGAACACAATTACAAAACGATTTTCACACAAATAAAGTCAGATCAAAACAACTGGAAAAATATCAATTGCTCATCATAGGCCAAGTCAATATAATAAAAATTACAATTCTGCCTACACCAATTTACTTATTCAGTGCCATACCAATCAAACTACCAAAAAATTATCTGATAGAGCTAGAAAAAATAACAACAAAATTCATCTAGAAGAATATCAAGGGAATTAATGAAAAAAAAATACAAAGGAAGATAGCCTAGCAATACCAGATCTCAAGCTATATTATAAAGTAGTAATTATCAAAATTATCTCTGGTTAAGAAATAGAATGGTGGATCAATGAAATAGATTAGGTACAGAAGACACAGCAGTAAATGACCATTGTGTTTGATAAACCCAAAGACTCCAGCTTTTGGGATAGGAATTCACAATTTGACAAAAACTACTGGGAAAACTGGAAACAATAGGACACAAACTAGGTATGGGGGGAGGACAGGGAGGAATCTGTGACCTTGAGGCCACACATAGCCCTCGAAGTCTTCAAGTGTGGCCCTTTGACTGAATCCAAATTTCACAGAACACATTCTTTTATTAATGGGATATATCATGCCATCTCATACCATATATCAAGATAAGGTCAATATGAGCATGCAATTTAGACATAAAGGGTGACAGCCATAAGCAAATTAGAAGAGCAAGGAATAGTCTACTTGTCAGATCTATAGGGAATGGAAGAATTCATGACCAAGTAAGAGATAGAGAGCATTACAAAATGTAAAATAGATAATTTTGATTATATTAAATTAAAAAGTGTTTGTACAAACAAAATCAATCAACCAAGATTAGAAGGAAAGCAGAAAGCTGGGAAATAATCTTTACAGCAAGTGTCTCTTGTAAAGGCTTCATTTCTCAAGCATATGGAGAACTGAGTCAAATTTATAAGGATACAAACCATTCCCCAACTGATAAATGGCCAAAGGATATGAACAGGCAACTTTCAGATGAAAAAATCAAAGCTATCTATAGGCATATGAAGAAGTGCTCTAAATCACTTCTGATTAAAGAAATGCAAATTAAAACAATTCCAAGGTACCACCACACACCTATCAGATTGGCTAATATGACAAAAAAGGAAAAAGAGAAATGTTGTAGAGGATGTGGAAAAATTGGGACAGTACTACCCTATTGGGGGAATTGTGAACAGATCCAACCATTTTGGAGAACAATTTGGAACTATGCCAAAAGGACAAACAAACTCTGCTTATCCTTTGATCCAGTAATACCACTACTAAGTCTTTATCCCAAAGAGTTTTTAAAAAAGGGAAAAGAACCTGCATGTGCAAATATTTTTGTAAGAGCCCTTTTCTTGGTGACAAAATATTAGAATTTGAGGGTATACCCATCAATTGGAGGATGGCTAACCAGGCTATGTATGGTGTATGAATGTAAAGGCTTATTATTGTGCAATAAGAAATGATGAACAGGTAGATTTCAGAAAAACTTGGAAAGACTTGCACCAGGTGAAGCAGAACCAAGAAAACATTGTAGACAGTATCAGCAACATTGTGTGATGACCAACTATAAAAGACTCAACTCTTCTCAGCAACACAATGATCCCAGACAAGTACAAAGGACTCACAAAGGAAAATACTATTCATGTCCAGGTAAAGAACTGATGGACTCTGAATGAAGATCAGAGTGTATTTTTTTCACTTTATTATTTTCCGTGTTTTTAAATCTGTTTCTTCTTTCACAACTATGAGTAATATGGAAATATGTTTTACATGATAGCACATGTATAACCTATATCAAATTGCCTACCATTTTTGAAAGAGAAGAGCGGTGGAAAGGAGGGAGAAAAATTTGGAACTTGAAATCTTGTAAAAATGAATGCTAAAAATTGTCTTGACATATAATTGGGGAAAATACTATTTAAAAAAATGAGATTTCAAGCTATTAGTGAATATGAAGGACTCATGCATGGAAGAAAATACTTTGATCGTGTAATTAATTGGTGGTCCTATTCATATAGTACTCTATCCACTGGTAGAGCTACAACCCAATCATACTTTGTCATCTTGTGAGATTATAAATTCACCTAAAAATCCTCCACACAGAATCAATACTCAATGGATTGCAGGTTTCCTTGTGTTATTTTTACATTCCATGGATACCAGTGCAACACTCAGGCCAGTTTATTTGTTAACCCTCAGTCTTGCAATATAACATTTTTTGATCATACATTTTCTTTAAAAGCAATACTTTTGTTAATATTTTTGCTTTTTACATCACCAGAATTTCTCAATAGCCTCAAAGAGAACCATTCCAAAAAACAAATAGTATTTTTTTAAAAAGAGGAAGAAGTGAAAAAAATCACAATAACCATCTGTTATTCATTTTCTTGATTCTTTTATGCAACTTCTAACATCCAGGTCATTGTAAATAATGTGTTTCAGCCTATTTGTATGTACCATATCCCTCTCTATTACATTTTTGGTCATTCACCATTTTGCTTCTACAGATTCTTCCATGATCAAATTAAGCAGTCACTTATGAAATATTTACTGTGTTCAAAGTACTATAGTATACAATATTATTCTATAATACATAATGTTATTATATGGTAGTGTAATACATATATTATATTATTCACTTATGGAGAATTAAAGACAAAACCCAATAGAATCCTTTTCCTCAAGTAATCTACATTCTGTGATGTGGAAGGAGGGGAATATGTTAAGTACACAAGGCAAAGAGCAATGTGATAGAAGAGAGAGATCTACTCAAAGGTTTCTAAGAGCATTTCAGAAGAAAGAGAATATTTTCAATTTGGAGGACAAGGGAAAATCATGTAGGGGAAGTAATTGTGTTTTTTTCTCTCCAGAATACCTTTTCCAACCCTTTATACCTGCTCAGATTGTCCATACTAGTCAGCAGACTCATGTACAAATTCATGGTACCCCATAAGCATTCCCTACCCTCACCACTCTCCTGCCAATAAACAACTTTTTGTGAGCATCCATACTCATTTCTATGCATATCCCTTTAATACTTGGGCAGTCATAGTTTACTTTTTCCATATTCCCTTTTCCCTTTCCTCCCACAATAACCTACAATAGTATATTCTCCCTGGGTCTATACCTGACTGGAAGCTTTCAAGGCTATTGCTTTGGCAGCCACATTTAATGCAAAAATTCTATAATTGTACATCCATTTATGTGTGTCTGTATAGATATTCATGTATGCATATCTACATGTTACATTTATGTATGGACACATTCACACATATATAATGTTAGATTTGTCCCAGAAGGAGGAGCAAAAATCTAATTCTTGAATGTCTCTCTTAGCCTGAAGGACCTAAATACATTTGGAGGACCTTTTCTTTTTCTGAATCATTGCCTCCACCCAGATGGAACCTGAGAACTTTGGTATCTGATGTCTCTGCCAAGAGTAGATACCAGTTTCTTTTATCAATATTGAGACTCATGAAGCTTAAAAATGGAATAATTTTATTTATACAGTAAAAGACACAGGTATCCCATCAAAGACTGTAAAACTTCAACTAGCACAACTTTTTTTCCACTGTCCACTTTTGCACCCAGGGATGGGAAGAGGATTCCTTAACTTCCCAAGCCCTTGGTGATTATTCTTGCACTTATAATATGCCATCTTCTATTCCTGACACCTTTCTTCCAAACCAAGTTGTGATTCTCTTCTTTTAAATTAATTTTTGTTTATTTTTAATTTACATCATTCATTTCCATGAGATTTTGAGTTACAAATTTTCTCCCTGTCTTTCCCTTACCCACCACCCCAAAACAGCAATCCCACTGTATACCCCCTCCTCCAATGTACTATCTCCTATATCCTTCCCCATCACCTCTCTCACTTTCTGGTAGGGCAAGATGGATCTCCCTGTC
>CM053587.1:224390899-224422483 GCA_028646515.1 Pseudochirops corinnae
TATATATTGTGAATGTTTGTCTTGATTTGTAATGGAATAAACAGAGTGTTCACTATATTTTGTAATCTGAACTCTAAAAGTGGTTCACAGTAGCATTCCTTTGGGAATCTGCTGGTACATGGCATTACAGGAAGGAAGGAAGGTAGGGGGGAAGGAAGGAAAGGAGAGAGGAAGGAAGGAAGGGAGGGAAGGAGGAAAGGAGAAAGGGAGGGAGGAAGGAAGGAAGGAAAGGAGGAAGGAAGGAAAGGAGGGAGGAAGGGATGGAGGAAGGGAGGGAGGAAGGAAGGAAAAGAGGAAGGATGGAAGGGAGGGAGGGAGGAAGGAAAGAAGGAAAGAAGGAAGGGAGGAAGGTATGAAGGAAGGAAGGAAAGAATCTAGTCAGTAAACCTGAAGTTAAGTGGGCAGCTTATGGCAACCAAAATTTACCTTTCTTTGGAGAGGACAAGGAGAAGGAGCAGGAGAGGGAAAGGGAGAGGGAAAGGCAAAGGGAGAAGGAGAGGACAAGCTGAGCTACCCAACTAGCTGGGTTCTAATTCAGGTAGCTCAGTCTTTTGCCTGATTGAACATTGATGATGGATTTATACATGCATATAATTCCTCAAAAGACAAGTGTATTTATTAACTCAAGTGACTAAAAAAAAATGCACCTTAAATTTGGGGGGAAATCTATAGCTCAATATAAAGATGTAAATCTTATCAATTGGAGACTATCAAAACTTATCCAACCAAAAATATAATTTTTACCATTAACCCTCAAGACACATACTGAAGAATTATAATTGCTTGTGTCTTATTTAAATTTCAATGCCAGATGCCCAAGAAGAGACAGCAAGGGACAGAGTAAGCCAGAGAGAGAGAACAATGCAGTCTGTAGGGAGGAAGTAATAAAAGAGCAGGAGCAGAAGGATACAAGCCAATGAAGAGAGCAGACTGCTTGTCAGGAAGTCTCTGCAACTCCCTCTTTTGCTCCCAAAGGGAAAAAAAAGGGAAGAGGAGAAACTAGGTCTATATGTTACTACAGCTACTAGCCTCTCTGGGAAAAAAAGATAAAGATAAAATCTTTTCATGAGTTTTCTTCATATTCTTCCCACTATTTGGGACCAAGCCAAGTTGGTTATAAATTTTTTAAAAATCAAAAATTGCTCACCCCTTTCCTGGCTTCTCCATGTCTTGCTTTTCCGTTCTTCTTGGTGTCCGGAAGCAAAATCACACCTTCGCCACAAGGTCCCTTAGAGGGACCTGGCCATAGTGAGATATGCAGATTTAGAGAATCCACCCCAAATGTTCCCATGGACTATTTGTACCTGACCTGTGGTAGAACATTCTGAGCTTGTTTTAGTCTGAACAGTCACAGTCAGACACATAGAAATTTGACTCTAGCATAGTGATATCATTTTGGTCCTCTTTAAAAACAAAGAACAAAAACCAGCCAACTGGAGCTGAGGGCCACCAGTGCCACAGGAATGGGTTCAAATTCCACTTCTGATGCTCCCTACCTATGTGACCTTTAATGAATCACTCTCTGGGCCTCAGTTTCCTCATCTATAAAAGTAGTGGACTGGAACAGATGATAGAATTAGCTTACTCTGCCTGAGTTAGAGCCAGAAGCAGTTCTAACTAAGAACCACATAAAAATTCAGACTCCTTTGATAGCCCCAAAGAGGAGGCTTTTAGCCAAGAATAAGTACAAGGTTTAAGTTTTTATAAATCTCATGCTTGTGGTCAAGTTGTCATCCTAAAGACAAAAGACCTAAGGGTTTGGCAACCATTGACTTATAACTGAGGAGAAAATATAGAAGTTACACAGAGAAATCTATCCCTAAGAACATGGAGATTAGAAAGTATTCCAAGATTTCAGAAGGCAGCAGAGAAGGCAAGGACCTCCTAATTGATTCTCACTGGATTTTTACTTTAACAAGTAATCCTAACACCATTCTAAGCCAAGGATGGAAAAAGAAAGGGCTCCAAAGCCTAGAAACAAAATGGCACAAAAAATAGAGAAAGAAAATTACTCCTGGTTCTTCTCAAAATCCACAAATTTAAAAATTAACCTTTAATATCCTATGAGAGAAGAAAAGAATAGAACTGAGAAATAGAACAGAGAGGGCTGCAATGGGAAACAAGACCTTCTAGAATTTCTATGGCAGACAATCTCCAGAATGATATAAATATAAAAGAGGAATACTAGAGGACATGTAAGGAAGTAAGGCAATAGGTCTTGTTTCAGATAGTAAAGTCAGTTTCATTACCTTTTTAATCCATTTCAAAACTACAATGGCATAATCAAACCACACATGAAGGAAAGCAGGTATGGTATATGGGCTGGATGGAAAACATTGCTCTCTTGCTGTCCTGGGGAAAAACTACAGTGGGGCTTAATGTTTCTTCTTCTAATATTCAGATTTTTCTCTAGTCCTATCCTTGACCACACACATGAGACACAAGAAAAAATAATCTTTATTTCAAAGGATCAATAAACTCATAAATAGGGAATTAGTCAAGATGGCAGAACAGAGGCAGCAATACAATTGAACTCTTCCAATATTTCCCTACAAATAACTTTAAAATAATACATCAGATTGAATTCTGGAGTGGCACAGTCAACAAAAATTTGGAGTGAGACATTTTTCTAGTTCAAAACAACTTAGGAGGTTGAGAGGAGAAGTCTATGATAGTGGAGCCAACGCAAAGCCCACGAGATGGAAACACCAGTGGTGGGCCTTGGAGATGGCTACAATAGCAACAGCCACTTCAGGAGCTCTTGGCTCAGATAGAGTAAGAAATTGGAAAACTGCTCAGAAAAAAAAAGATTGCAGGGCACCCTGTGCTGGCATTGGAGATAGGACAGGGCACTGTTTGGCAACCTTGTTGCCCATAATCACTTCTGGGTTGTAGTTCCAGGGCAGAGAGAAGTGCTAAGTACTTGTGACTGAGAAGAAGCAGAGGCCTTGGTCACAATTTCAGCGTAAAGAGTGACTATAGGGAAACAAAGGTTCTTCCTGGGTAAAGACCAAAACAAAGACCAAGAAAGCAGTGATTACAACTCTTCTAGGATCACAAAACCATGGAAGCCCTGAAAGCTTACAGATTCCCAGAGCTAACTCTGAAAGCAAGAGTGCAAAAAACCCTAACACTTGTGATAGTGCCTCCCCATTCCCAGGTGAGCAGAGCCCAACTTTAAAATGAAGTTCAAGGTCAAGAGAAAGGGGAGGGGGGAGGAAATTTAGTCAAGAAGAATAAAAAAGAACATGACCATGAAAAACTACTATGATGACAAGGAAGATCAAGACATAAATTCAGAAGAAGATAATTATGTGAAAACAGTTACAAGCAAACCTTTAAAGAAAAGTGGAAATTGGACACAAGCTCAACAAGAATTCTTAAACCAGCTAAAGAAAAAGATGAGAGCAGTAGAGGAAAAGTTAGGAAAAGAAATCAGAATGATGCAAGAAAAATGTGAAAAGACTATTAACAGTTTGGTGAAACAAAAAAAAGGCACAAAAAATACTAAAGAGAATAAAAAGAAATTTCTAAATGGTAAAAGAGGAAAAAAAATACACTGAATAAAAGAAATCATTAAAAAAAATAGTATTGACCAAATCAAAAAAAGGTACAAGGGCTCATTGAAGAAAATAACTCCCTAAAAATTTGAATTGGTCAAGTAGAATCTAATGACTCCATGAGACAACAAGAAACAGTAAAAGTCAAATAATGGGGAAAAAAAAGAAGGAAATATGAACTATTTTGTCAGAAAAAAAATTATGCTGACTCAGGAAAGAGATTTGAGGAGAGACAATTTAGGAATTATTGGACTACCTGAAAGCCATGATCAAGAAAAAATTATAGACATTGTATTTCAAGAAATTATGAAGGATATTTGTATTTGATATCTTAGAACCAGAGGATAAATAGAAATGTAAACAATCCATTGATGACCTCCTGAAAGAGATTGCAAAAATAAAAACTCCCAGTACTATTATAACCAAATTCCAGAACTTCCATGTCAAGAAAAAAATATTGTAAGCAGCCAGAAACAAACTATTCAAATTTTGTGGAGCCACAGTCAGGATAAGAAAACATTAAGTAGCTTCCATGTTAAAGGAGTGGATAATTTGGAATATGAAGGCAAAGGAGCTAGGATTAAAACCAAGAATACCCTACCCAGCAAAATTGATATAATTCTTCAGGGGAAAAATGGACATTCAATGAAATAGAAGATTTTCAAGCATCCCTGATGAAAAGACCAAAGATGAATAGAAAATCTGACATTTAAATACAAGACTTGAGAAAAGTATAAAAAGGTCAACATGAAAGAGAAATCATAAGGTCCTCAATCAAGTGAAATAGTCTACATATGGGAAGATGACAAATATAACTTCTAAGAACTTTATCATTATTGAGGCAGTTAGAAGGGGTGTACATAGGTAAAGATAACAGACATGATTGAATTATGTTGGAATGATCTAAAAAAGTGAAGAGGTGAGAAAAGAGAGATGCACTGGGCGAAGTGGGAAGGGAGAGGAAGAATGGGAAAAATTATCTCCAAAAAAAAATAGGATATGTAAAGAAGAACTTTTACAGTAGAAGGGAAAAGAAAGGATGCTAGGGAAGTCTTAAAGCTGACACTCATTTAAATTAGTTCAAAAAGGAAAGAATATATATTATCTTAATATACATTCATACATACATATATGCATTCATGTATATATACATACATACATACACATTTGTGTGGGTATAGACATCAATCTTACTCAACAGTGAAATAGAAAGGGAAGAGGATAAGGAAAAAAAAAGAGGGAGATGATCAAGGAGAGGGCAAATGAAAGGAGGTAGTGGTCAGAAGAAAAACCAACTTTTGAGTAAAGCAAGGTAAAAAGAGAGCAAGAGAAGGATAAACAGAACAAAATAGGATGGGGGGAAACGAATAGGTAGTAATCATAAGTGTGAACATGAATGAAATGAACTCATGCATAAAATGAAAGCAGATAGCAGAATGGATTAGAAACCAGAACCCAACAATATCTTGTTTTCAAGAAACACACTTGAAACAGAGAGACACACAGAATTAAAATAATGGCTAGAGTAAAATCTATCATGCTTCAGCTGAGGCTAAAAAGGAGGAAGAAAAAGAAAAGAGGAAGAAGAAGGAGGAGGAGGAAGAAGAGGAAGAGGAGAAAGGGTAACAACCATGATTTCAGACAAAGAAAAACCAAAAATGTATCTAATAAAAGAGATAATCAGGGAAACTACATTTTGTTTAAAGACATAGTAGACAATGAAGTAATATAAATACTAAGAAAATATATGCCAAATGGTATCTAGATTCTTAAAGAAAACTAAATGAGTTACAGAAAGAAATAAAGAATAAAACTATATTAGAGGGGCACCTCAACTTTCCCTTCTCAGAACTAGCTTAATCTAATCATGAAATAAATAAGAAAGAAGTTAAGGAGATAAATAGCAAAATTCATCTAGAAAAACAGAAGTTAAGAATATAAAAGGAAAAACATGAAAGAAGGTGGTCTAATAGCACCAGATTTCAAATTATTACTAAGAGTTAATTATCAAAACAATTTGGTACTAGCTATGAAACAGACTGATGGATCAGTGGAATAGATTAGGTACACAATACATAGAAATAAATTACCATAGTAATCTAATGTTTGATAAACCCAAATACCTGAGCCTTTTTACTATTTGACAAAAATTTCTGGGAAAACTGGAAAGTGGTTTGGCAGGAACGAGGAATAGTCCAGCATCTCATACCATGTACAAACATAAGGTCAAAATGTATAAATGTAGACACAAAGGGCAATATTATAAGCAAATTAACAGAGTGTGGAAAATTTTATCTGTTACATCTATGGGCAAGTGAAGAGTTTGCGATCAAGCAAAAGATAGAGAGGGGATCACAGAAAGTAAAACAGATTATTTTGATAACATGAAATTAAAAAGGTTTTGCACAAACAAAACTAATACAGCCACAATTAGTAGGAAAGCAGGAAATTGGGGGGAAAAGTTATAGTAAGTTTCTCTGATAAGGGTCTCATTTTTCAAATATATATGGAAATGAATCAAATTTATTTTTTTAAAAGACCCATTTCCCAAATGATAAATTATCATAAGATATGAACAGAAGAAATAAAAGCTATCAAAAGGCATAAGAAAAAAATGGTCTAAATCCCTGTTGACTAAAGAAATGCAAATTAAGACAACTCTAAGGTACCACCTTACATCTATCAGATTGGCTAACATGTAGCATATACTGGATCCCTATCTGCCAGAAGTATGTAGGAGAATGAGTAGCTTCCAAGATTATCTTCTAGCCCATGTGTATTATATTTCCATCATCAACAAACTCTTCCAATTCTTTTGTATCAGGTGGGAGTTATCTGAATCTATAGCTAATGGACTGAACATCAGAGAGAAAGAAGAAACAAATGAGGAAAAATATTCAATTAAAACTTCTATACCTAGAATAGTGGCAATCCTACTCTCTACTAAGATAATCAGGCTATATACTAGGTGTTTTACACAGCTTTTGAAAAGTAATATAGTATCAAAAAAAAATTTCCAAAAATATATAAAATAGTATATACAACATGGTATGCATAAATGATCATAGTAAGAGTAAGCTGACCATTTCAAAGATAAAAAGCAAAATGAGAAAAAACCATAAAAATCATTGAATCATAGATATAGAACTACAAGAGATCTTAGAGGACAACAAACGCAACCCACACATTTTATAGTCAAGGAAACTGAGGCAAAAAAGGTTTAGTGACTTATCCAGGGTCACACAAGAGGAAACTTAGAAAATCAGGCCTACTGTTTGCGTATTTTTCCAGAGAAATTTTCAGGTAAGGCCCAAGATGTGTTACAATTCACAGGACAAAAAAATGGAAAAGAAAGCTAATACTCAAAGGATAAGGGGTCAAAGGATAGAAACAAATTTCCTCTTCAAGAGATGAATTACAAACTAATAGAAATCATGTAAAATATTTCTACAAATCACTAATAATGAAGGAAATTCAAATCAAAACAACTTTGAAGTTTTATCTCACATTCAGAAAATTAGGAAAGATGACAAATGATGGAAGAGTCATTGTTGGAGGGGCTGTGGGAAAACAACCATACGAATATATTCTTGGTGAATCCAAGAATTGATCCCACCTTTCTGGAGATCAATTTGAAATTATACTAAGAAAGTGATTAAAATATTTGTTGCCCTCAATGAAATGAAAGGTAAAAAGGACCAATAGACACTGAAATATTCATAGCAGCACTTTTGTAGAAGTAAAGAATTGAAGACAAAGTAGATGTTTATTAATTGGGGAATGGCTAAATAAACTGTGGCATATTAGTATAGTGGAATATGACTGTCATAAGAAATGATGAATATGAACAATTCAGGGGGCTGTGGGAGAATAACATGAACTGATACAAAGTGAAATAAAATATAACCAGGAAAAAATATCCACAACTACAAGTTAAGTAGAAAACAACAAAAAACAACACACAATGAAAACTATAATTAGAATGATATTTGCCCCTAAAAAGGAGCTATGAGGATGTGCCTCTCTCCCAGACATGGAAGACTATAGACGTGGAACGCTGTCCATGGTGTCAGAAGATTAAAGTGCTCGGTATTTTTGCTGAATTGTTTTATTTTTCTCTTCCTTTTTTCCCTTAAGTATAAGGGATGGTTCTCAGGGTGAGACAAAAGCCACAGATGTCAGGAAACAAAGATAATATAAAAATAAAATATACCAGTTACGTTTTTTAATGGAGAAGATAGTGGTGGCCCTTAATGAGACAATGGAAATCACACTGTTTCAATGTCTTTAATTGAAAAGTGACATGAAGGGAAGGCTAATAATTACTTGCATAAATAGTGATACAATTAAAAAAAACTAAAGAAGATTAGCTAAAAATTCTTAGGCATCCCACTGGGTTTGCTACACTACCTTAAAAAACATGTCCAATGCTTTAAAAGATCTTTCATATTTTACTTCCTCAAATTATGCCTATCACGGAAGTGTGGTTGTTGTTTAGTCATTCATTCACGTCCAACTCCTTGTAACCCCAGGAACCATACTATTCATGGGGTTTTCTTGGCAAAGACACTGGAGTGGTTTGCTATTTCCTTCTCCAGTGGATTAAGGCAACAGAGATTAAGTGACTTGTGAAAGGTCACACAAGCCAGTAAGTATCTGAGGCTGGATTTGAACTCAGGTTTCCTGACTCCAGGTCTAGTGTTCTATCCATTCTACCTCACTTTCATGCTACGGGACAACCACTTCCCCAAAACCATAGGAAAAAGGAGTGATGACAGAGACTGTACATGCATGGGATGCTGATTGCATAAGGATGCTCCCAGCTACTTGGCACAATTTGCTGACCTTTCTCCATCTCCAGCTCCAAAGTGTACAGAATCCATTTTCATTTCAAATGGATCTCAAAAGGAACCAGACTGTCTTTGGTTGTTTGTTTTGATACCAAAGTTTGATTTAAGTCATTTCTCCCTTAATAATTGATGTCCTATTTGGGAGCTAATTTAGTGACCAGGAAAGAATGTAAATGAAGCAATTTGTGCCTCAATATTATTTTTACACAATCATAACAGTCATTTCAGCCATGCCAGTAATACAGATTGTGTCCCAAATCATATGTTAACCAAAAATAAAGATTCTCCTAAAACATTTGCATTCCCTAATGTCTTGAAGAAACGCGAAGCATGAATTATAGGAAAACAAATCTTTATTACAGAAAATTATGGGAAAACAGGTCTCTATTAAAGAAATTAGAGGATTATGGGGAAATAAGTCTCTATTAAATTCTTTAATAGCGAAAGGTCTCTATTAAGTAAGAGGAACCTAGGAACATTTTCATGAAGAACTGAAGAGGCATTTGAGAAGCATACGCCTACTAGCTTGGCCTGAAATTTAGTTTTTTAAACAATAAAATTCAAAACTAGATCTGAAGGTGGCTTCTTGGCCTGCGTATGTCTATTTAATCTATTAGGCACAATTATAAGGAGAATTTTTAATGCATCCTGCAATTGGTAGGAGCTTCTTTATCCCATTAGGGTAACCACACACTGAACTAAATTGGGAGCCAGGAGGGAATTGTTTTTGTGATATTCGAGTAGCACAATATGTGATCTTTATCTGGAGTAGACTGCTGAGAATTAGAGGGAATTAGTCATCTTTTCCAATGTGTTTTTTTTTAACAGTCATAAAGTTATGAAGGCCTGACTCAACAATTTTAATGTTGCAATATGTCACCTAGCTGTCTCTTTACTTAAAATTACATGATTTAGAAGATGGACTTTAAAAAAAAGATTGGAACAGGAAAAGGAAAGGATTCAGACAAAGCAAGAGAGAAGCAAAAAAATGAAAGAACTTATAGGAAGCTAAGTTTAACCATTCTGGCTGCAATTTTATACAGCTTCTCTTAAGTGACACATTGCGATTCCATGTTTATCCTCTCAGGGATTTATACGCCATAATTGCCTAGTCAAATGATGATATTTTTAAAACTACCAATGCTGTGAATTTGACTTGGACTCCAATGCGTTGTTAAACATTGGAATGGGTCACCTAGGGAGGTTTGTAGAATCTCCCATTGCAGGGCTTTAAGAGCAGAATAGAATCTGATCTGTCTTGGCTGGGGTGAGACTACATGGTTTAAATACTCACTTTTCCAGCCTCTTCCAGAAGTTGGTCATCACCAAGTGCCATATACACAGCTCATTGTACTTTATCATAATGTGTTCGTACCATACCAGGAGAGAATGGACTCTGAAAGGGCTGCATGATGTAGGGGAATGAAATCTGGATTTGGAGTTTAGGGGGAGGGTAGGAAGGTAGAGGCAGGGTTTTTAATCCTAAGCATGATATTAATTGCATGAACTTAGGCTTTCCCTGTCTGGGTCACAGTTTCTTCATCTATAAAATGAGAATGTAAGACTAGAGATTTCTTTACCTCTAAAATCCTAATGAGCAATCAATCAGCCATTAATTCACTCCATGTTAGGTACTAAAGATACAAAGTTTAAATGAAGCAATCAATCCTTGGCCTCAAAGGCATATGTATAACTATATACACAGTATATGCAAAATAAACACCGTGTAATTTTTTAGGAAGAGGTATGAGTTATGGGAAAGTCCTTCAGATCCTTTTAACATTTCCTACCCTACAGAGTTGTAAGGAAAGTGCTTCACAAACTTTACAGAGCTACATAAATGTGGGCTGTTACTCCTTGAAGTGTTTTTTTTTTGTTTGTTTGTTTTTCAGCAAAGATGATGGATTTGAGCTGATCCATCCATGCCACTGGTTTTCCCTTGTCACCAAAGGCATGCATATGCAAATCAGCTGGCCAGGATTAGGGAATACAATCTGTGGCTGGTGAACAGAACTAAACTATCAGGATCAGGAGCTAGATACAGCCACCATCCATACTTTTATACAATCTAACTTTAATCATTCAAAAAATCTGTGACTAAATAAGTAAGTGCCCTCCCTCCACTTACTATATGAGATCACAGTCCCTCTAACTCCTTAGCTGATAGCTACATTAGTTTCTATGGCCAAAAATATCTACATCAGATAGCCATCTCTCTAAACACAGCTGGGCTGGTACCCAGACAGCAATACATAGTTTATCCTTGAGTCTGTTTTCCAGCTAGAACTTGTGTTCCATAGAATATAGACTCGCTTCTATATCACAGTAAGGTACCAACCAACTGGGACTTTGGTGGAGGTACCATGAGCAGCTAGAGAGGTACAGAAGATAGAGCACTGGGTTTAGGACAAGAAAGACTCATCTTGAGGAGTTCAAGGTTACTTACTAGTTGTGTGACTATTTTAACTATTAACTATTTAACTATTTAACTATTTAATTGTGTGATCATTTAACCCTATTTGCTTCCATTTCTCACATATAAAATGAGCCGGAGGAGGAAATGGCAAAGCACTCCAATATCTTTGTCAAGAAAACCCCCAACAGAGTCTCCCAGAGTGAGATACAACTGAAACAACCTGGACAACCACAAACAACCACCATAGGGGAAGGGATATAAATTAGTGGATAAATGTTCGACAAAGGTAACTGAGTAGAAGCAACAATATCACTAATGATTAAGAACCTTTTAGGAACATTGATCGGGAGTTGAACTCAGGAAGTCAATTGGTCCAATCCCTTCACTTTGCAGAGGAAACGGAGGACAAAGAAAGTTAAGTGACTTTCACCAAGGCCTCATGGGCAATAAGTGTCAAAGACAGTATTTGAATTCAAGTCCTAAGTAGCAAAACAAACAAACAAAAACAAACAAAAAAAGATTTATGTTAGATAACTGAAGCAGCATATCACATATTTTGAGGTGTTTAGCAGATATTACTTGAATGATAGGGATTAAAATGTTACATTCAAGGATGAACCTATATAGAAACAAAGAAAGAATTGAGATAATATGCATGGCATTAGAGTTCTACTAATGGCAGAAAGCAAAAAGTGAAGAAAAGCTGATAGTTGGGATAGGTCCAGTAGGAAGCAGTGATTCCCCTTGGAATAGTGCAAAAACCTTATTTCATTTGCTCACCCTTTGTTCTATACAATAATCAAATTTAAGAGTAAGAACTTAATGCTTTCACGATCATTGTCCAACTTTTTAGGTTTTACAGACAAGGAAACACAGGCCTTTGGAGATGAAGCGATTTGTCTCAGGTTGTATTTAGAACTCTCCCTTGGTCAAGCAATACTTCATCAGGCAGTCTTGCCAGCCAAAGTGGAAATATGATCTTCATGGGCCTCTAAATATCTTCCAGACTGATGCTAAATGGGGCCGACTTGGCACAAGCTTCCTTCCTTTCCCAGGAAATTCACACTGAACAGCTAATTGTGTTAAAATGCTTTCCATTTAACTTCCGTCTCTACTAACAAGCAAAACCTCACCATTTCCATTTGTTGTCTCAGTCTCAAGACCAGCATTTCTTTTTCTGATTTGATTTTCCTAAGGCCTTCTCATCCTTTTCATGCTCCTTCTCATCACAGTGTAAGTCCATGAAAAATTAAAAGCTCTGGTTCAGCAGGGAAGCCAGATCCTTTTAAAAAGAATGTTCTCACCGATTCAACTCCAAGACACGCATCTCCAAGTAGTACTGCCTCAGACAAGAACAGTGAGTTACAGAGTCATCTCCCTAGACATTCCAGTTCTCAAGGGGTTGCAGCAATAACATTTTGGTTTCTTTTATGGTTTCTTTATCATGCCATAGTCAGTTCCTTCATATGGGAGCAAATTATGGAATGAAGAAGAATAAATAACCCCTTGGCAATAGAATCCACTATTGTAATGTGCACATTCTTTGGGCATTCAAAAGGTATGTAGTAGGAAGAACAAAGAGTGATTGGGTTCAAAACAAAAAAAAATTTGCAGTTACTAGAAGAAGCAGTTGAGATATATGGGTAAACCATTTGGTTTACATGGAGAAGCACAAAACATCACAATGAATTATAATAAGCAACCAACCTCTCTCTCTCTCTCTCTCTCTCTCTCTTCCTTTCTCCTACTCTTTCTCTCTCCTTCTCTCTAAATATATAGATATAGATAGATAATGGATACGCATAGGCATATATGTATGTATATGGTTTCTTTAATTATTCTTTTACAAACTATATATATGCATGTGTGTGTGTGTGTGTGTGTGTGTGTGTGTGTGTGTGTGTGTGTGTGTGTTATCAGCAATGAATGGGACTAAGAAAGAGAAATGGTGGTTTGGATACAATTCAAGTAGTAATACTTTATGTCTCTGCATGAATCTAAGAGTAATTTAATTCAATTCAACACAGATTTAAGTGCCTTCTATATGCTAGGCACTGGTGGGTGAAGGGGTACAAAGTCAAGCACTAAACAGTCCCTGGTTTTTAAGACTGTACATTCTACTGGGGTAGAGACAAATAAAACATAATGAATAAATTAACATAAAATACATAGTCATTTCAATTACAGTTGATGGAAAAGAGAAAAAATTTCAATACGTAATAATGGCTGGGAGAGGATTACCAGGGATAAATAACCAATTCAGTTTATGTGACCCCAACATTAGTTGGTTGTCTTGGCATTGTAATACACAAAGGAAGAGGGCTGTTTTGAATACAATTGTCCCATGGAAGGTGAGAGGTATAGAAGTCAACAAACTGGGTCAACCCTTAGGTTGAAACTAGAATTAAAATGTACCTTAATTCTCTCCACACATCTCCATCTTTCATTCCCTCCCTCTGTGCTCACAGCTGATTTCCCTGGAGAGCAATGTGCTCTCCTCCAAGTGTGGCTGGGCTGCTGACATTTGGCTGGCTTACTGCATGTGGATATTGTCCTATCAAGAAACCTAGATTTCACCTTTCCTCAAAGCAAGGCAAAGGAGTGGAATGGCCAACAACTGGGCACACCTGGAGTGAGGAAAGTCCACAGGAAAGATCTACTGAGGGAGAGCAGAGAACTCTGAGAGAGAGAGAGATAGACACAGAGAGAGAGAGACAGAGACAGAGAGACACAGATACACAGAGAGAGACAGAGACACAGAGAAAGACAGAGACACAGAGAAAGACAGAGACACAGAGAAAGAGACACAGACAGAGAGACAGAGACACAGATACACAGAGAGAGACAGAGACACAGAGAAAGACAAACAGAGATAGACAGAAGGAGGGAGGGAGGAAAAGAGGGAGGGAGAGAGAGAGAAAGAGAGAGAGAGAGATGAAATAAGTACAAGAAATAATCATAACAGTCTGAAATACATAAGATCCTCAATTTTGGTACTTGGCAACTCTCATCGAGTTGAGCAGAGCTGATCCGGTTTAAATTTAGCCCACTTCAGATTTGTCCCCATCTTTTCTGAGAGAATACAATATATGATATTCACGAGTCAGTCTTGAAAATATAAACAACATCTACCAGCTTTTAAAAAGGTTTGCCAGTACACCTCCCACTTCTGCTTCTCTGAAGTTTTACAAGTCTCAGAGTGTTATCTACAATCTTTCCTAGGTGGGACCATAAAATAACTGCTTACTTCAGGTGACAAGTGACTATGCATTTTGCAAAATTCTGAGCAATGTGGCCAAAATGAGCTAAAGCCTTGAAGAGCAACAGTCGTGATGATGATAAATCCTTATTGAAGCAGTACATGGAGATCAGCACTAAAAGTCCTTCTGTCTCAAAACCTGTGGCAGAGATTCTCCCTGGAGAGATTTCAGAGGCCATGAACTTGAATGGGGGAAAAAAAATCTCACCTTTAATTTCAGTAATTTCTAACTGAAATTTAGTATTTCCTTCAATTATGAATATTTTTAAATGATTCTAAGAAGGGGTCCACTGGCTCCCCCAGATTGTCAAAGGGTCATGACTTAAAGAAGAGTAAGCTATTTGTTGTTAAGGCTAACTCAGCCAGAGGCAGACCATTCTACATGCATTTTCCAAGGTTTACATGTGCCTTAACTAAACTGCAGTGAAAAGGTTAATTTCCCATAAACTCAGTATAAATTAACAATATGATATGACTGCTTAGAAAGCTAATGTAATCTTAGGCCTTAATAGAAAATATGTGGTCCAGGTTAGGGTAAGCATGGGTATAGTATGATGGTCACACCCTACATCTGAAGTGGTAGATAATTTATGGATATTGACAAACTGAGGCATATCCATACAAGAGGGACAATGATGATGAAGGGTCTGGAAAGCATCTCATACAATCAATCAATCAATAAATCTTTATTAAGTGCCAGTCACCGTGCTAAGCACTGACAATACAAAAAGAAGCAAAAGACAATCCCTGCCCTCAAGGAACTTACGATCTAATGGGAAAGATGATATGCAAAAAATATATATATATACAAAATAAGATGTATAGGGAATTAATAAAATGTGCCAAAGGCAACTGGGTGGTGAGGTGGATACAGCACAAGGCCTAGAGTTAGGAAGACCTGAGTTCAAATTCGACCTTAGACATTTACTAGTTGTGTAACCTTGGGCAAGTCACTTAATTCTGTTTGCCTTGGTTTCTGCATTTATAAAATGATCTGGAAAAGTAAACAGCAAACCACCCCAATGGAGTGACAGAGTTGGTCATGATTTAAAAAAAAAAATGTGCCAGGCACTGTTAAGGACAAGCATTATCTAAATTGATCCTCACAACAACCCTAGGAGGTAGGTTCTATTATTTATTCCATTATTTCCATTATTTATTCCACTTTACAGTTGAGGAAACTGAGGCAGGCAGTCACTAAATAATAATAACAATAATAATGATTATTGTATCTACCATTTATATGGTGTTTATTACATGCCAGACACTGTGCTAAGTATTTTACAATTATTATTATTTTTGATCCTCACAATAACCCCGGGAGGTATTTAATGGGTATTAAACCCATTTTACAGATGAGGAAGTCAAGGCAGACAGAGGCCAAGTGACTTTCACAGGGTCCCACAGATAATAAATGCCTGAAGCTAAATGTCAGTTCAGGTTTTCCTGACTCCAGGCCCAGAGCTCTTACCGTTGCACCACCTCGCTTCCTACTTCTAGAGAAGATTTCTGATATTTGGGAGAGGAGGGAAGTAGATGAGTTTTAAGTTCCTTCCAACTCTAAGATTCTAACATTCCAAAAGAATGAAACAAAAATGTTATTAGTTTTGTAAAACCCTAAATGTTTTTGAACTCCAAATGAAAAGTTACTCTTGGGTCTTCAATTTTTGCTTCACTTTGATGTCATTTTTCTTTAAAATGGTACAGTGGATTCTGTAATCATTAAGAGGAAACTGAAAACAAGTTAGGCCTATCTCAAGTGCCTTTTCAACAAGAGGGCAGTAACAGTGTTTTTCTTTCTTCATGTTTGAAGAGTTATATATTTTCCTAAAAATGTAGAAATCTAAAGCAAGAAAAATGCCTCACGAAAAAACAAGTCACAAATACTGCTGGGGGGTTGCGTCCCATATTGAAATTTAACAGATTTGTGTCTTCAGGGTCACATGGGAAGGCAAACCACTAGAGTGCTCCTGTGTGGCACTAAGGATAGGGCCTGTCACGGGCTGGTACCAAGGGTTTCCTCTGCTACAGGATGAGGCTTCCCAAGCTGGGAGCAGACAGGCTGAGCCCTTAAGTCCCTGCTCAGGGAAGGGCTGGGAGCCTCAGACCAGGCCTACAGACCTCCTGCTCCTTTAGTGGAGACTAAAGGTGCTAATCTGAGGGGCCAGACACAAGAGATACCAGTTAATGCCAGAAAATAGGGGAAAAAAAACAATATTCAAAAGAAATAATAGACAACAGTTATGCACAAGATATAACTATAGGATACTATGGTTGTCTGAGTAAAGAGAGTTCCTATTATCTCTTTCCTAATGCTGATGACAAACCATGGGGAAAAAAAATCAAAAGGATGGCTTTGTTCCTAGGAATGCCCTTAATGTTAGCCATATTGGTATAAACAGATTATTCTAAGATCTGAATTATTTCATTATTTTCCTCAGAAATACATCAATATGACAGTTTCCCTCAATAATTAAACACAAATGACCCACATGTCTTAATACCAGATGTTCATTAATAATATAGCAATGAGACACAATCTGGCAATCATCTTTATCAGGAAACAATTTAGAAGTGGCACCTATATTTTAATACCAAACCATTCCCCAAGCTGGGACTAGACACCCAATGCCTCCAGATTTTTGGTACTCTTCCAAATATAGCCAATGTTTATTGATTGGAAAAGTAAACAAATTAGGAAACATATTAGAAACAAAATACCACAATAGCCTACACTAGAAAAGAAGCATCAATTTCTAAGGATACTGTCCTTAGAAACCTCAATCAGTTCAACTTCATTTACATCTGATTTTCTCCATTGATCTAGAATACTGTATTAGAATAACTCCATCTTTGGTACAGAGTTCCTTGTAAAAAAGTACTCATTGAGTCAGTAAAAATGAACTGAACAAATGGGCTTTCCCTCAAGACCACAGTGTATTTGACAATATGGGAAAATAGAATAAAGTAGAACATTTTGGGGCTTGACTTTCCTGGACAAGTTCTCTGAAGAAAATAAATGCTCTCAAATCAATTCATCAAACTTGGTGTGACCAAAGGTGACAGTGAACAACTTTAGTAAGTACCGCTGAAAATGAAAGGATAAAGAGGCAGAGACAGTACAACAGCAGCTCAATGTCAGTGCGATGATTTGCTCCAAGCCCCAGATGTCTTTGCCTAGGAAATAATTCATTGGGAATGGTGTCCAGGGAGGTATTTACTATGACTCAAATTCTGGGCAACAGAGAATTTGATGTAACATTTAGGAATGGGACCGTATGTGATCAGTTCTGAAACAAGTACATGGAGAAAACCCAGGATTTCAGAGCTTGGATAAAATCTATATATTTGGTTTAATAATGAAATGGTATTGTTGTACACCATTCATGTTATAACCTCACCAAATGAAATCCTGCATGGTTTTGGGGCCATGGTGATTTGCATGGAACACAAAAGGATGAAATGGAAATGTGTTAAGAAAAGACTCAATTAAAGTATCTACCAAGATGTATTTTTACTTTGGAGTCAAAGAAACGTATTCAGGGCAACCATTTTGGGTACTCATAGGAGCAGCATGGCCAACAGAAATGTGACTCAAAGAAAACACCTTGAGTTTTTTTTTAATTATTTTAAAGTATTCTTCATTCATTTTACTTTTATATCATTCACTCAGTCAAAAAGCATTTATTAGGCACCAACTATGTGCGAGGCATGATACTCAAGTATTAGAGATACAAAGAAAGACAAAAAGGGCGGCTAGGTGGAGCAGTGAATAGAGCACTGGCCCTGGAGTCAGGAGTACCTGAGTTCAAATCCAGCCTCAGACACTTAACACAAAAACTAGCTGTGTGACCTTGGGCAAGTCACTTAACCCCAACTGCCCTCCCCCCCCCAAAAATACAACAAATAAAAACCTCTAATCCCTGTGCTCTAGGAGCTCACAGTCTTAAGGGGGAAATAACACGTAAACAACTATGGACAAATAAGAAATATACAGAATAAATAGGAGATTATCAACAGAGGGAAGGCACTAACATTAAGGGGAATCAAGAAAAGCATCTAATAGAAAATGGAATTTTATCTGGCACTACAAGGAAGCAAGGGAAGTGCCTGTACATGTATACATGTATATCTGTACATATGTTTAGACTTCTGCATGCATATATCTGGACTGGCGTAATATTTTGACATTTATCTGGACTTATGTACATGCATGTATATGTATACACATACACCTGGACTTGTGTAGCGTATGCCCAGAAGTACATCTTGGGCTTGTGTATTGTTACATGTACATCTAGACATGTAGATATATACATCTTGATTTATTAACATATGTACCTGAACATGTGTACATGTTCATCTGTACGGAGATGTAAGTCCACAAATACATAGACACATTAGCACTGAATGTCATGACTCTAGAAGTATATGTACACATGCTGTGAAACCTCTACATTGTACTATACACAGATGTAATGAGTGTCATGAGTCTAGAAGTATATGTGCGCAAGTGTTATGCATCAGAAGTCCAAATATAATTTGTTATTACTATTAGCCTGGCTATATTCATGTACCCAATCCAAACGTGCATGTGTGTATGTTAACATGTATATTTAGACTTGTGTCCACCTACATCTGGATAAACATCTGGACTTTGCTTACATCTAGAAGACTGTTACCCTTGTCCTCCTCTAAGCACAACATATGTACTAGATAGATATCTTCCATACTTTCTCCTGGTAGAAGGATACTGAGGAACGCTGGAGCTGTCCACGTGTTTTTCTTTGCCTTCATTCCACATGATTAAACCACCTTCATTTTCTATTATCTATTTCCCTGCTGGCATCCTTTACTTCTATTCCTCTTCCTTATTTGTTATATTTTGCACCCCAATCATGCCCACTATACAACTCCATTGCCATCTTTGTGATATTGATTTTCAATTCTCTGGAGACTTGGGTTCCATATCTCATAGCCTTATAACACCAGTAGGACACTGCTGATGTTGCTCCTATATCTTTCCTCTGGATTCAAGTAGAACAAGTTTGCCCATTATTCCACATGACAACCTTGAAAATTATCTGATCATACTAATCCTATCTCTGAAAGTCATCTCTCTGCCATGCTAGACAGCACCAGTTATTTCAACCATTTGCTTATAGCATGGTCTTCATTCAACTCATCATCCTGGCCACCACTCTCTTCTGGTCATATTCCATATGTTCCTCCTAACCAGAACTAAAAACTATACTCCAGATGTAGAGTATAGTATAGTATAGTCCCTGACCAGGACAAAGTAGAATAGACCCATTATGTCCTCCTTCTGGACAGTTTATTTGGTTAGCATATTGTACTGTTGCCTCATTTTGAATCAGATCACTAAAACCCCCAGATCTTTTCCGCATGAGTAGTTTTCTAGGAATCACTTATCCATCTGTATTTGTAAAGTTGATTTATTGGGGTCTGGTCAACTTGAGAGGTGAGTCATTTGAGACTACATCTCCCTGTGGAAGATGTGGATATGCCCTTCAACATCTTGAGGGAGTTGATGATATCTCTTAGTCCTGGGCCCCAGTTGACCTATTCACACTTCTTTGAAAATGAGTGATTAATGTCATCAAATGAGGATAATTTAATTGACTCAGGCTTTTGTGGATGGAGCCAACTGTTTGTACTAGGCCTATTAAATAGGTACCAGAAAACCTTCAGATGGGGAAGAGTTATTAAACTGGAGAAAAAGTAGAGCTTGAGTGAATCTGCATCATGTTGGTGGAAGAAGAGAGAGAGACCAGAGGTGGAAGCCTGGGCTTCTTTTTTTACAGTTTTCCAACCTTTGGAGTCTTTAATGGAGATGGAAAATTCCCATCACATAAGCTCTCACCTACTGAGAGAGGTGGAAGTGAGAGGCAGTCAACATAACTTCCCTTTTTAAGACTAACAACTCTCAGATTGAGGGTCTCCACAAGTGGGTTTAGGAATTTGAGGTCCAGAAACTCCCCAACCCTTTACTCAAGTCTAAGTTATGTGGATTCAACCTCTCCTAGGGCCATGCATTTGGGAGCCCTGTCTCAATGCAGTTTGAAACTTGAGATTCCAGTGTACAGTGTAAGGAAAGGCACCAGTCTCTTCTATGTGCCACTTAAGTCACCAGGAGAAAGAGCCTGAGGAACGTATACTTCAGAGCAAGTCCTTCCTCACAGCCTGAGTGTCAGGAAGAAAAGGCAAGGTCTTACCTCACAGAATATAGGTTCCCAATATAACCATTTTGAGATGTGCCTTGGGAGGTAGGGGTGGCTGGATGCCAGTACTAGTAGTCCCAGCCCTGTTCAACAGCTAATACTTGTAAGGCAAAAACTGGCACGCATGAGATATAACACGGAGTTTGGGGAACTCCAGCACAGCTGGACTCTGGGGAACACAGCACAAAAGGGGAGCTAGCTGAGAGAATGTGAAGCAACCAAGTTTTACTGAGGGAAATACTCAAAATAAGAAGGATCAGTAAGAGAGGATGGATATAGGTCAAGTCCATTGGGTTCCTGGATGAAATATTAGAGCCTCAAACTGGTAGAGTTCCCTGGGTATTGATAGGATTATAGTCTGAGTCCAGCAGGATCAGATATTAGGGAAATTGTTCAAAAACTCTGGCCACAATGTGCAGGTCAGGGTTAGGGGGACTAGTGATAATCATGCTACGGGAAATGCCTGGGAAAAGAGGGCTTTCAGCCATTGCTGCAGGACTTACTTTGACAGGAGGTGTGTCAGTGTGATGAGGGTTACCATAAAATGGTGAGGTATAGGGTTAGGGTGCTCAAGATCCCAAAATACCAACATGTCCTGCCAAATGAATTCGACTCAAGTCTTCTCTCAGCCAAAGAAATGCAAAGTTTATTAAAAGTCTGCTTGTATTGGACACAGAGCAAATCTATGCTAAAAATTCCACGGTGCTCTCACACACATGTAGGCAAGATGGTCTTATGTACAGAAAGGTTGTGGAAGGAATCTAGGAGTGGTCTAGAGGAGGAGTTTGGGGAGGGTCTTCAGGAGGAGTTAATGAGGTCAGACTCCAGTAAATGAGTGAAGTTGCTGGAGGCTACCTAGAAAATGGTGAGTTAGGTCAGTTCAAGGGTGTAACAGTTGATTTGGGTATAGATATTTTAATAGGCACAAGGGTGGGAAGCAGATAGACAATGAAGGGCCAAGCTAGTAACAAAGGTTTGGGCAGAGCCACAATGAAAGCCTTATGGCCTCATGCAAATGCCTCATCAAATGGGAAGTTTCAATCAGAGTTCAAGAGGCTTCCCAGAGCCTGTACCTCGAGTATTCAAGGAGAGCTCAAGGGGGTTCCCAGAGCCTATACCTCATCAAGGGGTTTTGAGTCTCCTCTGAAATTTCTTCATAGCAGGATAAGGACACTACTGAAGTCCTTACAGGCTCCTTCCACTTCCTCACTACAATGCCTGGCATATAATTACGTGTTCAATAAAAAACTTTTTGACTTACTTGTTGAACTACCTCTCACGGCCACCTCACTTCCCATGTAGATGGATGAAAGCACAAGTAACTTCAAAGGGTTTGTTCCCCAACTTCTCCAAGGCTGTATTAGTGGGAGGTGAAGGAGAAAGAAGGGAATCAACCTTTCTTCAACTCCTACCAAAATCCAGGTCCTCTACTGCTATTCTCTCTCTCTCCAATTATCAATGAGACCACATTTTAAAACGCCTCTTCTCCCTTTTATTGGCCAGGCACCAAAGAGGGACTCTACCCATAACAAACTGAGCCAATCAAGTCAGCTTTAAGTCAGTGAGTAAGCACTCATCCTCAGTGAAGTATGATTGGTTGTCAACAAGTACCCAGGCCTAAAAAATATACTCAATGCTCTCAAAGAGAAGTTACTTTGCATCCACACCTCCCAGAAAAAAAAGAAAAAAAAAAGATGCAAAGTCCCAAACAATGGTTCACCACCCTGTAATCTCAGCAAGATGATCATACTGCAACTCAGGTCAACAACCCTCAACAATGTGGTATTTTACATTTATACCCACTAGATTTCATGACTGGATTAGGCTCATCCTAGGCTACTCAGCTCTTTTTGCACAGTACCAGGCATTAGCTCTCTCCCAGCTTTGCTAACCATAATATCCAGCTCCTGACCACCCCCAGCAATCACTCCCTCCACTGAAGATTCACTTACAGGCCCTGTCTATACCACTTACCTCAGCACTATCATACAGTTTTTTCTCATTATGTGACCTTTTTCTCACATATATGTCTTGTTTTCACAACTAAGTTATAACGGGTGTAAGAACTGTCTTATATGACTCTTCTATCCTTTCACAGTATGAAGGCACTAAGTCCTTGCTAACAGAACGACAGAGGCAGCCCATGCTCAGCTCCATCCTTCCCCAGATTCCAATATGCTGCCCAGCTTCACTTCCAACCGCCACAGCCCACCCCAGTAGCATGTGGCTTTCCTTAGGGAGACCTAACATGGCGGAAATGGAAGAATAAGTACCCTGATGAAAGAAACATGAATTCCCTTCCAGCGCCAGTAATTAGCGTGCAGAGAGAGGAACAGCAAGCCAGCAGCTTAAGGTTGAGTCTCGTCACTTATTGACTCCCTGCCACAAAAGCTAAGCTTCAATAAGAGCTCCTGGCGAATGGCTATGAAATATTCATCAACTTCTATTTGTAAGTGGCCCAGTGAAGGTTCCGAGCAAATGACCTCTGCAGAAACCCCCTCCACCCACGCTGGAATGGAGCAGTAGCCACTGCAGTAGAGACTTGGGAAGATACAAACGCTCCGGGGCCCCGAGGCACCTCCAAACAATGCTAGGTGGACGCCGTTAGGGTTAGGAAGTACAGTGGGCCCGGAATTGGCCGATGCTCTAGGGAATGAACTGTGCAGGCTGGTTCCGTTGCAGCCACAGCCACTTTCACGACGGCTCCATCCCACGGGCCTCGAATCCTCCCCCGACGTGTCCCAGAGGGCTCACAGCTCCCCAAGAATTTGACATTGGGCATGAGGCTAGAATTGCGGAGCTCAGTGAGGGCCGCTGTGTTCTACCCTCTGCAGGTGTAATCCTCATTCACGTCAATGGGAATCACCCCACAGGCGCTGGGAGACCCCTGAGCCCCGAAACTCACGCGCTTGCGTGAGCCCCAGCGCCCTAGGGCTCTGCCTTTTCTTCTGATTTAGAAACCTGCGGCTTTCCCTATGTGGTCCCTGGGCGCATCCTCCTCTCCACTCAGGGTACAGTGATGGTGCACGAAGGGGACAGCGGGAAATTCGCTGCACTGATTCCTCTGCAGAGCTTATTTCCGGGGTGCATATTGAGAAAAAGAATTAAGGGACAGAAAAGACAAGAACCCGGGGAAATGGGGGGGGGGGGGGGAGAGGCGGGGCGGGGCGGAGTAGGATGCAGAGACAGGCATTGAAAACCTCTGCAGCGTCTGCAAATGGTGCAAATGGAACACCCGAAGTCCAAAGGAGATTTCCACTTATATGCTGCAGTATCAGCTAGAGACGTGTGCAACTGAGGAGGCGGCTACTGGAAAGAACCTCGTTGGGAAGTGTGGGGAGAATGCTAAATAAAAGAGGGGAAACCTGGAGCATGCCCGTGCTCCCCTGTACAGCCTGCCATCTGGGCTCTCTGTCTCTGATTCTCTTAAGGGTCTGTGTCTCTGTCCTGAAATCAAACTTTAAATAACCACAGATTGCTTGCCTCGGGGCCTTGGTGAAATAAAGGTGTGTGCTATATATCCTGGTCTGCACTGGAAACCCAGGGCATTTCTCTTCTGTTTTGCTTTTGAATTAAATGCGCTGGGTTAGGGAAGATTTACATTCAGGTTAGATGGCTTTCTGTCTTGAGGCCAGAGCATCGTCCGCATCTTTAACAAACAGTGCCATCTGGTGGCAGAAGCTTGAATATTCCTGTGGGAGGGGGAAGCAGAGAAAGGTTTGTGGTCATTGAGTACAATGATGAAATTGTCAGAATTTGTTACTTGTCTGAACTATAAATTCATGACATTTGAAAATTTTTCATTCAGTATCTGTATCTCAATGAAGTTTCTCTAAGGCACCTAGAACATTCAATATTATATGTTCAACAATAATAATATGCAACATACAAGATCTATGATTCTGTGTACATCCTACAGGTGGACATACATTACATACTAGACCAACTTTATATGTGAAATTTCTTTCTAATACAACCCTTTTTGTACTTCCGTAAGAAAATCCTCTAAGATGAGATTCAAAACAAATCTTTCTCTTACTAACTTCTATATTCTATAGGAAACAATGTTAATTGAAAGTTTAGATGGATTTTTTTTTTATTAACAGTTGGCCTGGAAAAGGTTCTCTTCTTAGAAGTTCTTGGATTAGGGTAGTAGAATAAAAACATTTGTAAACTATTACATTGCACCCAAATTAAACAATATGAGTCTTCAGGATGCGATTCAACTGGGGGGGGGGAGGGTAAATAGCCCAAAAATACAGTGCAAAGAGTTATCTACCATCAGTTTGTATTCTATCCAAATCAGCTGGGAAAAAGCCTTCTTTGTCCAAGTACATCTGGTGTTTTAAATCGATGTAAAGTTTAGATTCATACTTTGCTAAGTGAACTTTAATAAGATACATCTGGTGTTTTAAATCAATGTAGAGTTTAGATTCAAACTTCGCTGAGTGAACTTTAATAAACTTTTAATGATAAAAAGTGATCAAAAGTATCCTGGATGCAAATACCACAAAAATCACCTTTAAATACACACACAGCCCCAACACGGAATTAATTATAAGTACAATCTTACTGTGATAATGAAAAGAAAATTAACCATTGTCCTGTCAGGGAAATATTAGGTGTAACATTGATAAGTGACATGATATTTACGAAATAAAAAGTTGACTAAGAATTAATTATGAACACCCTAAGAACATTCTTGATGAGCTATTATAGTTGCTTACATTATTTTGAAAACGTGAGTCTTCATTTAGCTAGCATCTTTCCATGAATAAACTGAATTGAAACAGTAGGTTGGCACTTAGGAGAGTTTTGTTAATTTGGGGGGAGGAGAAGGTTAAACTACTTTTTAATGCCTTAAGGCAATGATTTATGAAGGAGTATATTTAGATTCAGCCTCAACCCTCAAAACTGACCCCAGAGAGTATTAAAATTCCTGAAACATCCTGGAACTCAGGTAGAATGAAAGAAAGGAGAAGGGAAGAAACTTGAATTCATCATGGATTCATTAACAATAAAGCCAACGGCCTCAGATATCTGTGCACAAATATATAAAGTATGGTGATAAGAAGGATAAACTAGAAATCTTAATGCAAAGAAATACATTTGACATCCTACATATTAAAGAGACTTGATGGGATAGTACATGACTTGGAATGGTTCTCATGGGCTTACCTTATTTGAAAGATATGCTAGGTAAGAGGGTGAGTGAATGAATAGATGAATATATAATATATGAATGAAAAAGGCTGTATGAAGCACTTAACTAAGCGCTATACATCATGCTAACCACTGAGGATACAAATGCAAGGGTTAGTCCTTGCCTTCAAGTAGTATACCTCTAATGCATGAGAGAACACTTATAGGGGTATGGTATCTATGGAATTATTTGGTTTGAGAAGTCACAGAGATGATAAGTGTCAGGTAGGTGTCTAGAGCACTTAGCCCTGAATCAGGAGGACCTTATTTAAAATTCAGCCTCAGATAACTTACTATGTGACTTTGAGCAAGTCATGTAACTTCTGTTTGCCTCAGTTTCCTCAACTATAAAATTGTGAGAATAGTAGCACCTATCTCCCAGAGTTATTGTAAGGATGAAATGTGATAATATTTGCAAAGGACGTAGCACAGAACCTGGCACATAGTAGGTGCCATATAAACACTAGTTATTAGTAATGGTATTTTATAATATTAATATTATTAGTGGAGTCATATGGGGTTGATAGATATGCCCTTCCCAGTAGCGGTATTGATTTGCCTCTGGTTCTAGGAATAGAAAAGTGTGGGGAAAGAGATTTGAAAGACAAAAAAAGGAAAAGGACCTATACCTACAAAAATATTTCTAGCTTCTCTTTTTGTGGTAGCCAAGAATTGGAAATTGAAGGCATGTCCATCATTTGAGGAATTGCTGAACAAGTTGTGGTATATGATTGTGATGGAATACCATTGTTTTTGTAAGAAATGATGAGGAGTACGCTTTCAGAAAAACCTGGAAAGATTTACATGAACTGATGCAAAGTGAAGTGAGCAGAACCAGAACATTGTACATAGTTATAGCAATATTGTATGACCAACTGTGAATGACTCAGCTGTTCTCAGCAACACAAAGATCCAAGACAATTCTGAAGGACTCGTGATGAAAAATGCTCTCCATCTCCAAAGTGAGAATGGATGGAATCTGAATGCAGACCAAAGCCTACTGGGTTGTTTGCTGTTGTTTGTTATTTTTGTTCCCCAACATGATTAATATGGGGCGGGGAAGTGTGGGGTGTAGCATTTTATAAATAAAGTTTAGGAAATCCAGGAAATAGGACAGGATAGAGAACAGTTAAATGAATATTTCCCCCTCACTTGGAGGTCTTCATATGAAGGCTGGATGAACACTTGTTGAGTATTTTATTGAGGGATTCTTATCCAGGTATCTTCTGGAGTCAATGGCCATCAAGGTTACTTCCACCTCTAATACTTTGTGATTCTCTGATTCAGAACTGCTTAAATGGAGGGCAATCTTGAGGGGATTACCCAAAAATCTTTCTTTTGTCCTATATTTTTAACATTTTTTTTTATCCATGACATGGATGAATTTGATTCCATTCCACTTAAATCAGCAAACTTATTTAAAGAATCTCCTACGTACAAGACACTTTGTATTCCTATAGATACAAAGACAAAAACAAGCTTGTATTCTATTAGGATATACAATATATACATAGATCAGTTGCTACAAGATAATTTGAGAAAAAATTGAAGCATGTTTATCAGATTTGTAGATACTAAAATCAGGTGTTATAGATCAACTTCCATGATTCATTCTATAGTATCTGGTCTATGTTTTCTACGATCCTTTTTATTATATGTAAAAAAAAAAAAAAGATATATTTGCTTCTCAGAATTTCGTAATTACAAGTGCCATCCTTCACTAAGGAATGTAAATGAATTGCTATTACTTGCTTTAAAAAACCCTACAGATATATGTAAATACATACATTATATGCATACACACATTTCTACATAGCCATACTAGTACCCTATACGCTTTCTCTTCTTATTAGGATCTTTTTGTATTAGAAATTTATCCTCCCCCCCCCCCCAAATCTGAGTTAGCATTCAGATGTGAAATTCTGAAGGAAAGAGCGATAATCACTTTGATAAGGACATTGGTTCTTACTTTAGAAAGCAACCTGTGCCTTTCTCCAGCACTGTCCAGGGAATTAAAGAGGAAGAACTCCCTGGGAAAATCAATGTCCATATGAATTGGATACTCTCCTATGCGCCTTTCGAATTTTAATTGTTCATTGCTTTATTTTGTTTTAACCCTTGAAATCAGCCAAAAAGCTCTACCCCTGTTTCCCCTTTCTCCTTCATAGATAAGTGTCCATCTGGGTCCAAACAGCTTTGCACCTGTAAACACAGATAAGATTCTCCATATTTGTTTTGTTAGCAAACCTTGAGTAAATTGGGAAACATTAAACTAGTATAATTCCAGCATTCCACCACCACTCCCCTCCCCTGCCAATTCCCTGAATACATTCAAAGATTCCAAAGCTTAGCTCTGGAAACAGCCAAAAATTTGCCACGCTCCCTGCAACCCCCAAGCTATCTTGGACCACTTGAAAAAAAGGAAGTAGCTCTAATGTATGTACAAAATTGAATTTTTCCTATACAAAAAGAGAATGTTTGGAAGTCATCTTTAAAACTACTGTCCCATCACCAGAATCTGGATCCAGACTTGAAAGATTGCAACATCCTGTTTCTATCTCCAGTCCTCCCAAGGCCTCAGTTCTTTGTTCAGAATATCCTTAAATCTCTTTTGGACACATACGTTTTATGCATGAGCTTCCCTCACTAGCGAGGACACTGAGTTACCACCTAATCACTCATTAGGAGAGGTTTTTGCCATCAAATGCAGGAACTTTCACAAAGAGCCTCAACCACAATGACTAGTCCTAATTTAGATAGCTAACACCTTGTATGACAAACTGAAAAGGTCTCGACAGGCTAGATAGAATGATGGATAAAATTTAATAGAGGTGAGTGCAAAATTCTACACTTGGATTCATGAATTAAGTTGCAGAATTATGGTCAGAGCTAAGCAATGGTGTTGGGGGGAGTTAATTTGTTTTGTTTTTTTGGAAATTACAAGCTCCACATGAGTTAATAGTGTAATACGTTGTCACTCAAAAAGCTAATTCAATTTTCAACTACATTAATAGTTGTCTTCAATTATTCTAAAGTCTTTAATTTGGAATAAATATTAAACTTGCTCCATTTGGCCTCCAGTGGCAGTGCTATGAAAAGTTATGGAGAGAACAAAAAAAAGAAAATTTTCTAACAAATCTGTCAAAGAGTTAAATGAATTTCCTTGGAAAACTGTGGAGTCCTCTTTACTGATCAATTTTAAACAGAAAATAGATGACCACTTCTTAGGAATGTTGTAGAATTTCTGTTCTAGATTACTAGTTTCTGTCTTATTAACCTCCAAGGGCTATATGAACATAATATTTCATCACTATCTTTTTTTTGAAGAATAGATTTTACCAATGAATAATAATTTGAGTCTAGGAATTACATGAGGAAAAGAGATTTGGTTGGCTAGCATTGAGAAAATTATAGAATGTTTTCAATGATCCCACGATTCTCATTGCCTCAGTGGCTGAAAATCTTGGCATATCAAATCTCAGAAAAATCAAAATACAAGGGGCAATGGAAAGATGAATAGTGGGTGTAAACAGGTTGTCTCAATGGTGACTTGTACACAGGATGTAGTGTAAAATCTATCACCAGGGATATATAAAACTGGACAAGGGAATGGGATGGTCATGAAATGAAATTACAAGATAACTAGACAGCTCAAGAACTACTCGGATGCCCTTGAAATATTAAGAGAGTCAGAGAAAGGCTTCCAGAATATCAGGTACATACTGTTTAGAAGATTTACAGAAAGGCATGGACAACAATTGCACAGGCAAAGCTAGGGATGGGTTGTAGTCTACAACAAAACTGGAAGTACTTATACAAATTAGAACATCCCAAAACTGAAGTATCAGTTAAGTACCAGTGTACTTCAAATATAGATTGGCATAAAGGGGAAAGGGAACAAGCATTTTTAAGTGTCTACTATGTGCCAGGCACTGAGTTAAATACTTTATAAATAGTATCTCATTTTATATTTTCTCCATTTTATAGCTGAGGAAACTGATTCGGACAGAATTCTAGTGACTTGCCCAAGATGACATCACTAGAAAGTGTCAGATGCTGGATCTGGACTCTGGTCTTCTGATTCCAGACCTACTCCTCTATCCACTGCACCACCTAGCAGGCTCTACTAGGTGAAGCAAGTGTTTTAGAACAAGTGTACAGATAGTTAGGAGAAAAGGGACATTCAAATGAATACAAAGAAAGGTCCAGGCAAAGTGCTATGAGTAATCTGAGTAGGCATATACTTTCACTTTTCAGGAGATAGAAGATAAGAGAAAAGGAACAGGGAAGGCTTTCTAAAGGAAATGGCATCTGAGTTGATCCTTGAAGGAAGGGATAGACATCATCAGAGAAATTAGAGGGGAGAAGTAATTTCAGACTTGGGAGATTGCATGAGCAAAGGCATTGAGAGGGGCAGGATAAAAACAGGGGATGAAGAGTATTGTAGCTCATCCAGACATAGAATATGTGAAGGAGAATAGGAAGAGGTAAAGATGAACAGAGAGGTCAGAGACAGCTTATAGAGACTTTGAATGCCTAAGGCAAAAGTTTATATTGCATTTATTCATCAGGCCATAGGCAGTCACTGAGGGTTTTTAAAGTGAAAAAATGTTACAATCATAATAGTTCAGTAGAAAGGGAATAGAAGAGGCTGGATATGCAAGATTCAATTAAATTTCAGTTCAAGAGGCATTCATTAAAATACTGTGTGCTGGGAAGACAAAGACAAAAATAAAATGAATCCTGTCTTCAAGGAGTTTATACTTTGTTGGGGAAACATATAAAGTCATACACACAGATACAGAAATCTGAAGTAACTTGGGGGGATAAGATTTGAAGGAGGGAAGGACATTAACAACTGGGCACATGGTAGCAATGAGGAAAAGTCTCCTGTAGGAGGTGGCATTTTGGGCTTAACCATAGAGTTGGGAATGGCAAGAGGTAGATGCCAAGAAGGAGAGTCTTCCAAGCTTGGATGATGACAATCATAGAGATGGAGTTTGAAAGGGCCTTAGCAATCACCTCCAATCCCCTTTCCCCCCTTAACAGATGAGGAGATTGAGACCCAGAAAGGTTAAGAGACTGATCCAAGGTCATGCAAATTTGGCTTTGGTTCTCCCTACCAAGAATGCTTTACTGACTCATTTCCTGGAAATCTTTTCCTCTGTAGGACTCCTCTAGAATTTAATGTCAGTACTATTTATTCACTTGGTAGTTAGACAGCAGAGTGAGTCGAAATCTGGACTTGGATATTTACTGGATAAGTCACTTAACCGTGTTTGCCTCAGTTTTCTCATCTGTAAAATGAGCTAGAGAAGGAAATGGCAAATCGCTCCATTATCTTTCCCAAGAAAAACCCAAATGGGGTCACAAAGAACAAGAACATTTATTCACTTAGTTCTCAGTACTGTAATTTTCTTTAACTTGTATCATCATCCTTGTATCTAATCTCCTCCAACTGGATTTTAAGGTTCTTGAGGAAAGGAATTAGTTGTTATTCTTTTTTTCTCCTACTATACCAGGCATAGCACTTTGCTCAATAGTATATACTCAGTTAGGTGGCACGGTGACTAGAGTGCAGTGTGTGGAGTCAGTAGGGCTTCTCCTGAATCCAAATATTACTTTAGCCACATACTAGCTGTGTGACCCTGGACAAGTCACTTGACTCTGGCTCAGTTTCCTCATTTGTAAAATGAGCTGGAAGAGGAAAATGGCAAATCATTCCAGTATCTTTGCCAAGAAAATCCCAAATGAGTCCACAAAGAGTCAGACTTGCCTGAAAAATACTGAACAACTCAATAATACATACTTTTTGGTTAATCAATTAGAGAACTTATATATAATAATGATGATGATACCTGAATCTTAGCTATATACTTCTCCTCTACCCCTCAGACCTCAAGGGGCCATCTTTAAAATGGTTTGGGATCTCACTCAACATCAACCCTCAGCACTTCTGAGGATGAAAATTTTTTTTTAATTAAATTTTATTATAGTTTGCATTATTCATTTCCACAAGATTTTGATTTACATATTTTCTCCCCCTCTTTCCCCC
>CM053587.1:224431666-224449423 GCA_028646515.1 Pseudochirops corinnae
TTATACCTGAGCAATCATGTAAAATATTTCCGTATTAGTCATTTTGTATAAGAAGACTCAAAAGAAAAAAAATGAAAAAAAGAAAGTGAAAAATAACATGCTTCTGTATGTATTAAAATAACATCAGTTCTTTCTCTGAAGGAAGATAATATATTTCATTGTTAGTGCTTTGGGATTGTCTTGGATCATTGTGTTGCTGAGAATAGCTGTCGTTCACAGTTCTTCATCATAAAATATTGCTGTTACTGTGTATAAAATGCTCCTGGTTCTGTTCACTTCACTTGGTATCAGTTCACATAAGTCTTTCCAGGTTTTTCTGAAATCATCCTGCTTGTCATTTCTTATAGTACAATAATATCCCACCACAATCATATACCACAGCTTTTTAGCCATTCCTAATTGATGGGCATCCCTTCAATTTCTAAATCTTAGCCACCACAAAAAGAGCTACTATAAATATTTTTGTGCAAATAGATCCTTTCCACCACCCCTTTTAAAAATATCTTTGGAATATAGATCTAGCAGTGGTATTGCTAGACCAAAGGGTATGCACAGTTTGGTTGTCCTTTGGGCATAGTTCCAAATTGCTATCCAGAATGGTTGGATCAGTTCACAACTCCACCAACAGTGCATTAGGGTCCCAGTTTTCCCACATCCCCTCCAACATCCATCATTTTCCTTTTTTGTCACATTAGTCAATCTGATAGGTGTGAAGTGGTACCTCAGAGTTGTTTTAATTTGCATTTCTCTAATCAGTAATGACTTAGAGCATTTTTTCATATGACTATAAATAGCTTTGATTTCTCTGCATGAAAACTACCTGTTCATATTCTTTGACCATTTATCAATTGGGGAATAACTTATGTTTCTATAAATTTGACTCAGTTCTCTATATATTTGATAAATGAGGCCTTTGTCAGAGATACTTGCAAATCCCTCCCCATGCCCCCAGTTTTCTGCTTACCTTTTAATTTTGGTTGTATTGGTTTTGTTCGTGCAAAAACTTTTTAATGTTATATAACCAAAATGATGTGTTTTACATTTTGTAATACTCTCTATGTTTTCTTTGGTCCTAAATTCTTTTCTTATCCATAGATCTGACAGATAAACTATTTCTTGCTCTCCTAATTTGCTTATGGTATCACCTTTTATGTGAACATCGTGTGTCCATTTTGACTTTATCATGGTGTACGGTGTGAGGTGTTGGTCTATACCTAGTTTCAATTCTCCCAGCAGCTTTTTGTCAAATTAAGAGTTTTTGTTCCAAAAGCGTAGGTCTTTGAGTTTCTTATATACAAGATTACTATGGTTATTTACTACTGTGTCTTGTGTGCCTAATTTATTCCACCGATCCACCACTCTATTTCATAGTCAGTACCAAATTGTTTTTATAATTACCACTTTATAATACAGTTTGAGATCTGGTACATTCTTTTAATGAGGAAAAAACAAGCTTTTTTTTTTCCAGAAACTAGGTCTGTGGTACCCAAAGGATTCCTTGCATCTAGAAATATTTCTTACGGCATTACTATTTTAAAAAACCTCATTCAATAGGAAAAATACGAGTACTATCTACAATTATTTATATGGTTGAAATGAGACTTGCAAATCATATGCAAAGCAGCACTGCTTGATGATAAAAGAGAGGTAAGGAGAATTACCCATACACCTGAATATCTTTGCAATCAATTTACTGAGAAACTAATGTCTTCCTATTTGACAAGGCAAGTAGATAAAACAGCAGGTATAGTTAAAGATGCTCATTTGATTATAAATGTACCTTTTATTGAAACTGATGTGTTACTTTGCAAATCTACTGATGATGACCATGCCACGTCAAGAAATTTTATCAATATACCTGATGGCTTTTTAAATGAAATTGCATAATGTAGAAGAATTGTATTGAATTCTGAATTGATGGAGTTTAATTGATATAAAGATAAAACAAAGGCCTAAGACTATTAGTTTTAAAATATAGCCCTTCATATAATCTGAGCACATTGCATGTTTTGCAATCATGTGTATTGAGAAATTTGGATGAGGAACTGTACCTGATTTTTCAAGTTATTACAAGAGTAAGTCAATTTCTTTTTTCAAAATAGTCTGTTAAAAGAAAGACTTTTTCTAAGATTGTGTGGTGAAATGGAGACTGAGCGTAGGGCACTACTTTGGAATTATTGCCAAAAAAATAGGTTTGTTTGAGCTATGAGCTGTCATTCTGAGTGATAATAAAAAACTAGCAAATTCATTTTACAATAAAAATTTCTCTCTGAAAAATTGTAAATTGTGGAAATTTTGGGAAACTAGAATGATGTAAAAACTTTCATATTCAAATTCGTATTCTGATCAAGGTAGATAAAACAACTGCATTTTTATGAAAACTAATTTTACACAATAATATTTTTAATTTTAAAAATTGCCTGCCCTGCAAATTAAATAGAAGCCGAAGCAATTTTTATCCTATTGTAAAGGACTCACTTGCCACAGAAAAATGTGATATATTTGGTCTTATTCTTTCTGGAAAAGGATAAATTAATATACTTGTCTTGTGATAGTATGTTGAAACAAATGTTTGAAACCAAAAATTGAATTTTATTTTGACTACGAGTAACTAATGAATTCTCTGGTTTATTAGATGAAGTGATTTAACTTTTATTACTGTTTGCAAAAACTTACTTTTATGAAACAGAGTTTTCTGCTGTGGCTGTTAAAAAAGAAAAATACCAATCTTGATTAGTGTTTCAAATAAAACATCAGTGACATTGATTTGAGAAACATCAAGCTAAAAAACAAGCTCACCTATCCCACTAACATGGTCATTATTTTAATAAGTTACAAGTATTAAAAATTTAAAGAATTTTATTAATTGACAAATATCTACACAAATTACATTCTTTTATTTCATTTTTTATTCATTTTATTTTAAGATTTCTTTGTTGTTTAACTTGCAAAATAGTCAGCTACATGGCACAGTAGATAGATCACTGGACTTAGAATCAGGAAGGCATCTTCATGATTTCACATGTGGCCTCTTACTCGCTTACTAGCTGTGTGACCCTGGGAAAGTCATCTAACCCTATGTGCCTCAGTTTCCTCATCTGTAAAATAAAATGGAGAAGGAAATGGCAAACCATTCTAGTGCCTTTGCCAAGAAAACCCCAAATGGGATCATAATGAATTGGACATGACTATAATGACTGAACTTAACCCCAAACTGCGATATATTCTTAGTTTTTAAAAAATAAAATGCATGATGAATATATTAATGAAAAGGCATTTAGTAAGTGCATACTGTATTTTACTAAGCACTTGGGATGCAAATATAAAAACCAAAATAATCCTTGATCTCAAAATATTTACATTATAATAGGAGAAGACAGCAAGCTTAGGGTAGTGGTAGCCTGGGAGGAGCTTTGTTCCTGAAAGTTACTGGGATGGTAAGTAGGACCATAAGGGTGTAGATGTACATTCCTATTCCAGGAACAACAGAAGAATTGATTTGTTCATGGTTGCTCAAGTACAACAGTTTCATAAGAATCTGTAAGTGTAATATCTTTTCAGCTTTATCATGTTTAGAAGATGTTTATAATGTGTGGTTCAAAAGGATACTAAAAAAGTGCTAATCACTGAAGATAAAAAAAAAAGATAAAGACAGCTCCTGCCCTCAGGGAGCCTGCAGTCTAATGGGGGAGACAACATGCAAATAACTATGTTTTATATATATAATATATAATATAATATATATAATACACACACACACACACACACACATACACATATATATATACAGGATTAATTGTAGATAATCAACAGAGAGGAAGCACTAGCATTTAAAGGGGTTCAGGAAAAGCCTCTTGCAGAGTATGTGACTTGAAGGGAATAACAGAAGAGACAGGTAGGTAGATAGGAGAGATTTCCAGGGGAAAAGTGAAAACTCTTGGAATTGGAAGATGAAGTACACAATGTGTGAGAAACAGGAAGGTCAGTGCCATTGATCACATAGTACTTGAGGGAGGGTTGGGCAGTATAAGTTGTAAGAAGACTGGAAAAGTAGGCAGGGGCTGCGTTATGAAAGCATCATAAGCCAGAGGATTTTATATTTGATCCCAGAGGTGACAGATGTAATACATTGTCAGTCACTCTCTTCTATACTTATTCTCTTTTCTCTAAAGATTCCATTGTTTTTTCCTGATTCTCCTCCTACTTATCTGATCACTCCTTTTTAGTCTCCTTTGGGGGATCTTCATCCAGGTTATACCTGCTAAATGTGGGTGTCCCCCAGGGCTCTATCCGGGGCTCTCTTTTCTTCTCCTTCTATACTGTTCACAAAGCTCCCATATATTCATTTTTTATTTAATTTATTTTATTCTGAACTTAAGAAAAAAAAAGTATTTGCATAATATAGTAGAATAGAGAAAAAAATAATTATACATGAAACTGCAAATCTATTATGTGCAACTTGCTATTCATTTTAAATATATAATAATGTTATCAGGTAACCTTTTTTTCTCTTTTTTCTTCCCTCTCCTTTCCCACCCAACAGATGGATAGCATTAGACACAAATGTGTGTGTTTGTGTGTGTGTGCACATTGTGTGTGTAAAACCCATGGTACATATATTTCTATTTACCAATTCTTTCTCTATATACAGACAGCATCTTCCTTCATATGTCCTTTACAGTTAATTTGGGTATTTATGATAGTCAAAAGGACTTAGTCACTCAAAATTCTTCTTAAAACAATATTGCTGTTACTGTATACAGTGTTTTCTTGGTTCTGCTCATTTCACTCATTGTTTCATACAAGTCTATTGATGTTTTTCTAAGATCAAAATGGATACATGACCTAGATATAAAGAGATATTACAAAAAAAATTTGAAGAACATGGAACACATTACTTATCAGACTTATAAATGGGCAAATAATTTGTGAATAAACATTAATTCTCTTTGTTGATGACCCTCAGATCTACCTATCCAACTCTAACCTCTCTTCTGACTTCCATTATCACAGCTCCAAATGCCTATTGGACATCTGTCCCATGGACATACTTAACTCAACATGTCAAAAACTAAACTTATTATCTTTTCCCCTAAACATTCTATTCTTCCAAACTGCCTTATTACTGTGAAGGGTACCACCATCCTCCCAGGCTTGCAAACTAGTTATCTTCCTTGACTCCTCTCTGTCTGTATCTCTCTGTCTCTCTCTCTCTGTCTTTCCATCACTGTCTATCTCTGTCTTTCTCTGTCTGTTTCTATGTCTCTGTCTCTCTCCTCATATCTAATATCTTACCAAGTCTTACCTTTGTAACAGCTCTCCCATATGCTGCCAATGATGCCACTCTGGTATAGGTTCTCATTACATCATGGCTAGCCAATTATTTTCTGGTTCATCTCCCTGTCTCAAGACTATCCTCATTCTATCCTCCACTCAGTCCTCGAATTGATCTTCCTAAAGTACAGATGTGACCATAGCACCCCCTACTCAATAAACTCTAGTGATTCCCTATCATCGCCAGGAACAAATATAAAATCCTCTGTTTGGCATTCAAAGTCCTCCACAGCCAAGGTCCTTTCACTCTTCTGTAGACCTTCTTCCCCATCCCCCATGTACTCAGTGATTTAGAACACTGGCTTCCTTGCTTTTCCTCACAGAAGTGACTCTAATTTCCCAGCCCCATGCATTTTTTGGTCACTGTACTCCATGCCTGGAATTCGCTCCTTCTTCATCTCTACTTCCTGGATCTTCCCTGGCTTCCTTCAAAGCCCAGTTAAAATCCCACCTTTTACAAGAAATCTTTCTCCATCCTCCTTAATCTTCCCTCTGCTTTTCCTCTGAGATTACCTCCAGTCTATCCTGCATGTATCTTGTTTGAATATGGTGGTTTCCATATTCTCTCCCCCACTGAATTCCTTGAGAGCAGGGACTGTCTTTTTGTATTCCCAACACTTACTCTTAGCTTGGTCTGGCACATAGTAGGGGCCAGCTAGACACTTGTTAACTGCCTGACTGCCTGACTAAACCTCTCAGGACCACAGGTGATTCTACTCGACGACTAAGTTGCAAATCAGGTGGAAATCTTCTCAGTTCCTTGAAGTAACTAAATAAATGCTTCGAGGGAAGATTTTCTTTCAGAGGTGAGGCATTGAGGTGTTCCAGTAGACAAAGTTCTTGACCTTGTAGTTAGGAAGACCTGAGTTTGAATCCTGCTTCAGACACTTACTACCTGTGTGACCTGGGTCAAGTCACTTTTCCTCTTAGTGTTCGAGTTTACTTATAGAGAAAATGGGGGTAATAATAATTCATAACTCAAAGAGATGCTATGAAGGTCAAATAAGGTGTGTTGCAAACCCTGAAGTGCTACATAAATGCTAGCTGTCATTATTAGATGACAGTAGGGTGCTAGGTGGCACAGTGGATAGAATGTGGGACCTGGAGCCAGGAAGATCTGAGTTCAAATCTGCTCTCAGACACTTACAAGCTGTGTGACCCTGGGCAAGTGACTAAACCCTCTTTGCCTCAGTTTCCTCATCTGTAAAATGTGCTGGAGAAGGAGAGGCAAACCACTGCACTGTCTTTGCCAAGAAAATCCCAAATGGGGCCACGAAGAGTTGTACATGACATGACCAAATAGCAGTGGTGAAAACAGTTGTCCTTGAAATGCCTTTATTTTTCTAGGCACTAGAGTACGAGGATATTGTCTCATCTAGTCTCCCTGTACAGGTAAGTACTTCCCCTCTCAGCCACCAATGATGGAATCCCAAAAGAGGGGGGAAATCATTAGGCTGAGGATCAAACAAAAAGAAATGAGATTGACCTACATCTGGATCCCAAGAAAATAACTTCCCCTCTGGGCAAAGGCCTGACTGAGGCCCTAGTTGATTTAAAGAACTAACTGTCCTTCACTTTGGGGGAACAAATAGCTTTTAATTTGCATCCTAGACCTTGGCTAATCTGTGGCTCTGCTTCCTGTTTTCTTAAAGTCTGATTTCTCCCCATGTTTTGGCTATATATTATCCAACAGCTCCTGTGGTCACTGTAGGTCTCTGTGTGTAGGGAGACAGGGCTCAAAATTTTCCATCACCAGGTTATTCCTGGTGAACTCAGTTTTACCCTGGCAGTTGAGCTGCTCAGACTGTCCCTGACACGAACTCTCAATAATGTGTCAGAACTCCAAAGCATAGGTATTTGTTTTAGCATCTTTTCCTAACCACAAATGCTTACAAGAATGAGCAATCTCGGTTCTCATAGAAATAGCAGGATTATACAATCAAAGATTCAGAACTAGAAGGTCATGTAGTCTCTCCACTTCATTTTACAAAGAAGGAAATTGATACCTAGGAAAGTTAGGTGACTTTCCCAAGGTCACACAGATATTGGGTGTCAGAAGTGGGAGTGGACATAGTCATTAGAATGCTGGACTTGTATTCAGAAAGACTCTCTCCTGAGTGTTGGTCCTGCATCACCAATTGTCTATTAGATATTTCAAACTGATTGATTTATAGGCAATCAACATGTCCTAAACAGAATTATCTTTTCCTCAAAATCCACTCCTCTACCTAATTTCCCTACTTTTTTTTTTTGATGAGGCAATTAGGGTTAAGTGACTTGCCCAGGGTCATGCAGTTAGTAAGTATCAAATGTCTGAGGCCAACTTAGAACTCAGGTCCTCCCGACTCCTGGTTGGTTCCCTATTTGCTGTGCCACCTAGTTGCCCCTAACTTCCCTGTTTCTGTCAAGAGTGCCACAGTCCTTCTAGTCAGCCAGGTTTGCAACTTCAATGTCATCAGTGCCTCACTTGGCCCACATATCCAATCAATTTCCAAATTCCATTCTATCTACCTTCATATTGTCTCTTAAATCAGTCTACTTCTTCCATCTCACACCAACAACCAAGTTCAAACCCTCATCACCTCTCAGGCTATTGAAATAGCTTCCCAAGGGGTCTCCCCACAACAATTCTCTTACCATTCCAATCCGTCATCCCCATAGCTGACAAATACATTTACGTAACACACAAATTCCCCACCTTGTTACTAGACTACTCATTAAATTCCAGTGATTCCCTTTTACTTCTTGTTTAGTCTTTTTTTCAGTCATGTCTGACTCTTTGTGACCCCACTTAGGGTTTCCTTAGTAAAGACACTGGAGCAGTTTGCCATTTCCTTTTCCAGCTCATTTTACAGATGAGGAAACTGAGACAAACAAGGTTAAGTGACTTGTCAAGAGTCACACAGATAGTAAGTGTCTGAGACTGGGTTTGAATTTAAAAAGATGAATCTTCCTGACTCCAGGACAGGCACTCTATCCACTGTGCCCACCTGGCTGCTCTATCTGCTATCTCTAGAATCAAATGCAAACTCCTGTGTTTGACATTTATTTAAAGTCCTTCACAACCTGGTGCCAGCTACATTTCCAGCCTTACTGTTTCTTTCATAGCACTTGGAGGTATCAGAGGACATGTTTGTAACCTTAGTGTGGCAAGGTATGGACAAATAAATTAATCAGATTTATCAGGGAAGGCTTCTGTTCAACCTGCTACTTATATACACATTATCTCATTTGGTCTCCACCCACACTACAGTCCAGCCAAAGTGATCTTATGTCTTACATGGCACTGCATCTCCCACCTCCACATATTTGCCCTAGCTGTTCCCCATGCCTGGAATGTACTCCCTCCTCATCTCCATCTCTTTAGAATCCCTAGTATCCTTCAAAGTTCAGCTAAAGTACTGCCTCCAACATGAGTTCTTTCCTGATTTTCCTTGATGCTATGCCTGTCTCCCTCCAAATCACCTTGCATCTATTTTGTATTTATCTTATAAGTACACAGGCACATGTATTTCTTTCTCCCCCACCCAGACTGTAATCTCCTCAAAGGCAAGAATTATTTCATTCATTGTCTTTGAATCCCCAGAGTCTAGCATAATTTGTGCTTTTTGAGTGTCAGACTGATAGATGATAGTTGAGCTCAGACTCAGTTTCCTCATCTATAAAATGGGAGAGAGGAAAAGTTATATTAATTATTTTTGAAGGTTATTTTGAAGACCAAATGAGATAGTGTGTGTATAAGGGAGGTTGAACAGAAGACTTCTCTGATAAATCTGATTAGTTTCCCAAGCTGTGAGCTTTTCTTTAATTTATTTGTCCATACCTTGCCACACTAAGGTTATAAACATGTCCTCTGATACCTCTAAGTGCTATGAAAGAATCATCACATTTTTCAAACTTGTGGTTAGAGTTTCTATATATGAACCTCCACTGGATAATGACTGGGCTCCCACACTAGGGAGTCCCAGGAGATCCAATATTCTGGCTTATTACTAGGCTGAAGCCCCCAGCTTCATTACTTTTACAAAGAAGGCTAGGGGGAGGGAGGGAAGTTGGCATTTTTATAGCACTTTTAGGATTGCGGTGCACTTTACAGACATTATTTTATTTGGTAGCCAACAGGAAAAGTATGCTCAAGTCCTTATATTTCCTTGGTTTAACTTTGATTGTAAGAAAGCAGCATCAAATATTGAAAAGAATGCTGAATTTTGCTGTCAGAAAACCAGATCAATTTCTGGTTTTGTCAATTTCTACCCATATGGCCTTGGGAAAGTCACAGCCCTGATCTGGGTTTCAGTTTCTTCTTCTGTAAAAATGAAGGGGTCAGAATAGATGGCCCCAATGGTCCCTTCCAGATCTAAAAAAGACTGATTGTCAGGATGTCTGGTTCCAGAGATGAGTTTCAAGGAATAACAGATCACTGTTTCCCCACCTTTCTCAGTACTTCAAAGGGAGAACAAGAGCAATTAACCCACCCCACTCTCACTGTCCTCCTTCAAATGATGCTTCTTTCTTAATTAGAAGATAGAGAGCTAGGTAGTACAGTGGATAGAGTACAAGCCCTGGAGTCATGAGGACCTGAATTCAAATCCAGCCTCAGATACTTACTAGCTGTACGATCCTGAGCAAGTCACTTAACCGTGATTACTTCCCCCCCCCAAAAAAAAATTAATAAAAATGAAGGATATTGTTGGAGATACTAAAGATAAAAGGATATTGTTGGGGTCTGGGTACCCCTTAAAAGCTTGGATAGGCTCTGTTTGGTAGCCTTTGATATTCAGAGGTATAAATAAAAACACATGCCCAATTCTCAGAAAAGCACCAGGGTTTATTTTTGTTTTTGTTTCTCGAGCCAATAACATTCAAAAGACAGATGAACCTATTCCTATCAAATGTGGGAGCATTTGCTGAAGAGGAAAAGTTCAGCTAAATTGGAAAGAAATTAAGTATTTTTAAACATGAAGGAAGGTGAAAATCATAGATCTGGTTGACATAACAGGGTCAGTATACTGGGGCTCTGTTGATACTGCAGGAGAAATTCAACGAGCCAGATTTCTTCCTTAGTCAGTCTCCTTACCATACTAACGATGACTTTGCATTTTGTAACTGTGAAAGCAAAGTTCACAGAGAGAGAAATAATAATAATAATAATAATATTAACATTAATGATGAATGACCCATCAGAAAACAAGGGGACACCTTAAGGCGCTGTCGAATGATGGCTGAGCCTTAGAAAGTGACCAAGGAGTTCAAGGAAACCTAAGAAGAACCAAGGGCTCATCTGAAAAACATATTTTTAAAATGTCTTTCTTGCCTTCATTAACCATGGAGGAACTTCTTTGACCCATATGAGAACCCACTTGACCTTCATGAATGGGGGGCCTCAAATCTTTGTTTCCTGTTATTCAAAGGACTTTTCTTTTTTAATAATAAAATGCTTCTTGAACATTGACTGTCTTTCAAAATCATCTCTTCATGACTTAGGTTTCAATGATGAAGCCCAAGGATTAAATTTCCCTTAAAAATGAACAGGAGGCGAAAATTAACCAGGAGAATGGAAGGCCATGTTTTATTAAACAGAGAGCATTGAAAGATCAGTTCAAAGAATCCAAAATGCAGGGTTATTTGCCTGGCCCTGATAGTAATCTTAGGAAGGAGACAGATGGGAGAGTCTCTTGGGTTTCAGGGTCTTCCATTTTAAGGGATTTTGAAAAGCCCTGAAGCCCTTCTCTACAGACAAGCTACAACACAATATCACATGAGACGCTGAAAACCAACGTGCACCTTTTAAAAAAAAAAAACGATGACAACAACAACCCCAAAACAAAAGACCAAGTCCTGTAGTTCTTGTTTAGGCTGAGGCTTGGTTGAGATATCTGTCAGGGCTTAATCATTATTATTAAGTCTGTAACAAAGGGGGAGAGATAGAATTCTGTCTTCACACAGTGGGAAACAGATATAGGATTTGGTCTTTTAAGATACTGGTGTTTGAATTTAGGAAACTGTCAGTGGAGGAAGAAAACATCGGTTACCCAGAGAAACAAACTGAAAAGTGCAGCTTCATAGTTTTAAGGAAAATGGGGCTATCCACAGGTGACAGGTCCATTTTTCCTTCATAAAGCAGTTATTGTACCTTCCTTCGTGTAACGTACACTTGTCAAATCTGACATACGGGCTTGATTACTGAGGGAATGAGAACAATGAACCCTAAGAGCAGAGGAGCCCTGAAATACACCAGATGTCAGGGCAAGCTGGGTAGACAATCTTTACTGTGGCATTAGGAAATTCATCTTTAAAAGGAAAATGCTTTGTCATAATTTCTCTCATATAAATGGCAAGGGGTGGGGGTAGGAAGATTCAGGGAGATATTTCTTTGTCGGAGCTTGGAGAGGGAGCAGGAAGATCAACGGGTGACGATCACTCAGATTTTTCACAGATGCCCTTGAGCACAGATGGCCAAGAACATCAGTACTGGGAGTTAAACCCTTAGTAATGCCAGAGACAGGAACACATTACTTTTCCTATTGCTATTTTCTGCCTGTGATTGATAGGGATAGTTGGCATTTATATGATGCTTTAGGATTTGCAAAATATTTTTACAAATATGTTTTCATTTTACCCTCATCACAACCCTGAGAGATAAGTGCTATTATTATAATACCCATTTTACAGATGAAGAAACTGAGGCAGGCAGTGGTCACGTAACTTGCCCAGGGTCACATGGCTAGTAAGTATCTGAGGTCAGATTTAGACTCAAGTCTTCTTGTCTATTAGTCCAGTGTTTATATCCACTGTACCATCTACCTGCCTAATAGGAAGAAATACCTTCTAGCAAGAAAGGGAGCTAATAATAGCTCATTTATATAATGCTTTCAGGTTTACAAAGTACTCCTTACAACTACCTTAGGGGTTTTGGTGTAACCTGTGACCCAGAATCAAAGCTTTGGGTCTATAACTATAAAATTTAATCTCAATAAATACAGACTTTAGGGCTTGTACACATACATTGTCAGGTTATTCCCTAATAACTTCAGAATTTGAGGATTATTTTTGTACCCATCTCAGTCTTCCCCTGAGAACTTCAGAATTTGTCTTGTTCTGTTTTTAGAATTTCACTTGTTTCTAGATCTCCACAATAAAAGGACAAGGGCCCTCAGCTCCCATGCAGTCATTCAGGCAAACAAAGCATCAGAAATATAGGACAAACTTTATTAAACCTGAGAAAAAACACAAAAGTCTTATATATGAGCCCTTAAATAATGAAAAAAACTTGCCTTCCCTTTCTGTTGAACTCCATCCCCTCTAGAGATCGATACATTCCTCCTCTTGTTGTACTGTCCTGGGGCTGCCATCTCCTTGGAGGGGAAAAGATTTGAGAAGTCATAAACATCCCTCTTTGATTTAAACTCTGTACAGAACCTTCCACATGATGGTAGCAAACACGTTTGGCAAACACTTGTTTTCTAATTCTATGCATTGCCTAATATTAATGATTAGAGTGTTGCTGAGCAAGGTTATCACTATTATAACTTTCAAGGAATCAAATAATTTTGATATATGGATGGAAGATGCAGCTGGAAGAGAATATTTGCGGTAACATTTTGTTCTAAATACTAAACAAGTTTTTTCTTTTATATTCGACAAACATGTATAGTGAGATCTTCTGTTCTCTGTATCTTTCAGTTAACTGTGTGATGGTAGAAATTTACTCTCTAGAATGTTATTTGCAAAAGTCGTGTCTAAGACTCAGTCTCAAAAAGAAAGATATTATATAGGGCTGTTTTCCAGACTCACGGAAGTACCATTATCAAGAATATCCTCACTGTAGATTATTCCAATAAAGGTTACATAGAGGGGAAAGTATATGTATATATCTGTGTATATGTATTTATCTGTGTGTATATGTATATACATATATATATATGAGAATATATATGTATGCACACATCAATTACTAGTACGTATGTGTGTATCTAGATAGATAGATACACACACATACATATATACACTAGTAATTGATATATTTCAATCACCTTTGTTTGATGCTAAGTTTCAAGGATTCAACATGGAGGCAATAGTCTCTAAGGTGGAAATGATGTTACACAAAACAGAATCTAATCTGGATTACACAAAACAGAATCTAATCTGGATTACATTCAACACAAGCTGAAGTTTGAAGTGAAGAAAACTCCTCCCAAGATCTCATCAGGTAAGAAAAATCCAGTTATACCATGAAACGAAATGTCAATGATGAAATCTCAGTATAAGACTTCATGCACAGAGTGGAAATGGTACAACAATGAGAGCAACAAGCAGATCTGAAGCTGTGTCCTTTGACCAGGGAAGAGCAGACCATGGTACTACATAATTTTAGCATAGATTTTAGCCATGACAATTTCATGTGGAAGAAGAGCTTTCATTAGCTATTGGGGACTACTTTCCATATTAATGAGATTAATTTAATTTATTTATTTAATTCATGAGATTTCCTATGTGTCTCCTATGTCTTCCTATGAAATCTCATTTATGCTAATTAAATAAATGTTGTTGAAAATTTCATTCATTTCATTTCTTGAAAACATGCATAGTTAATGAGATTTCCTATGTGTCCAGATGTTAGGAACACCCCATACAGTCAACATTCCAGACTTAAGAAGGAATGGACCTGCATTAGACAACTCTCATCTTGTTTTCTGACATGAATATCTGCCACCTTGACTGAAGTTTTCATCTCCACCTCAAATAAAACTCAATTGAATATGATACCAATGAATGGATGGTACAGTTGAATATGAAAGCCACAAGTCTAAGCTGAGTTGGAAAAAGTTAAAAAAAAAAAAGAAAGAAACATTAAGATGGACAAGGCAAATTAAAGACAAAAGGTCACGTTTCATTTGATGTATAGAATGAGCATTATCTCTTTGTGTACCAGGAAGTTGATATTTTAACAGTGATGATATGATGATAAATGTTTTGTGAGAGTTGCTTATGCCAAATTGACTATTTATAGTAAGTGTACATTAATTTTTTTTAAAACCCTCAATAAACCACATAAGTACTATTTTTAACTGCATCATGTTTTACTTTTGTATTCTGGGAATTGATTAATATAACTTCTAGTCAGTGAAGCAGATATTTAAAATGGATCTAGGGAGTTTCTTTGGAAAGTAGCATCATCTATCTTACTGAGAAAAAAAGACTTTGATAGTTTGATAGCAAGAACAGTCTTTAAATTGTTATACTTTGGGAAATACATTTAATCTATCCAAGTCTCAATTCCTCCCTTAAGAAACAGAGATGTACTTTATTAGATGTACCCATCTCCCAGGAATGAAGGCCATATTATACCCCTTACAAAGCAGAGGCTCTAAATGTCTTAGGGATGGGTCCTGAGTGTATATGGGGTGGCACTGGTATTTCTTGATTTAAAATTGTTCTAGTCTTTATAATTTACACTTAAGTAAATTTTTTTCAAATGCCTGCTTTTGTTTTCTTAACCCAATTAAAAATAATAAAAGCATCCATGATGTCTCCATGAGCATATAGGCAAAGAAATATTAATACATGTTTAGAGCTTAAGAGAATAATATACTTTTTAATGAGAAAAAGGACTACCCTCTGAAGAGCTTTTCCCATAATCCAAGTGTTTGCTTTAGGTATTTTACAGGGTTTCTTATGGTGATACTACTCTTTAGTTTCTATGATCCTGATGGTCATTTTCACAAAAGCAGTGAGTTGAACAAGCTTTGGAAATGCCTTCATCAAATTAGTTAATATCATTGTAGTGTATTTGTGGAATTACTCCAACACCTTGAAAAAATAAATTCCAAGATCTGTTTATGCTTTTGTTATCTTTCCCTCCTTTGGATACCTTGAGGATCAAACCCTCCATGATCTCATAATGGTGTCAGCCCCAGCACAGACTTCCTCTGGGCATACTTGGTCTAGTCAATTCTTTTTTCCTACCTTCATTCTGTTCAGTGACTTCTCTATCTCCTCAATAAGTACACAGAATAGAATTTTGAAATAGGCCAGGTAAGATTAATGCCCTTACCATTCAATGCTGTTGCACCACTTCAGTACAGCTGTTCTCCTGAGCTTTGGAGAAAATAATGAGGCTTCATGAAGTTCACTGAAAGATTTTTTTTTTCCTCTTTTAAAAAAGGATATTAAGGTAAATTTTTATCAATTTCACTCTAGATAGAGGTCTTGAGGTTATGACACAAACTGACAAGAGTGAGAACAAGCAGCCAGATTCAACTTTTTCCTTATGCTGAATTATTTTTACTAGTAAAACAACTTTCCCAGTGAAGTTATTTTGGAAGGAGGTGCAGACATAAGGAAAAACATTCAGCTCTAGTGTTCCCTTCTTTAAAAAACATTAGCCAAAATGACCAATAGCCAAAGCAGAGAGTATTTATCTATGTTACCACAAGTATTTTTGCCAATATTTCTCCTCTAGAAAGAAGCCTGGAAGAGGGAATGAGTACTGAAATTGACATCAAAAGTCCTGGGTCTGGGCTTTCACCAGCCACATCTTGGTTGTATGATTGGGAACCATTCATTTACATCTCTCTAGACCTCGGTCCTCCTCATATAAAAAGTGTATCTACATTGTCTATCTCATAGAATTTTCAATACAATAACAAGCATTTATTAAGCACCTATTATATGCCAGGCATTGGGGTAGAATACAAAATGAGATTACATGAGTGAAGTGCTTTGAAACAGAACAGTATCATACAAATGTTAGCAGTTAGTAAGTACATACTGAACTGGTTGCAATTGAAGTCATGGTCTGCCTTCAAGAGCAAGGTGCTCAGATAGAAAGGGAAAAAATCTATTTCCTTTTGTTCAGAATTTGAAGTTATTACTCTTTCAAACCACAAACATTTTCATACAATTGAAGAATTTCAGAGTTGAAAGAGACTTAAGTGTCCATTGAATTTAAATGATACCTGATGAATATTCCCCAACAACATACCTATTTCTACTTTGCAAGATCTCAAATGGGAATAAATGTATGTATGTATCCATGAATGAATGAAACATCTATTAAGTTCTCACTATGTATAAAACACTGTTCCAAGCATTGAAGATAGAAATAAAAATTTGTACAAATAGTCCTTGCCCTCAAGGAGCTCACATTTTAATGGCTGAGATAACACATATGGAAAGTTTTAGCTGCAAGTTAGATGGGAAAGTCCCTTGGTCCTTACGGTTCAGCAGCAAAGCAGATGGAAATGTCTCATCTTTAATGTCATTTCTATTAATAAAATCATATCAGTTTCTGATGTTCAACCATTTGAGGGAGCCCACCTAAAACAGCATGTTCCATTTTTTATAAAGCTCTGATTCTTCAGCAAGAGTTTTCCTGACATACCCCTAGTTTTGCCTTCTGGGACCACACAAAACAAAGCTAAGAATCCTTCTTCAGGAGTTCCTTTCAAACATGTAAGACAGATATCTATCTACTCTTCTCCAGGCTGAATGTCCCCACTCCACCTGATTATATAGCAAAAAGAATGTCAGTTCCAGGGTCAGAGCACTAGTGTTCAAATTTCCCCTCTGACACTTAGTACCATCATGACTTCAGATACGCCATTTAACATCCCTGACCCTCATTTTTCTTATCTGTAAACTGAAGGTGTTTGACCAATCAGATTACTGCATAAAGTTTGGGACCAATATGGAAATTCCAGGAAAGAAGGGACAACAGGCTGCCTAAGGAGAAGTGAAAAGGCTCAGATTAGTTAAAACTCCTGTACTAATCAGCAATGGAGTAGGGTCCATGAGTAGCCACTGTACACACAGCATAGGTGAGATGGGGAAACCCAGCCTCAAAAAGAAAGATACCATGCAGAGCCATTTTTTTCCTGACTCACTGGAGATGTGCTCAATCAGCAAGAATGTTTTAAGCATCTACTATGTTCCAAGCATGTTTTCCACTCTTATTCAGAATCATAACATCATAATCCTTTAGAGCTGAAAGGAACACAGAGATCACTTAACACTTTCATTGTGTACAAGAGGAAAATAGGGTCTCTAAAAAGTGAAGTGACTTGTCCAAGGCAGAATGATTTCCTTGTGGATGGCGGCGTAGCAGCAGCAACATATCGCAGCTCTCACATAGCCACCCCAAAATACCCATGGAATAGGACTCTGGACCAATCCTAGAACTTCAAAACGCACACAAAGATACTTCCCACTAAAGTCAGCTCGGCTACAAGGAACCATATCAGCACTGCGAACCGAAACCAGCCTGCCCTGAAGCCGTGGCTGTGCCCCGGGGGCAGCTGGGTGTGAGGTGCAGAAAAGTCTCTGAGGTGAGCTTGATTAGCAACAGCTACGAGTGGGGATTGTGAAAGGGGGAGATAAGCGTCCCACCGAAAGGTCTCCAGAGCGGAAAAGCGAAAGGCAGAG
>CM053587.1:224449923-224469110 GCA_028646515.1 Pseudochirops corinnae
AAAAAAAAAAAAAAAAAAAAAAAAAGAATGATTTCCTTGTGAGGCATGACTTCAGCAAAGTTCTTTGATACTCCTACCTGGCCCAAGTTCTTTTCTCACTGTCCTACTCTGCCAGTGGAAGACCTCAGCCCCATTAGCAGGGCACTAACCAGCCTAAGTTCTCACAGAACATAGTTGGAGAAACATTAAGCTCCTGTACCATTGCTTTGTGGGAAAAAAAAGAAAACCACCAACCCCCCTAACTATATAATATGTCAGGATGTGATGCTCATCAGTGTTCCATTTCACTCCTCTGACTGGAAAGCAAAACAAAGAAATTTTTATCTTGCTTTGTCATCTGTTTTTTTTTTTTCCTTTCTTAATGCAGACAGGAAAAATTCTTGAAAAGCATCTGTAAATGGATAGTGACAAGTTGTTTCCTGTGGTCTAAGAACAAGTCATCAATTATAGCCTTTTAAATTTCAGAGGCAAAGGAAGAGTTCAATACAGCTCTATTGGTTTCATGATTATTGAATTAAGAGTTGCGATCTTATGAGGAGATCAAAGGCATTTTTTTTTAATTAGATGCTGTATATTTTCTATGTGATCTCTGGAAAACTTGTAGGAAAACTCTGATTTGAGATCAGACTTCATCATTACCCACTCCATCGCCCCTCCCCCAAGATAATAATATCAGAAATGATAAAAATCTGAGCCAAATGTTAATTTGTAGTATGTGGTCAGGGATGTCAAAGTGGAAAGTCTTTAACTTTGGCTCTTTTCATTGTGTGGTTTGGGGAAAGCCCCTTCACCTTTCTCTGCCTTCATTATCCCATTGGTGATCTGTAATAACGCATACATTCATCTCCCCCAGGCTGGAAGGGATTTGGCCAGGGGGTAGACTAGGAGAAGGCAGTGATCAGCCTGAGTAAAGTAGAAAACTTGGATGATGAACTCTTCACAGGCTAGTAATAGTAGATAATAGATATATAGATAATATAATAATAGATGATAATAATAGTAACTGGCATTTATATAGCATTTTAAGGTTTGCAAAGTGCTTTTAATTCATTATCCCTTTGGAGTCTCATGGAATCCCTGAATGGGATGGAGACTATTATGCTGAAGGCTCTTGCTGAAGACCACATAGGACCAGAGGCTCCTAGCTTGGTTCCCATAATGGGGGGATGGGAAGGAGAGCCAGGGAGAAAGAAGTTTATGCCAAAAAGAATTGGTACCTAAATTAGGACGACATCCAAATCTGTGAGCCATGAGGAGTGAGGAGAGATGGCTTGCTGTGTCTTTTGATGAAGCTTCTCTAAATCCCAGCTATCCCAGCTTGCTCCCCTAGTATTCTACTGGTATAGATTTTGAAAACCCAGGGTCAGTTCTATGCTAAAGCCTTGCAGTAACAGTTTAGAAGATGGTTATAGGGAGATAGAATACAAAAAAATGTGAAAATAGGTCAGCCTCTTTGGAGATAAGAAGAGCAGAGTCCTGGGTGACCAGGACAAAAGAAAATTTTTTTTAATAAGTTTTTATTGATATTGTCTGTCTCTTATATCATCATAGTTATATTCAGTATTCTTCCCCTTCTGCCTCTTAGAGAGTCATCTCATATAACAAATAGTATTTTATAGAGGGGGAAGCAAAGTGATGTAGTATATAGAGCACTGGGCCTGGAGACAGGAAGATCTGCATTCGAATCCAGCCTCGGACACTTACTAGCTGTGTAATCCTGGGGAAATCACTTAATATCTATTTGCCTCAGTTTCTAATCTGTAAAATGGTGACCCATTAGAGGAGGAAATAGCAAACTACTCCATTATCTCTGCCAAGAAAACTTCATATGGAGTCACAAAGTTGGACACAACTGAAAATGACTTAAAAACTACAACAAAGAGCCTGGAGATCAAGTTTTCAGTAATTCTGAGTGTTTGTGTTCAATTCAAAATGTGAGGGGGAAGGCAAAAGGTTGAATAAGTTTTATAAATGAAGAAAAAATGGAGATGACAGAGAGTCAGGCCTCCCTAGAGTTCAAAGATATTCAGTCAGTCCCATGTGCATTGTCTGGACCATATTGTGGCTAAACAAAGTGTGTCTTAGGACACTGACTACATTTTGCTTGCAAGCTGCTCATTGGTCATAGGTTCCCTCCCTCAAAACCCCTCCCTTTTGTTCTCCAGTCTTGGTTTGGAAAGAAGAAAAATCAACCTTTGTTTATAATAATAAAAATAATTATAAAGGACCATGAATTTAAATGATATAATTACACAAGGCAATTTCTTTGTCCTTATACTCCCACCTTGCAACTGGTAAAAGCCTTCCTCTTTTAGATTTATAGCAATGCCTAGGTGAAGGAATATACTTCTTAATCATTTGTACAGTATTCTTAGTTAACCAGTGGAAAATGTGATTTTTTTTTTTTTGCATCTGCTAGTACTGCAGACATAATTTGATTCTCATGAGCCAAGTTATTGATTTATTTTTGTTCTGTTTTGTACCTGTTCTCCAACTGTATTTAGGTGATGGAGGAAGGAGAAGAGAGAAAAAACACAAACAAGCCTTATGAATAAAATTAGTATGCAGAGATTTTCAGTGTGGCGTTGTTATTAAAACAAATAGCTCCTATGCCCAGCATGCTATTAATCTGGAGTCAGGAAACCTGTGTTTGATCTCACCTCTCCCTATTGCTAACTGTGTCACCTTGGGTAAATCATGCCACTTCTCAGGCCTCAATTTCTTAACCTGTATAACAAGGGAGTTCTAACATTCTGCAGTGCTGTCTGTGGTCTTGATGTGAGGTTGACATGAGGCAAACTGTGGTACATTGAGCCTAGAGTCAGTAAGACTCAAGTTCAAATATGACTTCAGACATTTGCTAGCTGTGACCTTGAACAAGTCACTTATTTTCAGTTTCCTCAACTATTAAGTGGGGACCTACATACCTACTTTGCACGATTGTTGTGATGATAAAATGAGATAATATTTATAATATTATCAATATTGTGATATTGATAATATTATAAAAAGCATTTAGTACAGTACGAGCCACATAGTAGGTACTATATAAAAGCTTATTCCCTCCCTCCTCTGTGACTTTGATGGGATGGATAGTTAGTGTTACTATAAATCTTAACCCTATAGAGTAAATAGAATCAACCTTTCTGTCCTACTTAGAGGTGAGAGCTGAGTGGGCCCAGCCTGGTTACATTGCAATATTCTAATGGTATTCCACTTGAAAGTGGAAATGAGAATTACACAGGAACTGACCCATGAGTTCATTAGACAATCAAGCATCATGGAAGCTCAAAGTTGGAAAGGACCTCAGAGGTCATCTAATCCAACTTTCAACTCTATTCTTAAACAAGAATCCTCTCTTCAATTAATTACATCCAACTGAGGATTGGTCATCACCACTGTAAAATGATTTATGTGTCCTATACGACCTCACACTGAAAAACAGCTGATTTAATGGATATCAGGCTGTCCTCAGAGTCATGAAGATGAAGGTTCAAGTCCTGTTTCTGAAACCTGACTGAGTGACCCTTGGCAAGTCACTTAATATCCCAATGTCTCCAGGCAACTCTTGGGGACTGTAAATTTTAGAGTAAATGCTAATCTGCCCTGATAGAGCCATTTCCTTTCTATCCAATGAAATTACAGGCATAATTGTTTTAAATCTTAAAGCTTAGATTCTACTGAAATAATCTATTTTAACTTCATTTATAAATGGTGCTAAATACTATTCAAAGCATTTTCATGTCCATTATCTCATTTAATCTTCACAATATCCCTGAAAAAGATCATTATCCCTAGTTTCCAAATGTGGAAAATGAGACAAGTTAAGTCACTTGCTCAAGGTCACGCAGGAAGTCAGCGACAGAGCATAAACTAGACCCCAGGCCTCCTGACTCCTTCCTCATCTGGTGCTCTTTCTACATAACTTCCTGTCTCCATTCTCCTCAAGGATATTCCCATCTAATCCATCAATAAACAAGCATGAATTAAGTATCTATACTGTGACAGACATTGTACTAAGTGCTAGGGATACAAATACAGAAAAATGGAAAAAACAACCCATTTGATCTTCTGGGAGGGCATAATCCCTTTTGTTGTGATGGTAGTAGTGGTGCTGGTGCTGGTGGGGGTGGGGGTGCTGCTGCTGCTGCTGCTTCTGGTTGAGTTGTGTCTACCTCTTCATGACCCCATTTAAGGTTTTCTTGGCAAAGATACTGGAGAGGTTTGCCATTTCCTTCTCCAGTTTATTTTACAGATGAGGAAACTGAGGCAAACAGGGTTAAGTGATTTGCCCAGAGTCACACAGCTAGAAGGTGTGTCGGAGGCCAGCTTTGAACTTAGGAAGATGAGTCTTCCTAACTTCAGGCCCAGCACTCTGTCCTCTCCATCACCCAGCTGCTATAACTCTCCCTACTCTGATGCTAATGGACTTAAATCACAGAAGCTCAAAAGATTTCTAGTTCAAACTGTCCCCACCCAGGCACATATGGCTTTTCTCTTACCAAAAGGAAGAGGAACACTGTGGAGAAAGCCATTGTGGGCACCAGACAGCCCACCACAACTTAGAAGAAAAGGCTTATGCTTTTCTTAGAGGGAAGCATAAGACTCACTCCTCAAAGTGATGAATTTTAGCTCTCCAATCAGCTGCAAGGTATTTCCTTCCTGATTGAAAACTCTGCATGACACTGCCATGAGAGATATGGCAATGTAGGCTCAGTCCTAATTAAGGCCATCCTCATTACTCAACCCCAAACCACATTGCCTCTGTGGGGCATAGTAACAGCATGACATCAGTTACAAACTCACAAGCAAGGAGGAGAACATGGCTCTCATTCCCCAAGTCATCTCAGGTAAAGAAATGACTTCAGGAAATGTGAAAGGAGGAAAGATAGGGGAAGAGTTCTTATTACATGTTAGCTACTCAGGACATGATATTAAACATTCCAACAACAAAAAAGGAAAACATCAAAGTGGCATCTGTGGAATATTAAAAATTAAATAGGACATTAAAAGGCAAATCCAAACCACTTTTTCACCAAATGATTTCCAAAACAGAAATATGTTGGCTCTGTACACTCCACAATATTATGTAAAAGTCAAAGGGTGGTCAATACTGCCATTTTGCTTGAACAAAACTTTTCAAAAGTAAGTCAATTTTCTTGATTTTCCTGAAAGTAGATGAAGTGAGGGGAACTAGAGGTTTAGGTTATTAGCATAGAGCCAGCATAGCTTAACTACTACATATACTCCAGCCATATTCTCTACTACCACTATTCAGTACAGCCAATACTATTAACGAGGCCATCTGCATGGACTGTTAGGATAGAATAGCCAAAATGAACAGATCAACCATGAGCATCCCTTTGGCAACTATAAACATGAGCTAAACACTAAGTTTCTTTTGGTAGCCAAAGAGCTGGGACAAGAGGCTTGGTCAGCTACCTGGTCTACCCAAGAGATGATATGCTACGTCCCATATGGGTGATCTGGGATGAGTTGCTTTTCTTTGAACTTTGGCTTCTTTACCAGCAAGGGTGGGGTAAGGGAGGAGAAAAGAAGCCTAGACTAGGTGATCTCTAGGGTCTCATTCAGTTCCTTATTAATGAACAATAACAACAACAACAAAAACCCTTAATAATTCCAATATTAGAGAGATGGCATGGAGTAATGGATAGAGGGCTGGTCTCTGAGCCCAAAAGAACTGAGTTCAAATCCCACTTCTGATATATAAAGCCATTTATCTCCTCAATGTTCTAGGCAATTCTCTATGAAAGAAGGAAGGAAACAAGCAATTTATTCAGTGTCTACTAAGTGCCAAGGGGGAAGGAAGGGAGAATAAAGGCTTATATACTGCCCACTGTGTTAGGGGCCCAGCGGTTCTCAACCTGTGGGTCGTGACCCCTTTGGGGGTCAAATGACCCTTTCACAGGAGTCACCTAAGACCATCAGAAAACACATATTTCCGATGGTCTTAGGAACCGAGACACTGCTCCTCTATCCATCTCCAGGCAGGTCTGCCCACATGCAGATACTCCCACATACTAGTATTAAAGGGTCGCAGCATTAGGAAGGTTGAGAACCACTGTTTCAGGCACGGTACTTTTTACGAATATCATCCCATTTGATCCTTACAACTCTGGGAGGTAGATGATATTATTACTCTCATTTTATAGATGAGGAAACTGAGGCAAGCAAAGGTTAAGTTACTTGCTTAGGGTCACACAGCTAGTGAATGTCTGAGGCTAGATTTGAACTCAGATATTCTTGACTCCAAGCCCAGTGCTTTGTCCACTGTACCATCTAGTTGCTTCTAAGACTCTAAGTTGCAGAGAAGGAGCTGACCTACATTGGTGGAGGTAGTTTCCTCATCTAGAAGTAGAATGCTATACCAGTAAAATCACAGGTCCAGTCGCTTTCCTTAATTCCAATGCTATGGTTAAATAGCTCCAGATTTAACAAAGTCAGGCTAATATTCACCCAAGAAATCCTCAAGAAATATATTACCTCTGATGATAGTGAGAATTTCCCTTGGGGAGACCTATTTGTCAGGATTAGTGTTAGTGTTGAATCAATGTCCTTGAATTAGACCAGGGGAAGTGAATGAGACGTGAAATGGATACAGCAACTACCTTTGTCCTATGACCAAGTATAAGAGTTAAGATATCATACCCAAATTCTATAAAATATCTGATCCCAGGTTAACCCCTCCCTATAATTATCCCTTGAGTCTAAATTATCCAATAACAACATTTTGTCTTGTTTAGCAGAAAGTAGGCCATCCAGACTATCTAATCTGCATTCAGAATTCAATAAAATTTAACAAACATCTATTAAAGGTGCTGTAGCACAGTGGTAGACACTGAATATCAATCATCAAACATGTATTCAGTAGTAAAACATCTTCCCTGCCTGTAAGGACTTTACAATTTAATCAAAAAGATGGGTACCCCCAAAAGTAACCAACGACAAACAGATATTTGCAATAAATGCCAAAAGAAGTCTAGTTTTATGCGTAATTGATGATTGGGGTGGTTAAGGGGACCTAGGGTTTGAGCTTAAATGACTGAAAAAAATTTGCTTGTTCCAAAGTATTCTTAAATTCTGGACCATATAGTGTTAAAATAATCAGCAAATTTTGGTTAAGTGAAGAGAAAACGGTATTCCATTTGGATTAGTAGAAGGAGTAAGACTTTCCAATTGGGAAAATAAGAATAGTAAACTGATAGGAGGAAAACACCAAGAATCAACTAAAAAGTATTTATTAAGTGCCCATTATGTGCCAGACACTGTGGAGGCTCTGCTTGGGGAATGGCAAGTAGACAATTTTTGCTGAAGAGTAGGGTGGTTCATAGGGGCAGAAGGTGCCATGGGAAACAGGAAATGATATGAATAAAAAGGTAGCATTAATTTTAAAAGCATAGGACTTTTAAATATCTGGCTGATGAATTAGCACTTTATTCGATAGGCAGTGGGAAGATACTATTTGTCCTGAATTGGAAGAGGGAGGAAATGGAGCCAGAAAACCAGTTGGAAGCTGTTGCAATAGCCTAACTATGAAGTGATAATTTGAATGAGGTTGATGGAAACAGAAAAAAAGGGGACAGATTTAAAAGTTATCTCATTGTTGTTGACAAGCATTTATTAAGTGCTTACTATAAAGAATCAAGAGAATTTAGTAACTAACTGGACGTTGAACACAAATCATGGATTTAAAGTTGGAAGGGACCTTAGAGGACAAGTAATCCAAACTCCACAAAGTCAATCAACAGGCGTTTGTTAAGGACCTACTACTACATGTAGGCATTGTGTTATGCTCTGGAGATAAAGAAGCAAAATACAGTTCCTGCCCTCAAGGAGCTCACAATTGAATGAGGGAGATGACAAGCAAACAAATATGTAGCAAAGACCTATATACAGGATATATAGGAAATAATGAAGAGGGAAAAGACAGGAGAATTAACAAGGGCTAGGAAGATGAGATTTTAGTTGGGACTTAAAGGAAGCCAGGAAAGACAATAAGCAGAAATGAGAAAGGAAAGCATTCCAGGCATGGGGGACAGCCAGAGACCATGCCCAGAGCCAAGAGATAAGAGTTTGTTTGAGGAACAGCAAGGAGGCCAGTGTCTCTGTATCAAAGAGTCACATGGTGGGAAAACAGGTATAGGAACACTGAAAAGGTAGAAGGGAGATAAGTAATAAAGAGCCTTGAATGCCAAACAGAACATTTTGTATTTGATCCTAGAAGTGAATAGGGAGCAACTGGAGTTTATTGAGTAGAGAGGTGACACAGACTTGCACTTCAGGAAAATCACTGGTGGTTGAATGGAAAATAGACTGGAGTGGGGAGAGACTTGAGACAGGCAGACCCATCAGCCGACTATTGCAATATTCAAGGCAGAAGGTGAAAAGGGACTATACTAGAATGGTGGTGATGTCAGAGGAGAGAAGAAGGCACATTCAAGGAATGGGACAAAGTGAAATTGACTAGCCTTGGCAATAGATAGCTATGGGGAAGAGGGGAGAGATAGCGAGGAGTCAAGGATGACACCTAGCTTATGAGCGTGAGGTACTGGAAGGATACAGTAATAGAGAAGGCAGAAGATGGGGAGCATTTAAGGGTAAAGATAAGTTCAGTTTTGGACATGTTGAGTTTAAGATGTCTACTGGACATCCAGTTTGAGATGTCTAAAAGGCAGCTGATAAGCAAGATTGAAGGTCAGCAGAGAGTTTGGGGCAGGAATAGATTTAAGAATCATCCACATAAAGTTGGTAATTAAATCCATGGGATCTAATGTGAACTAGTGTAAAGGGAGGAGAGAAGAGGGCCCAGGAGAGGAAACTGAGACCCACGGAGGTGAGATTTGCTCCAGTTCCCATAGGCAGTATGATCTCTGACTCCAAATCTAGTGCTCTTTCCCCTTTGCCACGCAGTTTCCTTCTGAAGGACAGGAAAAAGTCAAAGATGACTTTGCTTTTGAGCTTGAAGATGCCAGAGAGAGAATGTTTGTAAAGAAATGTGAATGACAGGAGAGCAGACAGAAAGAACAGGCTATAGGGAAAAGATTATGAGTTCAGTTCTAGGCATGTTGAATTTGTCATGATGACAGTCCAAAGGAAAATGTCCATTAGGCAGTTAGAAAGATGGGACCAGCTCTAGAGAGAGAGAATTTAGGACAAGGGATACAAGTTAGAAGAGCACTCCCCACCTAATAGATGGGAATGCACCTTCCATCCCAACGTTTTAGCCAATGCGTAAGCTTGCCTAACAATTCCTAGCATTTATTTATATAATACTTTAAGATTTGCAAATCACTTTGCATATGTTAATTCATTTGATCATCACTATAACGAGGTGAGGCAGGGGATATTATTATCCCCATTTTACAGATGAAACTGAGACACCAGAGGTTTTAAAGTGACTTGCCCTACATGACACAGCTAGTAAGAGCCAGCTTACTAGTAAATATGAGTAAGAATTCAAGTCTCCCTGAGTCCCAAGTCCCAATTCCATTTATTTACCACTCAGCCCCAGTGGGTTTTCATTACCCTGTTCCCTTCTCTGCAGTTAGTTGTGGTTCTCAGTGTGTAGAACATCTCTGCTAGCATCAGTGCCCCTCCATGGATCCAGTAAGAGACTTCTTTTAGGGCTCAGTCTCAGGGATTTCACTGCTAAAATTCCCACCCTCGATGTAGCCAGTCATGCATTTAAGGAAAAAGAAAGCATGTCAAATTTCTGAGGGAAAGGGCATACAAGCACATAGGAAGAGTCAAGGACAGAACCTTGGGGCTTGCCCACCTTTGAGTGTTCTGAGTTCTCCTCACAAGATAATTCCAACAACCTCTTCCCTCAACCTTACAGATAGGAGCCCATAGATTGAACAACAATAGGTCCCTGTCCATGTACCACTTAATGACTATATTTTGGGCCCCCCAGCTCACAGTGAATGTAGATAGTAACTGTTTCTCTTATGGCCAGCCACTCGGAGTGTCTTCCCCTCCCAGTCTGAATTTTTTTTAAATTAAAGGGGCTATCCCTTTACTCATTTTTAAAAGAGGTCTATTCACTGAATGGGTGTTACCTCACTCAAAGTGAGTCTGAAAAAACCTTAGCTTAAAAGGGCCAGGTCTCCCATTGCATCCTGGGCCATCTCCAGTCATCCTGATGAATATCTGGTCACTGGATCCAGATGGCTTTGGAGGAGAAAGTGAAGCTGGTGACCTTGCACAGCCCTCCCTCACTCAAATCAAAGTGAACTGCAAGTCACATATTCATCTCCCAGATGTCATGGTCTTCTTCTAGAATGAACGACAAGCACAAAGGAATGTTGGAATGAATCAACGATATTTTGCTCACGCTAGAATTGTCTAGGAGATCATTCACTTGAACATTTTGCCAGATTAAAAATCAACACAACTGATTAATTGAAAAGCTCTGTCTGCTTATTTTGTGACCCATGGCTCTGAACCAAGCTGTAGGTTTACACAGACTGGATTCAACAATGAGAACTTCACAAAAATCACTCAGGCTTATTCTTCCTTTACCCCCTGAGAGACTTCTTGAGAGTATCCAATGTTAGTTCTACTCCAAGTCTCCACAAATCTAAGTTAAAGCTGCCAAGCTCTCCTACAAAACCTCCAGCAAACCATCCAGGAGAGGCTTTATTTCACACCACAAAAAATGAAAAAAGACTCTGTCAGGTAGTATAGTAGACAGCTTGTTGGACTTGGATTCAGGAAAACCTGAGTTCTAATCTTGCTATCAGGCCTGGGCCAATCACTTAATATCTCTCAGCTACATTTCCTCATGCATAAAATAAGCAAACTTGTTGTGAGGATTGAATGAATTAATGTATGTAAAGTGCTTTAAAAACCTTGTCTTTATATAAATGCTAGCTATTACTAATAGTAAAATTAGTGATATCAATAATCATAATAATTACTTATATAATAATCATAATAAATTACTTATATAATTCTACTGCCTTTTCTAGAAAATCCCATTTTCTACCAAGTGTACTCCTCCACCCTGATAGTATAACCCTGAGAGTTTGGACTTCCCTCAGAAGGGAAATGAAATTGGGGTTGCTAAAAAAGCAACCCTTTTCCCATTAGACCTGCATCATCCAAATACTGGAAGCCAAAGTACCAGTCTTCCCTTGCATAGGTGCTCAGGTTCTTGCTGCTCCTCCAGCTCTGGGGCCCCATGTCATGGAGCTATCAAGGCTCTTTTCTCCAGTAGACTAGGTCCAACATCTCTCACAATCCCACTTCTGCCTCTGGTTGTCACTGTCTCTGCAGCTGAGAAACTGTGCCATGGTTTCCCCACAGCTGGGCCCAATTCCCTTTCACAAGTTGGAAGTAGTGCTGATGGTCTGGTGGAACTGCTATTCCCAGGACTCTAGGGCTTAGAGTTTGGGGCTATCTTCACCAGAGTCTGAGGGGAGATGGCTGTGGTTTAAGAAAGCTGACACATAGCACTTCTCAATCACTCCATAGGGATATGCATGATTCCAAACAATGACCTCACCCACTTAAACTAATTAGGAGGATGCCACTTTCACAAACAACATTTTACAGTTTGCTTTTGTGAAATCCTTCCTATAGAGTAATAGCAAAACCATGAAAACATAAAAGGTAAAGTCAGGAGCAGTTTCCATCCTAGCCTGGACTCTTTGAAAACATATTCTCAGCTCCTAAAAGTTTAGCCAGAGACATGAAAGTAGGAAGATTAAACTCATGCAACAGGATTCACCAATTCCCCCAATGTGGAGAAATCATAAAAGCCTCCTTGCAGTAACACTTGAAAAGTACATGTGGCAAACCAAAATGAAAAGCAAAAGCAATGTCAGTAAGACTATCCCAAGAGCATGCAATAGTCTGCAAAGTAAATTGTACTTCCTGAAACTTTCTAGGAAAGGAATTCAACAGTTATTAAGCCTCTACAACGAATTAGGCAGAGAGGAGGTGGATAATGATAGAAAGGATAAAACAGAAAGTGGATAGAGAGCTGGCCTTTGAGTAAATACCTTGACCCTGCTGGCTCGGAGACCCCAGGCAAGTCACTTAATATCTCTGCATATAGGCCATGAGAAAAGGGGCAACTAAACCAGATATAAGGATTCCTGTGGGCCACATATTGACTTAGAAAACCACATACTAATATTATCTGCAATTAATTGTAGTTCTATGTATTTTATTAACTATTTCTTAATTACATTTTATTCTGGTTAAGACCATACTGAGCCTTGCAGGCAGACCAGGGAATCATATTTAACAGCTCTGTTCTAGGCAACACTGAGAGACAGTAAATTACAGGTGCTAATCTGAACTGATAGAGGGAGTTTCCTCAGCCAGAGGTCTCCCCTGTTAATGAAATCACAGGTTCAGTACCTATTCCTAGCCTATAAAGAAGTCCTAGGTGCTAGCACCACAAATACAAAAGTGAAGAAATCCCATTCTCAAGAAGGATGGAAGCTCCTTGAGGGCAGGGACAGATTTATTTTGTCTTCATATTCACAGCACTTAGCACAGTGCCTTGCAAAGAGTGGATGCTTAATAAATGTAGAATTGAAGAAACTAAGATTCTCCCAAAAAGAAAGGAGGTACCAGCAGAGATTTATTAACTCTTAGAAACTACCTGGTGACCTTTGAAGAGAAAACTCAATCCTTGTAGTAAGGCAGATATGTCAAGCTTCCATTCCTTTTCTCAGTACCCCAACATACCATTTTCTCAACTCTAGCTGGCTCTTCCCAAACTGGCACTGTCCCTATTATAAGAGAACTCAAATTCAGAGATGGTTATTTAGATACCATCCAAATTCAGGATGGAGATTGGAAACCTACCAACATCTCTTCCTTTCCATCAGCAAAGCTATTTCCCATTTTCCACAAGGCTTGCTCCTCCCCAAGGGATTCAAAATACATACATGCAGTCCAGGAGGAAACTTAAGTAAACATACAGCATTTGGGGAACAACACTATATTTGAGGTGAATTCTTTTGATTTGACAGCACAGTATATTCACTGAAGTGAACCTGAGCCACCTAGACCACATGCCAACTCACAGGGCTGAGCAAAGCTGTCTCTATGGGAAACTGTCATTTCATTGTAAAGAAGCAAATGAGAGATTATTCCTTCTCTCATTGTGATGCCGTTTGTTCCCTCCTTCTGGGAGCTGAGAAGGCCTATTCTCTGTCTCTTCCCCCTTCCTCCCTCTCTCCTCCTTCTTTCTGTCTCTGTCTTTCTCTGTCTCTGTTTCTCTCTCTGTCTCTGTCTCTCCACCTTCTCCCTCTCTTCTTTTCCTCCTTCTCCTCTTCCTACTCTTCCTCTTCCTCCTCCTCCTCCTCCTCCTCCTTCTCCTTCTCCTTCTCCTTCTCTTTCTCCTTCTTCTTCTTCTCTCTGTCTCTCTCATTCTCTCTGTCTCTCTCTCACTCTCTCTCCTTCTCCTCCTTCCTCCATCTCTCCTCCTCCTCTATCTCTGTCTCTTTCTCTTTTATGTTTATAGTTCTTCATTCAGCTGAGTGTCAAAAACAATTTAGATGCACAAACTGTCCCTTCTGCAGGCCTGGTGAGGTACCCAGTAACAAATCCTTGGCATGGGAGTTTGGAAGGTCCAGAGTTCAAGGATATGAAGCTTTAAAGCATGAGGCAACATCACAACAGCCTCTTCCATTGATCATTGGAACTAGGTCAAGATGAAAGACTGGAAAAGCCACTAGCCTATATGCTTTCCATAGCTACAGGTATGTTTGCTTTAGGGATGCTTGCACATGTGTTCTTTTCATGACATTAAAAATCCCAAGTGATTTGAATACCCTTTCACTCTAACGCGCAAGGACTAAGCTGCCAAAAACATGTTACAGGCAATGCCTCTTTGAAGAGCCAGATTCGAACTAATTGTTCTGCAGCATTTCACATAAATTAGAGAACACACAGCCCCACAGCTTTGCCCAAAGTTGTCAACAGGTTTTAATTGTTTCTGCTTTTCCGTACACACAGATGGCTTCGTTAGGCTGCTCTGAGCAGACCTCTGCTGATTCTTCTCCAGTGTGAATAACAGACAACACAAGGAATTCATTTTAAAAAGAAAAGGAAGAAGAAGGGTAGTTGAAGAAAAAGAAATTGCAGGGCTATCCCCTCCTCTGAGAGAATAATAAATAAAGGAGAATGGAATGAATTATGGAACGCAAATGAAGGGGAGCCAGGAAATCATAACATGGAAAAATATGCCCTATCGGAGGATGGCATAAAAAAATACTGGGAAAAGCAACATGTAAATAAGTATTTGGAAACTTAAGTGAAAAGCTCTCTTTTCAGGGTTGCTTTGTAAGCTCATGTTCTCAGGCAGCTTACTAAGGTCACCACCCACTAAGAAACTACCTGATCAGAGACTTCAAGAGAATATCAACATGAAGGAGAGAAAGACCACCCTAGAGTACAAAAAAATCAGATAAACCAACCAACTCCAAGTTGATTGCCTGCTACTACAGTGAGGAGAAGAGTCAGACAGCAACATAGCATCAACAGGACTGAACATAATGGCAAGAGCTAATGCAGGTTCTCAATGACATGATAGATCAAAGCAAACTAGCATTGAGCCCCTAATTTGTTTCCAACACTATACTACTGGATATTCAAAAGAAGTGAGAGAGGCATGACTGCTTTCAAGAACCTTGCACCCTAGCAAGGAAGACAAAATACAAATCCACATACTGCCAAATGCATATGGATGAAAGAATTCAAGAAAAAGCATTAAGGTCTTGCTATCTGTCAGGCAGTATGCTAAGTCCTGGTGAGCAAGGAAGCCTGTCCTCAAGGAGCTTTTTTAAAATTAATTTTATTAATTATTTAATCAATGTTTATTAATAGAGAATTTAATAATTATATAATTATATAATAATTAATAAGAGAAAATAACAAATATAGAGAAGATCTAGAATTGGAAGAAGGAGGCACATGGTCAAATGAATGCCCAGTGATATGCCTCCTTTTTAATTCAAAAAAAAGAATTATGGCTTTATTTCATTTGTTTTATTTCATGTTTCTTCTAGCTTACTAACAATGGCACCCATCCTTCTGTTATCTCCTCAGGTAATTGCTGCATGACAACATGACAGATTGATAGTCTTCATCTTTTCCTTTCTGGTTCATAAGGAAAGGCAATGTATCAGGAAAAGCCTTAGACCTGGACACATCTCTGAAGTATAACCTTGGCTCCACCACTAACTCTGATTATGTCACTGAACTTCTCTGGGACCATTTTCTTACCTGCAAAATGAGAATAATAACACTTGTCCCCACAGGTTTATTGTGAGCATCAAATGTATGTGAAAGGATTTGGAAAACTGTTAAATATTTTAATTCAAATATTCTAGGAGTGGTGTCATGTGGGTACAAGTCATAGAATACTATGGGTTCTGAGGAAGTGAAAAATGAGGATCATCTAGAGGGCAATGGAGAGGGACATGATGAGTGTAGGCAAGTTGCAACACATTGCAAATAAGGAACTACAATAGAGATCCATGGTAAATGAACAAAGGTGACCAAAGAATGATATTAAAATGGGTTAGTCACTTGGTGAGAGGAAGAAGTGATTGGTATATAGCTCCTGTGTTTCTCCACTGTCATCTTCCTAATGTCAGGAGAAAGCAAGAAAGGCCCTTGGTATGTTGGGTGGATCCTGTATGGCAAACTTCTGAGGGGCCACACACCAAAGGTGCACAGGTTTAGTGGTCATGACTCCTCATTGCATCACTAGAGAGACTATCTTCATTGTTGAGAATGTCAGAGGTTCACTTGCATATCTCAGAGAAGTATTGTACAAATTGAGAATACTGTTGTTCATTATTAAATACTTGTGGCCACTCTTTTCCTCTAAAAAAAACAAAAACAACAAAACAAAAAATCCAAGAGTCAAAGATAGATAGTACCTATAGCTATGTAGGGGGGAAAGGAGGGAGGAAAAAGGAGAGGGAGACAGACAGGCAGACTCACAGTAGCAATCTCTGCTGCTGAGAAGTATAGTTCTTTCTCTGTATACCAAATTGAAGCCTCTTGAAGAGTAGACATTTCTATGACTAAGTCCGCGTTTAGCAGATGTCAGCACCCTGGCCAGGGACAGTAGAGAAACTAAGAGTAATAGCCAAGTAGCTCTCTAATAAGAGACAATGTGGTTATTTGTGCAGTAGATGAACTTCAGGGCAACTAGCTAGCATAGTGGGGCAGTGGATAGAGGAGTGGAATCTGGAAGATTCATCTTCATGAGTTAAAATTCATTGTCAGTCACTAGTTGGGTGTGTGACCCTGGGCAAGTCACTTCCCCCTGTTTTCGTCAGTTTGCTCATCTGTAAAATGAGCTGGAGAAGGAAATGATAAGCCATCCTAGCCTCTCTGCCAAGGAAACCCCAAATGGAGTCATGAAGTGTTGGACATGGTTCAACAAAAGAAGATGAACTGTCTCATCATATGCCTAATTATGGGCCTACATGGGCAATGCGTAGTATGGAATTATAATCAAGAAGAAAAAGGAACTATATAGTAGCAATTGCACTTCTATCATGGAACATTTAGCAATTTTGGTTGCTTTCAGAGAGTAGCTCAGACTAAGTTGAACTTCCCAGCATGATTCTTTGTCTTTCCCAGGAACCCAGCCATTCAGGAGGCAGCCAAGAGAACTAGGTTTCTGTGTCTGTGTTCCCATTATCCTCCCCCACCTTGGTATCTTGGATATTGTAACTACACTTACTGCATCCCCACCAACTGCAAGTCATTCTGACAATATTAGGTAGGTCAGTGATAAGATGTTCCTGAGAAAAATCTGCACTACATTTGTCTTATGGCACCTGATTGAAATCCCATCAATTCAGAGGTAGTTCGAGTGCTCCAGACATAATAAAGATACTGAACCACAAAATAACCCTTTCCCTCTTTACTGGAGTTCTCTATTTAGTGAAGGTAAAAATAAATACTTCCTTATATCACAAAGATACTAGAATCTCATTGCAAAGCTATTCAGAATCCATAGCCCCAACTACCTTTTGACAGAAATATCTACTTAGAAGTCGATTCCTTGTTCAAAAAAATGGGGGAGGTCTAACTAAATCTTCCAGTGTCCTAAGTAATTTTTTTTCTGGACATTATATAACTATTGGCATTCCAAGGCCCAAACCAATATGAGAATAAAGTATGAATGAGTCACCCACACATGGATTATATTATTTTAGAGAGACTCATAACCAATGGGATTATCAGTAAATGGGTCTGAGGTTTATTGACTTTTAAATATCTAAAAAATAGTTGGAAATATTTAACCAATTCAAATTTCTCATCCAAAACACTTACAATGAAGTACTCAGTAAGAAGGAATTGAGATGATCTAATTTGGAAAATCTTAAGAAAACAATTTACAGGAATCTGAAGATATTACCATAACTGGCATAGCATTTGCCTGTACAAATTTAAGACCAAACTGATACAAATTTCTTTGACACCTAATACTATTGCACATTTCTGAATATATTTTCTGGAGTGTTTTTTCCTGAATTTAAGATTATATGCCCTTAAAGTATTTTCCCTATTTTCCAGTTAAAGAAAAAGACTAGATTTAGATTCTGAGGACTTAGAATCAATTTAATCAATTTAACTGAATTTGATTGTCTGTTAAGTAAGAAAATCAGGCTAGATTAACCTCTCATATCCCTTTCAGCTCACAATCCTAAGAAATATATATGATGACTTATCTGAAGCCATATAGAGTGACCATAAGTTGTTTGGGGGAATTTTAAAAAAAGATTTTACCATAAAGTATCTGGTTCCAGACTGATATATAATAAAGTTTGAAATCATGTCCATTAAATGGTGCCTCCTACAGACCCATTGGGGAAGGCAAGGTGGGATACAGCCAAATATGCCCCAGATAAAGAAACAGAGGACCTGGATCTGAGCCCCAGGTTCCACTATTTACTAGACATGATCATGGACAAGTCAATGAATTTCACTTACATTTCTATACTTTGCAGAGTTGACGTAGAATCAAATGAGATGATATATGTAAAAAGTTTTGTGGATGCAAATGGGAGCTATTATGATGATTACACCATTTATTCATTAAAGTATTAACACACTCATAAATAGTTCTTGACTAGACCTGAACCTAGTTGACCTAATTTTGTTTTTATTTCTCCTGTCCTTAATGCTAAATCACATTATTATCAATTAATAGAATAGATTGGGAGGGGGGGAAGAAGCATGCAAGAGGGCTATATCATTTCCTAGTCCTTCTCACTTTACTTGGCTTTCCACCAGGGAGGCACAGTATTAGTCTTACTCTTAGACATGAATAAAATTGGGTTTCTAGACCAATAATTCAAGACCTTTCAACTGAAAAGCATTTAGTTCACATTACAGAATCAGAGATGGCATGGCATAGTGAAAATAATGTTCTGACATGGAGTCAAGAATGACTGAATGCATGTATGCATGCATGAATGAATGAAGTATTTATTCAGTGCTTACTAAGTGCAAAGCACTGTGCTAAGTGGTAGAGATACAGATAGAAAAGACAGTTCCAACTCTCAAGTTCACATTCTAATGGGAGAGACAGCACAGACGGAAGGTTTCAGGTGCAAATCAGATGAAAAGTCTTTGGTCCTTAGAGTGTAGCAGCAAAGCAGATGGCAATGCCTCTTTTGTAATGTCACTTCCACTGACAAAATTATGTGTTTCCAATGGCGAACCATTTGACAGTGCCAAAGACTTTGGTAACTGGAATTTTCTTTCCTGCATCTTCAATAGATGTGACTGTAGAACCTGCAGGAACAGTTGCCAAGTTGCATCTTTAAGGAGGTGTTGCTTCTCAGGATGATCCTTCAGGCACTAGTTCAGTCAGCTAGTCAGTAAGCATTTATTAAGCACTTAGCATGTGTCAGATACTGTGCTAAGTACAAGAAATACAAAGAAAGGCAAAAGGATAGCTCCCACTGTCAATGAACTTGCAATCTAATGGGAGAGACACCATGCAAAAACTGTGTGCAAACAAGACATATATAAGATAGACTGGAAATGATCAGTTCAATATCACTGGATCATTGAGTAGGTAGTGGGAAGGAAGGTGTGAAAAAAGACTGGATAAGTAGGAGGGAGCTGGGTTGTGAAAGATTTGAATACCAAACAGGATATTTATGTTATGT
>CM053587.1:224469610-224492047 GCA_028646515.1 Pseudochirops corinnae
TGGAGGCAATAGGGAACCACTGAAATTGATTGAGTTGGGGAAAGGAGAGTACATGATCAGATTTGTGCTTTAGGAAGATTACTTTGACAGCTGATGGGGAGGATAGAGTACAATGGGGAGAGACTTTGGGCAAGAAGACCAATTAGAAGTCTAATATAATGGTCCAAGTGAGGTAATGAGGAATTGAATCAGGGTGGTGGTAGTATCAGAGGACAAAATGGGGAATATATAGGAGGTTGATATGATGGTAAAAATACATAGGTTTTAACAAAAGATTGGATTTGAGGAAAGGGTGAGAGAAAGTGGAGAGGATAAGAGAGAAGGAAAAGTGAGGATGACACATCTAGGTTGAGAACCTGGGTGACTGGGAAGATGGTGTTACACTCCACATTAATAATGAAGTTTAGAAGAGGAACAGTTTAGGGAGAAAGATAATGAGTTCAGTTTTGGACATATCAAGTTTAAGATGTCTAAAGGGCATCCAGTTTGAAATGTTTAATAGGAAGTTGGAGATGTGAGTCTGGAAGTAGGGAGAGAAGTTAGGGCTGAATAAGTCAATTTGAGAATAACCAACATAGTGATAATAACTGAATCTGTGGAAGCTAAGAAATCACTAAGTGAAATAGTACAGAAGAAGAGAAAAGGGCCAAGGCTACAATCCTAGGTAATACCTCCATTTGTAGGTATGACCTGGATGAAGATCCAGCAAAGGAGACTGAGATGGAGTAGTCAGGTAGAAGGAGAAACAGAATAGAGTAGTGTCATGGAAACCTAGAGAGAAGAGGGTATCAAGAAAAGAGTGATATACAACATCAAAAGTTGCAGACAGGTCAAGAAGGAAGAGGAAAGAGAAAAAATCATGAGATTTGTCCACAAAAAGATCATTGGTAACTTTGGATAAAAGCAGTTTGGGTGTAATGATGAGGATGGAGTCCAGACTATAGAGAATTAAAAAGAGAGTGAGAGGAAATGAAGTGGATGAATTAATTGTAGACAGCCTTCTCAAGGGGTTTAGCTATGAATGGGAGAAGAGAAAAGCGGCAATAGCTACTAGGGATGGTCAAGTGACTTTTTTGGGGGATGGGTTAAACATGAGCATGTTAGTAGGCAGACAGAACTAGCCAACAGACAAGGAGAAATTAAATATAAGAGGGTGAGTATGAGAAAAGGAACTGCTAGAGGAAACAGGGTTGAATGGGATCCTTTGTGCATATAGAGGGTTTTGCCTTACTAAGAAGGATGCCCTCTTCATGTGAGAGAGGAGTGAAAGAAAAGATAACAGCAGAAGACATCTTGTTAATGTGAGATGAGGAGGGCGAGAAGGAGTTTTTTGGTGAATGGGCTCAATTTTTTCAACAAGGTTTGAGGCAAGGATCGAAGCTGAGAGGATGGAGGGGTGAGAGGATAGAAGATTTAAGAAAGGATGAAAAGGTTTGAAAGAGACTCTGTGGTGAATGGAACAATAAAATGATTAGGGTGGTATAAAATGGATTGCCTTACCATAGTGAGGACCCATTTGAAATGTTGTTCAGTTATTTCAGCTGTGTCCAACTCTTCATGACCCTATTCAGGGTTTTCTTGGCAAAGATACTGGAGTGGTTTGTCGTTTCCTTTTCCAGCTCAATTTATAGATAAGGAGTTGAGGTAAACAGGGTTAAGTAATTTGCCCAGGGTCACATAGCTAGTAGTTGTGTCTGAGACCAGATTTGAACTCAGGAAGATAAGTCTTCCTGACTCCATGTCTGGCCCTCTATCTATTGGGCCACCTACTTGCCCATTTAAGACATTATGTAACATAAATTTGTAGTGGTCCCAATCAGCATGGTTTCATGATTTTTTTCTAGCTTCGTTTATTAGTGTATGAGTAGGAGTAAAGGCATTGAGTGTTGGCATGATCCAAGGCTGAGTTTGATAAGAGGGTAGGAGTCTCAATAGAAGAGAATATTATGGAATTGAACTTTTTCACCAAAGGGTCAAGATTGGGAAGGGAGGAGAGGAGGCTAGAAACATTGCTATTCCTAAGAAAGGCTCTTAGGTTCAGGATCTGGACCTATCTTCATCAGGGTCCAGTGAGAGATATTAGACAAAGTATTGGTAGTGACTTGACTTTCATGTCACATGCTGCCTCCTGTCTTTCCCTCGGGAAGACCTAGGTTCAAATCCTGCCTCTGATGCTTAACCAACTGCATGAACTCAGGCAAATTACTTAAGCTCTTTTAAGAGTCCATTTCCTTATCTATAAAATGAAGGAATTCGACTACACAGCCCATGGCATCTCTTCCTGCTCTATATCTATAAAAGGGCCTCATCCATTAAATATGTGAATGGAAAAGGAGATGGGATAAGGAGAATGAGAGTCAACAAATGGATATACCACATGCTGCACTGATACCTATGAAATGGTAAAAGATCCATAAGGAATCTGAATATAAACTCTATGGCTAATGAAAGACATAGACAAGAATTAAACAAGAAGAGAAGATATGGATGAGTTGTAATCTGCACCAAGGAAAGGAGTAGCCACAATAATGACATCACAGAATAATACTAAAGTATAGATGCAATTCTGTGACCCTTTGGTTCTCAAAGCTTTACATTTCTTTGCTCTAAGTGATGACATTTTGCAAAAGTAGCATTCATAAACTACCATTAACTCCCATCATGATGTCATGAAATGCTGGTGTAAGGGAATTCAGTCAATTTCCTGAAACACAAAATGGTTGATGATGATGCAGGCATATATGTTATTGAATCTCAAAGGCAGCTCCCTGATTAACAGTCTGCTCATGATCCCCATATTTCTTTCTGCGTGCATACAATAAACATTGGATCTATGGAATATGCTGCTCCCAGAAGATTATTTCACTTGAAATCATGTTTTCCTAAAATCAACTAATATCATTGAGTAGAGTAAGCCTCTACTCATAAACCAGCATTTCTGTTCAACACTTAAAAAAGAAAATAAAAATGAAGAAATTTCATCTAAGCCTTTTGAGAGGAAAAAAAAGAAATCTGCATCTCTAAATTCTTCGCTAAGTTTTGTTTAAAAAATATTAAAATTTTTATTCTGCTACAGCTAATATTCACCAAGCTGATTTTAGAGGCTATTTTTATCTAAAGCAGACTAATCCTATGTGGAAGACAGAAATGAAGGGAAATACCATAGGAAGCAAGAGAAGATCTCAAAAGAAGAAAAGAAGTAGTCAAATAAAGAAAAATTTTTTGCTGGTTGGGGAAAAGATAATCATAGGATTTTGTACTAGCAAACATAAAGATGAAGGTGTCCATAATCTTTCAATCACTCTTTTTTGCTTTTGCCAATGGAGGAAAAAGATGCAGGAAACATTTGTTTTCACAAATCAAACCATAAGGTGTGGGAAAATCAACGTTGGGGCTTTTCTGGGATTATTAAGAAGTAGTCATAGATAATACTCAGCCTAGAGCCACGAAGGGAGCTTTTAGTAACGGACTTTTAACATAGCCCAAGATAGGAGCTAGAGAAAAGCCCAGTGGCTTCACCACCAAATCAAGGATAATCATAGACTCTTAGAGCAAAAAGTGGCCTTCTATAAGATCTAATTCATTCTCTTGATGTCACAGATGAGGAAACTGAAAGAGAGAGGCTGTAAGGACTTTACTGAGGTCATAAACAGATGGGACTAAAACCTGGGTCTCTCTCTGAACTCCCAGACTCTCTTCTTTCCAGTACATCAGAGAAGAAAAAAATGCTCTTTTCTTTTACTACTGATATGACATCTAAGTGATTTCTTCACAAGACTGTATTTCTTTTAAAAAAGGATAAGGAATAAAAGGTATGTATGAGGCAGAGGTGCACTGGGTTTCCAGGAATGATTGTTAAATGTTCAGTGTCAGCATTTACATTTTGGAAATCAGCAGATAATACAAAAGAAGACTTGATTCATTGTTTCCATTGATTGTCTAGATTTAAGGAAGTAATGGGGAAAATGGTAATAATGGTAATAATTCAGATTAAGCTTAAAAATATGCTGCATGCTTTTGGGTGGTTAGGGAGAGAGCTAGTTGTTAAACATTTACTATTATTCCTTTTGTATGGAACAAAATAAGCCCAGCAGAATTCTTATCAACTGGGAAGTAATAGGGAAAGTAGGTCCCTGGAGGTACTGCATACTTCCCTCATACATAAGTCATTGAAATTTATTCACAATAAAATATTTTTGATTGATTGATCTTTTTCATTAAAGTAGACCTCCTAAATGCTAAGCAGCTCTTTGTTAACCTAGTTAAATACTACATGTATTTAAAGATTTTTAAAATTATTTTAGAAATATTCTTTAAAAAATCTTCCTTTCACTAATTTAGACAAGCATTTTTGCTAATTAGTTCAAATCTATCAGGTTTAATTGAATTTGAAAATATTTTCTGAATAGTTCCTAGGAGTTCATTTCTCTTGAGTAAATAATTATAGATCCTTTTACCTTTCTTCCGTATAGTTTATTTCCAAATGTTTCATCCTTCTAGTGGCCCATATTGAACGGCAAGGTCTTCTCAGTAATTATAGATGGCTCAATTACCAGCCATCTTTCATTTCCCACCAGCTGCTTCACTTGGTTGCAACTTCACAAACACCAATGCTTTGACCATGACAAGTTCATTGCCAGGAATTTCATCATCATAGAGATTGCTTCAGTTTTAATACTTACCACCTTCTCAGTATCCTCTGCTACCTCTCTCCTCTAATTAGAGGAATGAAAGGTAGAAAAAAAAAAATAATCCTCCTAAAGCCTCTCTCTACAGATGGAATTTCCAGGCAATTTTTCCTTTTCAATCAGCTGTTCTGCTTCATTTCAGTTCCCAAAACTATACATGCCCTAGCCCAGTACCTCTGACTGGTTACCTGTCTTTTCAGCTTCCTCTTATATATTGTCATTCCCCCAGTGAGCTCACAGTCTAAAGAGGGAGACACCAAGCAAATACGTATGCACAAGCTATATGTGAGATAAGAAGTGTGAGGGATAATTTATAGTGATGTTTCCCCATTCTGAAAAATCAAATCTAGAATGGCTTCAGTACTCACTAGGCCTAAGGTCAGGTCACCTGACCTTCAAGCAAACTGGGGCTTAGACAAATGGAGACCCTCCCCCAGAGGCAACTCAGCAGAAGATATGCCAAACAAGGTTAAGACTGCTTTCATTGAACACCCACATGTTTCCGGGTCCTTTGTCTCAGAGAGATTCTTGCACTTAGGTTGTGGGTCAGCCCCCCTACCAATAAGAGAGAAGGCCAGTTGGGGAGGTTGGGTTTCTGCATTGGAAGATTATATAACCATAGGCTGGCTTCTACCTGTCGCTCTCTCCCTGCAGACGCCATATTGGGCGACAAGGGGTAGAGTCCTTTCTCATGAGAAAGAATAAAGACCTTTTCTGACCTTAGATTCAGACTCTGAACTCTTCCTTCATCACACAGTTGGAAATGACTAGTGGAATAAAAGACACTAGAATTAAGACGGCTTGGGAGAGACTTCCTGTAAAAGATGAGATTTCAGCTGGGGCAGAGCAGGAAGCCTGGGAAGGAACAGTAGTCTTAGTGGAGGAGGGAGAGCATTCCAGGCCTGGGAGACAGCCAGAGAAAATGCCTTTTCTTTGCTTTAGGATGTAAGGTATAAGAAGACTGGAAAGCTAGTGGGAGCCTACCTTACAAAAGGCTTTGAATGCCAAGCAGAGGGTTTTGTATATGATGTTGGTGGTGATAGGGAGTCACTGCAATATAGTAGATTCTGATGTGAGAAAGCTATTATAAGATGAGAAAAGCTGCCTGAAAAAAACATTTTATTTTTTTTAACAACGAGCTGCCCAGAAGCATTCCAGGGGTAAGGAACCTGTGGCCTTGAGGCCACATGTGGCTCCCAGGTCCTCAAGTGGGGCCCTACACTTGAAGTTTGGATTCAGTCAAAGGGTTGCCCTTGAGGATCTAGAAGGCCACATGTGGCCTTGAGACCACAGGCTCTCCACTCCTGTGCCTAGACAAATAATTTCTAGGTCTTCAGAAGTTTTGATTGCAATTTGAGAGATTTTGAATTATTGGTTGAATTCTGGAAAGAGAGTTAGATTAAGCTGTGTGTGATAATTTCATCTGACTTTTGGGAATTTTTGCAAAGAACCAGATATGGATCATCAATAGACCTTTATTATGACTATATATAAGGTCAAGCCCAAGGCCTCAAAGAAAATAATGATGGCCAATAAGAAGAATAATTAGCATTTATATAGCACTTATTATGTGTCAGGTTTACAATTAGTATCTCCTTTGATCCTTACAATACCCCTGGGAAGGAGGTGCTATTTTTATCCCCTTTTTACAGATGATGAAACTGAGGCAAACAAGTTAAGTGACTTGTCCAGGGTCACACAGCTAATAAAGCATTGGAGGCTAGATTTGAACTTACATCTTCCTTACTCTAGGATTAGCATTCTACTCAATGCTCAGGTACATGAGGGTAGGCATAAAGGGACTGGAGAGGACAAGGTGGGAAGATGGATTTGGGACAACGACTTTAGTAGCTGTGTCTCAGCTGCAAAGGAGAGAGGGGGATGCAACCAGGGCAAGGGAGGGGTGTGTAGTCTTCAGACAAGGGCAGAAAAAGGGACAAAGTTTAACAATGATCCTTTGAAAAGGCAGCTCTAGACTCTGCAGACCCAGATTCCACTGAGCTGTTCACCTTTCTTCCTCATTAAAGAGATAAAACTCCCTTGATTCTCTGTCTCCTATACAACAAGGCAGCTCATCCCTTCAGAGTGGCTTTGGCTATTTATATCATTGGGAGACCAATGCTTGTTCTCATCTTGGGGATCACAAATAGGGGGATTAAGCAAGGGTCAATGAATGTCTGGTCTCCATTTCTGACTTCATAAGAAGAAACATGCCATGCAGCAGAGTGTGTAGTGGACAAAGAAGAGGTCTTGGAGTCAGAACACCTCCAAGAGCTCATTCTGACATATTCTGGCTTTGGGCAGGTAACTTAACCCCTCAGTTCCCCAGATAATGCAGACTTTAAATTGGTGAACAGTTAAAGAGACAAATTGGTAGAAGAGATTTCCTCAGTGGAGCATTCATTATATCAATAAAATCACAGGTGAGAATTTTTTTAACTAAAAAAATGATCATTGATTAGTATAAATTACTAATTGAGTGATTTCAAAAATGTATGACCTATGATGTACCTAAAAAGAATGACAGGGCTCAAGAAAGTACCTAAGGTAAAGGGTAGTTTTTAATGTTAGCACAAACTACCAAATAATGATGAATAATTATTGAGAATTCATGAAAAAAGTTTAAAAATTATACCTAGCCATTTGATATCCTTACTATTTTCTCTGTATCTTTTCTTAGATATATTTAACGATAATGGATAAAATTCTTATGCTTAGTATTTTAATGAAGTTACTGGAGGGATGGACTTAAGTATAAGTGTACTCATTCTCAATCAACCAACCACACCTAGGGAAAGCCTCGTTGCTTGGGCCACATAACCAAAATGCCACTGTCTAACATGTAGGAATGTATCTTAATTGCAGATGAAATACTTAAGGGAATAAATAACCTGATGAACGTTCTTAATGCAAATCTAAAAAGGGATTACAAATACTTTGTATTAGAATGCTTTTATAACATAAATTTTAAGTCAAACAAAACCTCAGAGAGACTGATCAAAATGATTTTTTTCCCCTAAAAGTTTGAATCAAACCCATAATTCATTAGCATACAATTTACCACTTCCCATTTGGAAACCAGAAATATTGATGATATAGATCATGTTACCATAACCAACAGAATCATTTAAGAGCTCTAAATTCAGAAGCATGCAGAAAATTTATATTTCCTTTGTAATATTTTGGAGGGGAGACAGGAGGGTTGGGAGAGTCTTCACCTTTATTTAGGTGTTATGATTCAGATAAATTTTCAAAGTAGTGACTCTGAACTCAGTGGATTCTGAGCTGTTTTGGAATTTATGTCCCACTTCTCATTTTTCAGCTCCACTATTTCTTTGTAAGATGTCCCAGTGGAAAGTAACCCAAAAAAAATTTCCTTTTTTCCCCCCAAAGATCTTAAAAGTCATATAAGAAAAATGAAATGACCAGCAATCGTTCCCAGGGGGAAAGTAAAAAACTGAGAAGATTCATGTGTTGGTCTTAATGCATCAGTTTCTCTCTCCACATTCAAAACTCAAATGAATATCAGAACCCACACATTGGGAGCACTTAGGATCTTGAACACTGTTTATAAGTTTAAAGAGTCACCTAACAGAAACAGTCTGTTACTTAGAGGATGCTCTGTAGAAAGAACAGGCTGATACCACAAGAATTAATTCTTCCTGGTCAGACCATGACCACTTCTTATGCAAGGCAGAAAGGCAGCCAAGTTGTATGAGACATCACAGTTTCCCCAAGCCATCCATTTGGCTTAGGAGTACCGAAATTAGGCCCAAAGCATCACCAGTTCAATGCCAGCTGCACAGTTACAAATGCCAAATGGTGAATCCCTCCTGATGTGACTTACAAAGAAAGGAAGTTTGCCAGTGGGAGAGGGGATCTGTTCTGATAACACTCTGCAGCTCATTGAACCCTGAGGACGTCATGATCAATAAATATTTACTATGTCCTGTTCAAGCATATGGTAGAAGCTTTGTACCTCCACCACATGCTGAAAAGGGCGGATGGAAAACAAAGACCCTGACCTTGGGGAGCTTTGGGTCCAAAGACTAATTTTCAACAGGAATTATATTCTTCCTCATTCCAAATAAAACCCATCCTCTCACCAAAAGCCACATCAAGTCACCCCTGTCTCTCTTCGCTGATTCACAGGACAAAATTCCTTCTTACTTTCCACAACAACTTTTATAGCTTTAAAATGTTACCTTAAACAAAACATTGAAATAGGAGGAAAAAAGAGAAATTTTACCCAGCACCTACTCCATATAAACTCACAAATCTGTAGAAGGAAGAAATTAAACTTGTGGAGAAAGTATATCATAATAACAGCAGTTAGAATGAAATGGGACCTTTCTGTTCCCTCAATTATCCATGGAAATAGGGCTGGTATTATGAACACACAGGCATTTAGGCCTCTCTTTTCCTGGGGCTGGTCCCTGTTGCGTTCTCTTCCCAGATGCACAAGTTTCTTCAGGTGATGAAACAATAACTAACGCCACCTGACAAAAAGGGGGCTATTTTCAGTGCTATTGTTATGGCAACTGGAGCTTCTGAAAAGGTTATTAAGGAAAAGGCCACCACGTTAAAAAATCTATGTCAAGTTGTTATGGCAACTGGAACTGAATTTGATCTAGAAATCTCTTTCCGCGGCTGCCACCTCCCTCACCTCTTTTCTCCACCTTATCTTTTATTTAGTCGATCATTCAGAATTATCAATATGTATCTATCCCCATTGGGTCAATTGCTATTCAGGTGGTGGAAAATAAAACAGCTTTTCAAAGAAAAGTGTGAATTCACACATCTAAATATATTTCTTTCTTCACGACATATTAGATATAATGTAGTGAACAATCTATAAAGGTAGAAGGATGGAATCACAGGATCACAAACAAACTCAAGGAAGACACCTCAAAAAACATCGAATCCAATCAGGCACAAGATCACATGGGCGGTAAGCATGAGAGACAGGAATTTAGCCTATGTCCTATGGCTCTGGAGACAGTGTTCTTCTTAGGAAAAAAGGGAAAGAAGGAAGAAGGAAAAGCTAATGGTAGAAGCCTGTATACTTAGCCATTCATGGTAAAATGTAATTATAACTGGCACTGAATTACCTCCTACCTGTTTGGGATAAAGTACAGATCATATTCTCTTCTTCCTCAACCAGCTCCTAAAAAAATAGACCCGAAATAAATCACTTTGACTGGACTGAAGAGGCAGCTTTCTGTTATTAACAAAGTTGGACCTCCTAATTAACTAATATTAATTCACAGTTAATCAACCGTTCAGAAAAGGCCAATACTACCACCACAGATTCCTTCCCTGGGAGCAAGTGTTCCCAAATGAGTCCAGTGCCTGGATTAAGGTAATAGCTTTTTGTTGTTAACAAAACATGATGCCATCGAAAATGATCCTTGAAAAGAGAGGAGGAATATATTATCCACTGGGCCCCAGGTAGATGTTGAGTTTGAGATGAAGGAATTAGAACATTGTCTACAATAAACTTCAGGCTTAGTAAAGAGAAAGACTCCAGCTTGGGACCTGATTGGTTGGTAAGGCCTAAAGACAAAGGTCTTCTAATGGCTCGTTCTTTTTCCTAGTAGCCAAATTCTACTCTCCTCTCTGAGCTTTCTTTTTTCTCATCTTAGGGGCAGAAACAAAGGGAAAATTGTGGATTCACCTTCTCTCTGGGCAGTGGTCAGTTGAAGGTTTTCCCCAAATGACAGGAGAAGGGGAACCAGCCATTTCTCAGTCTGTCTTATCTGTCCCCTAAGAGTATAGAAGTCCATGGGGCTTCATGTTAAAAGGTAATCTGATGCTTTCTTCCCTTAAAGAGTGCTTGTATGCCTAGTACTTTTTAAAGATAAGAATTCTATTTACAATTTACATGTCATTTTGATAGGTTTGCCAAAACTGTTGAATTGTTTGAATTTAAATGAATTGAGTAATACCTGCCCCCTCTACCTGACAAGTTTGCTCAGGATATTACTGTTAAAAATTCAATTTACATTTTTTATGTTATCTTGGTAAAATGTAAATAAAATTCTTAACACTAAACATGGAGCAAAAAATTCACCCCCAAATCCATTTGTCAGCCCTTATTAAATCTTTCTTTGTCTCTCTCTGTGTATCTCTGTCTCTATGTCCTTTCTCTCTCTGTCTCTTTGCCTCTGTCTCTCTCTCCTCATCTTTCTCTTTCTCTCTCTCCTCATCTTTCTCTTTCTCTCCTGTTTTTCTTTCTCCTGCTCTGTTGGTCTTTCTCTGTGTGTCTCTCTCTGACTCCCCCTCCCACCATTTATTTCTCCCCCCATCTCTCTCTGTGCCTCTTGTGTCTCTGTCTCTGCGTGTCTTTCTCTCTCTCTCTCTCTCTCTCTCTCTCTCTCTCTCTCTCTCTCTCATTTATTTGCTGAGGTTCAGTCCAGACATCTTATCCAGTGCTCCAATCTCTTCAATAATTTTTGGTAGAGAAAAGCAGAAAGTATTTGTAACAAAAAACAAAAAAGAAAACAAAAAAGATTTTTCAAATTGTTCTATGTGTAGTAATGTCTATATATATCTGATGTCTTATTGGTAAAGTCAGAATGAGGAGAAAGTTAATAAATTAACCAAATAATGTGATTCATTCTAAAAATGTTCCTGCTTTATTTTCTTTTTCTCAACAGCATTTTCACCCTGAAATGTGTGAACTGTGATGATGTTATATCCACTTAGCATCTGTTTAGACTATGCCAATAGTGAGATTAGCCATCCCTTATCCACACTTTTTACATTACTTGGAATCATTACTTTGATTTCATAGAAAACTCACACACATGAAGAACTTTTAAAGCAGCCCTCATCTAAGAAACTTGCAACCTCTCAGACATTGCTTATTTAATCACTGAACATCTGTATTAGAAGTTAGTAGCTGGTATTATCACCATCATTTCTAGATGGATACACTAACAAGGGCTCAAAAATGCACTTCATGATTATTAATACTTAATTGTACAAGCAGCATGACCGCTACATGGCAATGTAGTAGACTGAATGAGCCCTAATAAACAGTGTCAGGGAGAGGATGAGAACAGTTAGCAACCTTTTTTTATACTCTGATGGTAGTGTGCTGGACTTGGAGTCTGGAAGTACTGGGTAAAGGTCCTGCTCTTGCCGCTTACTAGCTTTGTTCAGTCGGTTTTGGGTTGTGTCCAACTCTTCATGACCCATTTGGGGTTTTCTTGGCAAAACTACCAGAGAGGTTTGTCATGTCCTTGTGCAGCTTATTTTACAGATGAGGAAACTGAGGCAAATAGGGTTAAGTGACTTATTGTGACAAAGCTAGTAAGTGTCTGAGACTGGATTTGAACTCAGGAAGAGTTTCCTGACTCCAAATCCAACACTCTATCCACTGTGCCATCTTGCCGCCTGACCACTTGTTGGGGCTGTTCATGTTGGGGATTTCTAAGCAGAAAAGGTCTGAACTCAGTCACCACTGAGGTTCCTTCCAAGTAAGTGGTAAAATTGGAACAAGAGTCCTAGACTCTGTTTTTGGTACAATTCACTTTCTAATAGGCTGGTCTGCATCATAATAACATGAAACAGCCACACCATTGTAGAGTCAGCTTGGCATAGAGGACCTGGAGTCAGAAAGACTCAAGATTGTATTCTAGGTGTGACCTGGGGCAAATCACAACCTCTCTCAGCCTCAGTGTCTCTATTTCTAAAATGGGGAGAATAACCACACCTACCTCACAGGGTAGTTGTGAGAAGCAAACAAGATAATGTGTATACAGTTCAAGTGCAGCCTCAGACATTTACTAACTCTGTGAGCCTGGGTAAGTTACTTTAGTGCTTGTTTGCCTCAACTTCCTCATCTATAAAATGGGGGTAACAGCACCCATTTCCCAAGTTGTGAGGATCAAATGAGATAATAATTGTAAAGTACATAGGACAGTGCCTGGCACATAGCAGGAATTACATAAATGTTAGCTGTGACTATTATTATTAAAGTATTTGGCAAAGTTTAAAATGCTATACATATCTTAGCTATTATCCTCAAAAGGAAGGAGGAAAGGAGCAAGAGTCTACAATGTGCCAGGAATTGTGCTGAGTGTCACAAATCTTTTTTGATCCTCACTCACCATTGTGCCTAAGGCAGGCCCTGGGTTCTTAATCTAAGAGACCGAGCTGCCTTGAGGATAATAGATCATAATTTGATGAGATGATATAATGAATTGGGACTCTAAGTGGTGGAAGCTCTTCACATACAGATTGTTTTAAGGCTTATAAAGTTCTTTCCTCACAACAGACTTATGTAAGGCAGGTTTCTGGTCAGAACAGAAAGCAATAGCTATTTACACTTCTTCTAAGGAATTCTAAGTCATGTCATTGGTCATCTTGGAGAACAAAGGACAAACAACAGCAGCAAAAAAGAAGGTAGTATAAATATTATTATACCCACTTGAAACATTAGAAAACTGAGGTGTGTACAGGGCAAGTAATTTGCTATTAATCACATAGCTAGTAAGAATCAGTTTGGTATTAAATTCAGGTCTTTGCACATGGACTCAAGAGTTAGAAAACCCAAGTTTGAATTCTTGGTCCATCATTTCTGGAACCTCCATGACCTGACAAGGTACATACAGGCATAAGACATTCACGGGGGGAATAGTTACAATAGTTCATTTCTTTTTCTATTTCATTGCTTTATGTAAAGCCCATTTGTGGCTACATCCTTAATTACCTTCTTTTTTTCCAACTTATTTATTTTATTTGGAACTTAAGAAATAAAATAATCATTTCCATAACAGTAGAATAAAAAAAAAATGATTGTATATGAAACTGCAAATCAATTAGGTGTGACTTGCTAATTCTTTTAAATATATAAATATAATGTTAATTATAAATATAATATAAATATTAAAATATAATTTCTAAATAAAATTAAATATAATAAAGTTATCATGTTTAAATATATAATAAAGTTATAATATCATTTAAATATATAACGAAGTTATCATATAACCTTTTTTTCTTTTTTTCTTTCCTAGTAAATAGAGTACAGAACTTAGAGTCAGGAAGAACTGAGTTAGAATCCTTCCTTAGATACTCTCCAGTTATATGACCCTGGACAAGGCACTTCAATTCCACTAGCTTCCATTTCTCATCTGTAAAATGAGAGGTTTGGGCCTGAGGGCTCTAAGGCCCCTTCAGGCTCTAAATATATGATCTTATTAGGTAGCGACTTAGGGTTCACCATGTCCTTCCCTCTTAACAACCCTGTCATATAGAGTGTATGTATTACTCAATTCACTTGCTTTGTACAAGACACTGTAAGGATGTAAAGATAAAATATAAAAATAATGTTTGTCTTTGGGGCAGCTAGGTGGTGCAGTGGATAGAGCACCCGCCCTGGAGTCAGGAGGACCTGAATTCAAATCCAGCCTCAGACACTTACTAGCTGTGTAACCTTGGGTAAGTCACTTAACCTCTGTTTGCCTTAACCCACTGGAGAAGGAAATGGCAAACTACTCCAGTATCTTTACCAAAAAACCCAAAAAGACAAAAAAAACCACACATGGACAATTCACTCCATAGGATCAGGAAGAGTCAACCTTGACTGAACGCCTAAATAGCAACATGTGCTAAGCCCTGTGCTAAGTGCTGGGAACACAATTGGTTAAAAAAATAAAAAAGATAGTTCCTGCCCTCAAGGAGCTTACAATATAATATCAGAAGACTATATAGAACAGAAGGCAGGAAAGGATAAGGGAGAAACGAGAATGGGACCTCATTCAGTGGCATCTTGCCTTGTGCAGTTGAAACCAGGTAGGGAAGCAGATGTAGATTGGAGTAAGCCCAATTCTTTTCTCAATAAAAGAAGGCACTAGGAGGAATTTGGTGCTCTGCCCTCTAGACCTCCAATCTGAAGGGAGAGTAGGCTGAGGGAGGCAGTATCTATAAGGCTTGAGTTAGCAACTAGGTTGATGAGATTAGGAGTGATGAGTTTAGCCTAGGAGGGGCATCTTGTTCCACAATAATTGAACCTCACAGAACAGCAGATGCAGAGTGGAGTGTTGTTGTTGGCTTCTTTCTGAAATGTCTGACTCTTCCATGACCCCATTTAGGGTTTTCTTGGCAAAGATACTGAAGCGGTTTGCCATTTTCTTCTCTAGATCATTTTACAGATGAGGAAACTGAGGCAAAAAGGATTAAGTGACTTTCCCAGAGTCACACAGTTAGTAAGTATCTGAGGTCAAACTTGCTAGGCAGTTGAATAAAAGTAAAACGGTCCCTGCTCTCCAGAAGCTTACTATTCAATAGGTATGGTCTTGAGGGAAAAGAAAGAGTCAAGGATCATTTCAAGCTTGAGAACTTCAGTGGCTGCAAGGATGGAGGTGCCTTAGGGAAGTTGAGAGGAGATGAGTTCAGGAGGAAATACAAGGAATTCCATTTGGGATCTGATGGGTTTTAGATCTGTCCCTTTTCATCTCTTTAATGATGAGGAAACTGAAACCCACTGAGGTGGTTACAGAGCTAGTACATGTCAGATCTGGGACAAAAATTATTATGAACGCAGGAAAGGTTTTCCTTGCTTCCAAAAGCCAAGAAAGTAATGAAACTTCCCAAACAGAACAATCTAAAATATGCAAAAGATAAATGGTGAAACTCATTTGTGGCAAATTGGTGACATTTCAGATTTCTCCTTAATGTGCTAATGTTTGCACAATTAACATACAGACAGGCCAGATTCCACCTGGCACAACTTTTCTCTTGGTAGAAAATTAGGAGTCTTTAAAAGCCATATCAGCTCATTTAAGCCTCTAGGATGCTATTTGGAATATCATTGCACATATCAGTGTATTAAATGGGTTACTCCCACAACATGTAAAGTCTAAATGCCATCCAAAATTTTAATATTTCACTCATAGCAATGATCCCATCTTAAAGCTCAGTGTCACCCACAATATTGATGATCTTGAGCTGTGAAGTTTTCTGTCTTTGATTATAACCTCTATCATCTATTCCCCCTAAGTCTTCTCTTCCTCCTTCTCTGAATTTCCCTATTTCTGTTGACGGCATCACCATTCTTCTAATCACCCAGTTTTCCAATCTTTTGATCATTCTTAATTCTTCCCTCTTTATTTCCCTCCAGTATTCAATTAATTATCAAGTTCCATGAATCTACCTCTACAATATGCTGTCTCCATCCCCTTCTATCTACTCATTTCAGTCCCATAATCCTATGAAATCAGTACTACAAGTATTGTTATCTTCTTTTAACAGATGAGGAAACTGGGGATCAGACACATTAAGTTACTTGATCTTAGTCACGATAGCTGGTAAATCTGAGAAGAAAGATTTGAACCCCGAGCTTTCTGATTCCAAATTCATCTCTCTGTCTACCAGTTCAACTCTATACTATCCTCTGCCCTTGAATCCTTTGTTGCCTTATCCTATGGCCATTCACAACTTGCCAAACCCTAACCCTGGCTTATCCCCGCCTGACTTCACTTGTACTTAATAACATTTTAGAAAATCCCAGTCATGTCTAATCTCAGAAGGACTCTCACCACTGCATGGCAAACCTTTTATTAATCTCTAATTGCTTCTGTCATATTGCCAACAGCAGCTATTACAAACTTCTTCTCTCCTCTTTTCTACTCTACATATACAACACATCAGAGATCCTGAATCTTTACTTTAGTAAGAAAATAAAGGACATCTGCTCAGGGTACCTTCTTCTTCTTACCAGACACCTCAAAAATTTTTCTATACCATTCCTGACTTTTCTCCTTTCTTTAAAGGAGAGATGGTGAGGTTGTCCTATTTTTGTTTTAACCAAGGCAGTTCATGTTCTCTAAATGATGAGGTATAGGCTCTGGGAACCCCCTTAAACTCTGAATGAATTTTCCCATTTGCTGAGACATTTCCCTGAGGCCATAAGCTTTTCATTTATAGCTAGGCCCAAATCTCTATTACTAGCCTAGCCATCCTTTGTCCAGCAACTTCCCACCCTTGATTCTCCCAAACCCTCCATTGTCTCATCTCCAGATAGCTTCTAGCTACTTCCCACCTTAATCTCTCATCACTGGAGTCTGACCTCATTTGGCTCCTCCTGAAGACCCTCCCCAAACTCCTCCCCTAGATCATCCCTAAAATCCTCCCACAACCTTTCTGAATATTACACCCTGTTTTGCCTCCATGTGTGTGAAAACACCATAGAATGACCTAGCACAGACTTGTGTCAGATGATTCTGGCCTGCTTGCCCAATGCAAGTATGACAGATAATGAGGCTCCTTAAGAGTCTACCCAATATGGTGAACTTTTAATAAACTTTGCTTTTCTTTGGTTGAGAGAAGACTTGAGTCGAATTCATTCAGCAAGACCCAATGTGTTGGTATTTTGGGGTCTTGAGCACCCCTAACCCTAACCCTCTACATTTTATGAGTAACCTCTTCAATAATCCTATTCCCTTCCATCTCCACTGTGAAACTAACCCCCTTCAATGATCACCACCATCGCCATCTCCCTCTGTCTCTGTTTCTCTGTTTCTCTCTCTCTGTCTCTCTGTCTCTCTCTGTCTCTCTGTCTCTGTCTCTCTCTCTCTCTCCACTCTCCTTTAACTTAATGCTTCCTTCCTTGTGGCTGAAAACATATCCAAGTCACTCTCATTCTTAAGAAACTCTGCTACGGGCCAAAGCTGTTTGAACTTGTGGAATCTAGTTTCTGATGTCCCATTCATTTCTCAAACCCCTTGTGATCTGGCTTCTGATCCCACCACTCAACTAAAACTGCCCTCTACAAGATTACATGTAATCACTTAAATGGTAAATTCAATAGCCTTTTATCAGACCTGATTATATCTGAACTCTAGCTTTTGACAATGTCACTGACCATCTGGATATTCTCTTCTTTCTTGCTTTCTGCTATGCTGCTCTTTCCTGGTTCTCTTCTAACCTGCCACCACTCTTCAGTTTTCTTTTTTCATCACCCGCCCAGTAACCTACAGCGTTCTTTTATTCTTTCTCTATGATTTCTTCCTTGGTGATCTCATGTCTTCAATTGTTACCTTTGTGCAGATGACTCCAAAATCTCTCTCTTGAATTTCAATCTCATATTGTCAACTGTCTGCTAGACATTTCCACTTGAATGTCCTATGTACTTGTTAAATTCAACATGCCCCCCAAAAGAACTCATCTGAACTCCTACAATCTCACTGTACTTCTAAACCTCCCTGTTTCTGTTGAAGATACCACCTTCATTCCAGAGACTCAGGTTCCCAAATTTAAATTTATTCATAACTCTTCTCTCTCCAACAGTCCCCATATCTAATCAGCTGCCAAGTTTCATCAATTCAATCATCATCTCTTGCATGTATCCCCCTATTTGCACTCACACGTCCACTACCCAAATTCAAATCCATACTACCTTGCTCCTAACCTGTTACAATAGCCTCTTAATCGATCTTCTTTCTTTCAGTCTGAGTTCTTTCCAACTTGTACTCCACACTGTTGCCTAGTCTTCCTATGACATTAGTCTGACCATATCACTCTTGCTCAAGAACCTTCCCCATCTTCCTTTTGCTTTCAGGGCCAAATATAAATGACTCAGTCTAGGTTTTAAATCCCTTTTCTTGTTTTGCTCCAACCTACTTTTGAAGACTTTTTTTTTCCCATTTTATTTCCATCAAAGTATTTTCCATTCCAACTAAACTGTTTAACTAGCTTTCCTAGAACTCAATATTCATTCCACCTTCTACCCCCTCACTTTGCCCAGGCTGCCCTTCCCTTTCAGGGACACAGTTCCTTCCTCCTTCCTCACCTGCCTCTCCAGAATCACTAGCTTTCCCCAAGGTTTGTGTCCTACAGGAAAGTTTTCTTTATTCCCCTACTTGTTAGTGTTCTATCCCTCTTCAAATTATCTTGTGTTTAACTACATAGTTGTATACTTGATCTCATCTAACTGTATACTTAATTACCTAGTTGTACTCCTGTCCACTAGAAGGTAAGCTCCCTAAGGGCAAGAATGGTCTCATTTTTGCCTATGTATCTCTAGCACAGCAGTTCTCAACCTGTGGGTTATGTTCAATTTGTAACAATATATCCTGCATATCAGATATTTACATTACAATTCATAACAGCAGCCAAATTACAATTATGAAGTAGCAACAAAAATAATTTTATGGTTGGGGGTCACCACAACATGAGGAACTATATTAAAGGGTCACGGCATTAGGAAGGTTGACACCACTGCTCTAGCACCTAGTGTAGTGACTGGTCCATAGAAGGCCTTTATTAATGTCTATTGAATTTAATTGCCTGGCTACTTTAACATAGACAGCCTACCTCTTTAAAAGAATTGCCAGTGAATTGGAGAGACTACATGAGCAGTCAGTCAATTAGAGAGCTCTAGAAGCTGCTTCAACACACTACTTTAGACACACCAGTGCCATGAATCACATCCTAGTGTCCATCTAATACATTCATTAATATATTATCAGACTGGCCCACTAGGAGTTCCTTGGGAAAAACCTATGCAATATAGACCATTTTAAACTCCAAAGTTTGTGTGTGTGTGTGTGTGTGTTTCTGTGTCTTTCCTTGGCATAGGCTGAGCCATCACAGACTCACATGTGTCAATGGATGACTTTGAGATTTTTTTTTTACTTCCCCAGGAGGCATAAGTTAAGAGCTGCGCTAGGGAAATGTCTTGTGTTTCCTCCACCTTGTGACCCATTTTCCATCTGGGACTGACAGGAGAGCTTCTGGTACAAGTGACAGGACTGAAGACTATTCAGTAAAGTGGGTGATGAGTTACATTAACAAGCTTCCAGAGACATTTAATTTTCCTCAGCCAGGCTTTTGCTGTAAGAACTTTGCTTAGAAGTACCACATTTTATTGCTCTTGATGGCAATTTAGCTGGGTGAAGAAATGCAGCTGACCCAGTGGGCCTTTCAGAGGAGTTTTCTCTAGAGAAGCCTGGCTGGTAATGGATGAGCTCGTCAGAGGAAAGGATTCCATTGAATTAATTCCCATCTGCTCTGAAACTATGGCTGTTCCTAGTGCCGCGCTGCCCTAGGGCCTCAATTCAGCTTTTGAAAAAGCCCCTGAAAAGGCTCCAAATCATGTCACACCTTCCCCTTGTCTAACTGATACAAACCATTAGCTGTTTTGATTTGTTTTATTTTCCAGGAGTTTTCTCTCTCTTTCACCCTTAACCTAAGTCTACTGTTGTTTGAGCAGTAACATTCCATTCAAACATGGCACACTGGATGAAGCCTGGAGGGACTTTGGATTTTCCATCATAATGAAGATAGGATGTACATTCAGCCTCTTCCATCAAAATCAGAAGCTTCACTGTGCTTTGCCTTCCCCCTTCACACCATGCAGAGCTCTGACAGTTCTTCTCAATGTGAGCCTTACCTCTCCCATGCCTTCCTTCTGACATCCCTAGTCTTTCATAACTGACCCTAAAGTCCAGGAGGCCAGGACAGATCTATGCAGGGTGGGGAATGCAAAGTCACCATGAAACAGGCTTATGAACAATTCCTTTCTCTTGCCTTGGATCTTTCTTGAGAACTGGAAAGGAGCATCACAATTCACAACTGCTGAAAGGCTGAATTCCAAGCTCACCTAAATGGATTTCTCAGTTTTTCTAACACACAAGCCCTTTTTTCTTTCCAAAGTGTTAGGAGATGTACATTGAATCTTTCTTGGCAGATGTTTTAAATTCTCCCTTAAGGACAGAGAGAAAGAGGCAGTCTAGTTTAATGGAAAGAGCCTTCCACTTGTAGACTTAGATTCCATTTTCAGCTCAGCTATTTAATGAGCTGTATGACTTTATTGTTTCAGTGCTCTCTGCTTCAGTTTCTTATAGTTGTGTTGTTCAGATGTTTTCAGTCAGATCCAACTCTTCATGACCCCATGTAATGGGAATGGGAATTTGAAGATCTTCCCTGCTTCTCAATAGACCTAGGGGGAAGTCTGAAGGCCTCCCTTGCTTAGAAAGTAAACTCTGCCCCCTAATAGACTGAATGTAGATATATGGAGCCTCTGGTGGGAGGAGTTTGCTAAAGGGAAGCAGAGCCCACAGGAAGCTGGTCAGAGCTATCGAGATGGTGGGGGAAAGAGGACTCTCACTAAAGAGCTAGAAAGGTTTGTGAGTAAATATTGATCTTGTTTTGGTTTTTGGGAAGGCTGAAGGATGCTGTGGCTCCCAGTGTTATTATGGCTTCTGAATATCTTTGGTACTATGATACAATTGGCTTACTGGTTTTAGGATTGGGTTTTCTGGTGTCTAAATAAATGCTTCAGTTCTATCCTCTATCTGGAGAGTTTGGTATACTTTGTGATCGAACATCATGCAATACTTGTAGTCATGGTCTTTATTGTGATTGTGGGCACTATAAATATTGCATTGGCACTACACTCCATTTGGGGTTTTCTTGACAAAGATACTGGAGTGGTTTGCCATTTTCTTTTCCAATTCACTTTATAGATGAGGAAACTGAGGAAAACAGAATTAAGTGACTTGCACAGGGTCATACAGCTAGGAAGTGTCTAAGGTTAGATTTGAACTTAGGAAGAGGAATCTTCTTGACTCCAAACCCAGCACTCTACCGTCTGTGCCACCTAGCTGCCCCCTCCCATAGTTTTAAAGTAAAACAACCATCTGCCTTGATTATTATATAAGATTCCTGTGAAGAATGCTTTGGAACCTATAAACTTATAAATAAATATAAACTGTATATGTCTTATATGTCAAATATATGTAACTATTAGAGGGAGCTATGGTGTAATGGATAGAACACAGTCCCCGAGTCTGCCTGACATTACCTGTGTTCAGGTCTTGCTTCAGATTTATACCACCTGTGTAACATAGGGCAATTTACTTAACCTCTTAAGGCCCCCAGGCAATTCTCTGAGACTAAAAATTGCAGATCAGGTTCAGATCTGCATCTATGGAGGGAGTCTCCTCACTGAGAGGTCTCTCTATAAGGGTAAAAATCACAGAGCTGATCCAAAAAAAAAGGAAGAAAAGAAAAATGTTAAGTATTATCACCATTGCTTAGCCTAATTATGTTGATTTTTTTTTTTCATTTCAATTTAAAGAAGATTCAACCTGAGGACAAAGTTGTTAGGTCCTTAATTGGGAAGAAAACAAATTATAGAAGATGACAGAAGAAGAGTTATTCTGAAAAAGGTCAAGTACCTCTCTCTCTCTCTCTCTCTCTCTCTCTCTCTCTCTCTCTCTCTCTCTCTCTCTTTCTCTCTCTGTTTTTCTTAAGCCAGTTTTTTTTTCTTTTTTGACCCAAGCTCTTGTTGGCAGTGAGCTTGCTAAATATCTATCATGGCCATGATTATACTCATCAGTACCTGGTTGCAGCCCAGATACTTAACGGGGCCCCTGTAGGAGCAGATTAAGACAGAATAAAAGGTCTCCAGATGAGAGTTAGGACTGAGGCACCCAACCTGTACAGGAAATAAGGTTTACAAGCTAGAAATCATTCTAAATTCTTTACTCTCACAGCACCCACCATATCCAATCAGTTGTTAAGCATTAGAATTTCTGCCCCCCTCACCCCAATATCTCTTCTGTCCATCCCCTTCTCTCCATTCACACAAAAGCTATTATAGTTCTGTAGCAGCAAGTACCCTAGCATACCCAGGATGGCTGCTAGCACAGGTTCTTAGATCTGCTTTTCTAAAGGAAAGCAACTCAAAATGGGTTAACAATCTTACTTTAATCAAACATATATCATTTACCTA